>OX422214.1:384937098-385447098 GCA_949130495.1 Sambucus nigra
ATGAAACTAAACTTTTAAACAAAACCAGCTTTGCTAGTGGTAAAGTCATTTTTGGTGATGGAGTTTCATCTCAAATCATAGGCAAAGGAACTCTCCAAGAAGATGGGCTTCCTATTCTTCAAGATGTTCTTCTAATCAAAGGTCTTTAGGCAAATCTACTTAGCATATCGCAATTTTGTGACTCAGATCATACTGTTACCTTTTCAAAGACCAATTGCAAAATTTAAATGAAAAAGATGAATGCATAATTACTGGATTCAGAACTCCTGATAATTGCTACACTGTCTTGAACAATTCTGAAATCTGTAATGTTGCCAGAATGGATGACAATGAGATATGGCATAACAGAATGGGTCATATAAATTACGATAACCTTAGTAGACTGACTTCTCAGGAAATAGTTAGAGGAGTTCCTGAAATTAAACTCATACCCAATCTTATTTGTGGTTCCTGTCAGGAAGGTAAAATTGTTAAGGCACCTCATAAGAAAGTCAAAGATATTCTTACCTCTAATCCCTTAGAACTCATCCATATGGACCTAATGGGTCCCTCCCAAACTGTTAGTCTCTGTGGACACAGTTACATCCTTGTTATGGTTGATGACTTCACTAGATTTACTTGGGTAGCCTTGTTAAAACAAAAGTCTGAAACATTTAGAACCTTCCTAAAAATTCTTCTTAGGATTGAAAATGAAAAGGATACTCAAGTGAATAGAATTCGTAGTGATAGAGGTGGTGAATTCAAAGACACTGGTATTATAGAATACTGTGACTATAATGGTTATAAACACGAGTTCAGTGCTCCTAAGACCTCTCAACAAAATGGTATTGCTGAGAGAAAGAATCGTACCCTTCAAGAGATGGCGCGTGTTATGTTACATGCCAAGAATTTACCTAAATATTTTTGGGTAGAATCTATTCGTACTGCTTGTCACATTATAAATAGGGTCTATCTTAGAAAGAATTCCAAATAAACCCCTTACGAACTTTGGTACAATAAAAAGCCTAATCTCAAATATCTTAGAACCTTTGGCAGTACTTGTTATGTATGCAAAGATAGGGAACACTTATCCAAATTTGAGAGCCGGGGAGATAAAGCCATATTTCTAGGATATTCGCCTAACAGTAGATGTTATCGAGTGTATAATCTTCGCACTAAAACCTTATTTGAATCCATAAATGTAATTGTTAGTGACACTACTGTAGAAAGCAAGACTGGTGAATCTACTATTGAGGAAGAGTCTACAAATATTTTATAAAATGACTCCTCTAAAATGGATAATTCATTACCAATTGAGACACCTGAAGTACCTAACTGGGTTTCTAAAGATCATCCCATAAATAATGTAGTTGGTAACCCAAGTGAGCCAGTGCGTACAAGATCCCAACTAAGAAATTATGCACATTATGCATGTTTTGTTTCCCTTGTGGAACCAAAGAATGTAAATGAGGCATTGAATGACTCTCACTGGATTTATGCTATGCAGGAAGAACTTTTATAATTTATCATTCATGATGTTTGGTATCTTGTTCCACGTCCTGATCACAAAAAGGTTGTTGGCACACGTTGGATTTTCAAAAATAAGACTGATGAAAATGGGATAATAATTAGAAATAAAGCTAGATTAGTTGCTCAAGGATACTCTCAAATAGAAGGAATAGATTTTAATGAGACCTTTGCTTCTGTTACTCGTTTAGAATCTGTTCGTCATCTTTTTGCTATAGGTTGCCACATGTATTTTACACTGTACCAAATGGATGTCAAATCTGCGTTCCTTAATGGAATACTGGCTGAAGAAACCTATGTAGAACAACCTAAAGGGTTCATTGACCCTAAATATCCAAATCATGTATTTCGTCTGAAAAAGGCTTTGTATGGACTTAAACAAGCTCCTAGAGCTTGGTATGAGCGTCTTTTCAGTTTTCTTTTAGATAAAGGTTTCAAAAGATGCGAAAATGACCAAACTCTTTTTGTCAAACATTTTGACAAACATATCACTATTGCTCAAGTTTATGCTGACGATATTATATTTGGATTAACTTCTCCCTCAGAAGTCAAATCCTTCTCTGAAACTATGCATAAGGAATTTAAAATGTCCCTTATGGGGGAGCTACAATTCTTCTTAGGGTTCAAAGTCAAACAAAATTCAGAAGGATTATTTGTATCTCAATCCAAGTACGCTTTAGAGATAGTAAAGAAATTTGGCCTCGAGAGTGCTAAAGATGCTAAAACGCCCATGAGTGCTACGCTAAAATGTTTTAAAGATGAAAATGGAAAATCCATATATCCTACTCTGTATCGTAGTATGATAGGAACCTTACTATATATTACTGCCTCGCATCCTGATATTATGTATGCTGTGTGTGTATGTGCTCGATATCAAAATAATCCTAAAGATAACCACTTGAATGCTGTTAAACGTATCATTAAATATGTAAAAGGCACTCTAAATCTAGGACTTTGGTACACTACTGACACACCAAGCACTATAATTAGGTACACTGATGCTGACTGGGCTGGGTGTACTGATGATAGTAAAAGCACATCAGGAGCATGTTATTATATAGGTAACAACTTGGTAGGATGGAGTAGTAAAAACAAAACTGCACATCACTCTCGACAGCTGAATCTGAATACATAGCCGCTGGTAGCTGTTGTGCTCAATTATTATGGCTTAAACAAATGCTCAGTGATTATGGTATTAAAGAAAACCAATTGCATCTCTATTGTGATAATCAAAGCGCGATTAATATTTCTAAAAACCCTGTTCAACACTCGCGAACAAAGCATATAAAAATAAGACATCATTTTATACGTGAATTGGTTGAATTCAAGGAATTAGAAATCAATTATCTTCCTACTGATCTACAAGTCGCAGATATGTTTACCAAACCTCTAGATTATAATAGATTCATTTCATTACGTAAATCTATTGGTATGGTTTATGCTGAGTAATAACTTTGATGTTATCCAAGTTTTTCCCTTTGTCCATTTGAGACAAAATGGGGGAGAAATTTGAGTTTATTATTTTCTTACAAATGTTAAACAGCTTGATCTTAGTGATTTATTTCAGGTTTTTATTGTACAGTTACTCTCAACAGTTGTAATAGGGTATTCAAATGTACTTAGTTGAGTTATGTACTTTTTAATTTATAGGTATTGGGTAGATAGAATTTTGATAGGAATAAGTTTTTCTTATTTTTTGTTGCCCTACGAGTCCTAGATGACTCAAAGGAGATTTTGTCTCATATTTCCAAAGGGGGAGATTGAAGCCCTTATACTTTTGACTCACTTGAGTATATATTGTATAAGTGCTCATCTAGTTTGGAAATTGTGACAAAATTATGTCCTCCCTAGAAACCAAAGAACCTCAGAAATTGGTTTGCTACTTCATCTCTCTATCTTGTAGTGATCAAGAACAAATTGCCAACACTCACACACAGTAGAATTTATTTAATGCATATCATACTGCATAATAATGTGTGTACATATGTTGAGTGTGTTTAAATCCCTAAGTTTGAATTTTAATAATTTTTTGGGATTTTATAAACATTTTTTAAATAAGGTTTTCTTAATTAAAACTTGATTTATAAGTTTTTGTGGTCAATCTGTAAATATACTTTGTTGGGTATATTGGCCTAATGTTACCTTGGGTAGAATCCGAAAGCGGAGTAAACCTTAGGGTGTGGTTTTAATTACTTTAAGACGCGCGTTTCATATCCTTTATTTGGCTAACACATGTCTTCATTTGATTGACTGAGATTGTGTTTCTTTACTGAGTTATAAACGCGTATGTTTTTAGCCCTTGGATCATTGGTTATCGACGATCTACATGTTGTCTTGGTGAATCCCAGTACAACATTTTAAACCAATCAGGTATCGTTTAAGCACCGCGTTCTTAGAACCCTTCGATCAAAGTCAATTTAACTTGACTTAATCCTGGCCCTTGGTTTTGATCCAGTCTCTCGAACCTTCTCTTCACACTATAAAAGGAACCCTATTCTCAGACTTCGAAGACTTTTACCATTTTCATTTTTCTGAGAGAAATAGAGAGAGAAGAGAGAAAACAGAGAGAGAGAGAGTTAGAAACCCTAACCTTGTTCGTCAAAGCCACTTCAGTCCAAACTCAAACACTTCTTCAAAACTCCTTTATATCCAAAACACTACCCTGAGTGTTCTTGAGTGTTTGAGAGTTTGAGTTGAGTTTGTAATTATTGCTGTAACCTCTTGTTCGTCAGATCTTATTTTCAACTAAAACTATTACTTAGATCTACTTTCTGATTTCATAGAAATTTTAGATCTGAGTTATTCATGTTACATTACACTTAGTTTCATTCTTTATTTCTCATCTTGAGAAATATATTGTTGATTGTATTCTATAAAATGTTTCCTTACTTTGAAATTAACAATAAATGCTTTCTATTTCTAGTTCTTGTAAAACTAAACCTTTGACCTAGTTTGGAATCACACTTGGAGGTTTTCAATCTCGAAAAACTTTTTTAAATTCTGAGATTAATTAAGACCTTGACTGTCTTCTTAGCAAGGTATCCGTGGATTCTGGGATTGATTTAAACGTCAAATAAGGTTCAAAGTTTTGTAAAAAGAAAGAAAAAGAAAATATCACAACATATAGTGTTATTGTAATTTGTTAGTACTGTTTGTACTTAATAAGTGTGTGTGTGTGTGTGTGTGCATGCATGTGTTATAGAGCACTTACACAAACACTTTCACCCTACAACACGAAAAGTGTTGGTAATAAGATCTTGTGAAGAAGAGTCGATGTAAAGTGCTGGAACAAATCAGAAGTTAACAAACTGGGAGAACTACATCTACAATCAGAACTGTAGAGAAGTTATAAGGACACCAGAGGGTACATTCCTAAACTTATATAGGTCTGAGTTGTTTGCATGTTAGTTATATAGTTTGTAACTCATAAATTTGTTTTAGTGAATTTTTTTCATTTTACTCCGTAGAGGGAGTCGTGGATGTTTCCTCACTTGGTGAGGTTTTACCACGTAAAAACATCGTGAACATAATCTTTATACATCTCCTCATCTCATTCTTGGTTATGCTAAGTTTAAGTTTTTTAAACTACTTTATAAACCTGTTATTCAAATTTTGAATAGATCTCGTGCATACTGATTTGTTAAACTGATCTTGTGTTCAAATAGTTTGGTTTTTACGAAAAGAGTTTCTTAAAAAAACAGATCGGAGTTACTTAAATAGTTTATTTTTAATAAACGGCTTTAGTAACATATTTTCAAAGAGATTTTAAAGTGGTTCAGCCTTGAACGAATGGCCTACGTCCACTGTTCATGTGTTATTATTGACTGTTTAGGAATTCTCGAAGTAGGATTATTCTCAAGAAATTCCGGTCCCCTTGCAATGAGGATGATACAATGTATTTATAGCCATGAGGTTGTACATGTGAATGGGTTATACATAGATGTTCAATAAGCGTATACATCCGTATGATAATAATCAACATTTAATGTGCATTTAATCCTCTTAATTGCTTGAGAATAAATGCTCTGATCTAGGTGCAACTCGGACCGCCTAAGATGCTCGGACCACCTAAGTATCTCGGTATCCATGAGTTGCTCGGTGAAATAAAGTTCCTCGGTGATCACCTACTGTTCGGAGTATCTGAGTTGGTCGGGGAAATTGAGTTCCTCGAAGTCAAGATATTGTTCAGAAATGTTTTTAGTGCCATATAGATTGTCACGTGTCTCCACTTAATTGAGCCATGCCAGCAGACTAAATTTGGTATCAACAGAAGCCCCCAATGTTTCACAGTTCGAGACTGAGGAGTGTGGAACATTCTTCTCGAAATATGGCGGGATTAAATGGTCATCCAAAATTTTAGGAGCGTCTTCTTTGCATTTATTTTTCTTTTCGAATTCATAGAATTAGACTTTTCAAAATTTTCTAACTGCTTCGATCTCCGCGCCCTTTTTGTCCTTTTAGCCGCTGGTAGCGTAAACGTCTCCCTTTGTAATCATTATTTTTACCTTTTCCCAAGGTAAGGTATTTAAGCGTTGCAGAAAATCATTTCGTCTTTTACCTTTTCAAATCTGTATCTTTGAGTTTTCCATTTTCTTTCTCTCTTATGCGTTCATCCTTTTAATCGTTCGTTGTCAACAGATCCATCCTTTTTCTGTAAGATCTTCTTCCTTCTCTTTTATTTTCCTTTATTCATCATGGTTTACCTTATTGAGTCGCTTGATAAGTTTCGTTTCGATTTCTCTATTCCTTCATGGGTTATTTTGGAAGAACTTTCTGAACCTTCTGACTATTTTCGTTTGGCTGAGGGACATTGGTTCCCCAGTCTCTTTGTAGCTGAATGTGGCTTTTCTTTTCCCCCAAACCCTTTGTGTCTGGAATTCTGTCAATATTTTGACGTGGTCCTTGCAAAAATAGCCCCCAACACATGGAGAATAGTTAATGGAGTTCATAGATTAAATCAAATTCATGGAACCCGTATAGGAATTCCAAAAATTATGTTTTGTTATAGATGGACTGTTGGTGACAATACTTTTTATTTAAAAACTAGGTTTTTAAATAGGGCTTTAGTGGTAAATCTCCCAGATGCCAATAGGGATTACTTCGAGCACGGTGTTGTTATGAAAAATTGGCAACACCCTCCACTAACTGGAAATGATGTGTACCAGGGTCCTAGATGCCCTCCCTATGGCAATGGGATAGGTTGTTTTTTTTTATTTTTTTTTTGAAATTATGCTTCCTTTGTGTTTGATAAAATGTGTCACTGATATTTTAATTTTGATTTATTTGCAGTTGACAGCAAGAGAAAGTCTCCAAAAGAGACAGAAGTTAATTTAAAACATCTTAAACTTATCTGGGGTTTGCATTAAACTGTTGCCGATGAGCATATCAGATCAGCTTCATATTTACTGTAGTATAAGAGTTACACCTCGTCTTTTACTGCTCGTCCTGTGATAAGTGACGTAGAACCGGTACCAGCTTCTGCAAGTTCTTCACCTGAGTCACATATTCCTCTGAGTGAAAGAATCAAGAAAATAAGAGCTCCTGCCCTCTTCAAAAAATCTGCCTCTATTGCTGGAGAGGCAAAGAAAAGCAAACATGATATCCCAGAGGAAGGGATAAGGAAAATCGATGCACCTCCTCCGGCTGCTACTGTGAAGGTTGTCGAAAATCCCCTAGTGGCTTCGAGCAAAGTCACTGCTCCAAGCGAGGTTATTGTCATATCTTCGACTAAGACTACATCCTTGGTCGAGACCGTTGATGTTCCATCGAGGAGGCTGAAAAAGAGCTCCTCGGTCAATTTGGCTGAATCCATCTCTCAGCCTCCAACTACTGGAAGTGGTGTTCCCACTTTCATTGCTCCGAGATCTGCCATGAGCTCGGTGAAATCTTGGATCATCCCCGAGATCCATGGTATAGAAGAAAATCTTTCTAGGGATATGGTTACCACATTGGATGCTTGTCATATTGCTTCTGTAAGTATTATTATCCTTTTCATTTTTCCACTGTTATATATTTGCAGTGACTTGCTATTATTTTCTTTTTCCAGTTGGTAACCTGTTTCAATACAATTTTGAAGAAGGATGAAGCTATTAAAGCTTCAAGTTCCTCGTCAGGTGTAGAGGAAGCTTTGGTGGGTCTGACGTAGTCTTTGAAAGATTCTCATCAGAATTATGTTGATGATAAAGCTGCTTGGGAGAAGAAGCTTAGCTCCATCGAGCAGGAGAGGGATCCGGTTGTTGAGGTCTCCAAAGGATTGGAGAAGAAAATAAAAGAATTGGAAAGTAAGAATAAAGATCTCGAAGGGAAGATCCAAAATACTGGGGAGCTTGAAGGTAAGCTCAAATCTGCTGAGGAAGAGCTGGGTAGACTTCGTGACGTTGGTCGTCAGAAGGAGGAGGCAGAAAAGAAGTTGAAAGATGTCGAGGTACTTCTGTTTAAGAAGCTCTCCTCGGAGAAGGTAACAAGGAAGTTGTTTGTAAAAAAGTCCTTCAGTGCTGGCTGGGATAAAGGGTGGAATAAGGGTCTGGCTGCCATGATGTCACAAGTGGAATATGGTAGCCTTAAGTACTTTAGGGATGGCTGGGTCACTGCTTTGAAAGAGATGAATGTTGATGAAAATTATGACCTGTTTCAACGACACATCCCTGGCCCCCCTCCAACTCCTGAAGAAGAGGAAGAGGACGAAGCTTCCTCTGAGGAATCCTCTATGGTGATGGGAGATTAAATTTCTCATCCCCCAGTTATCCAGTCTTCCTGCGAGCAACTTCAACCATCCATTATTTCACCCGAGCAGCTTCCAGCACCCATCGAGCAACCATCTGTGCCATCCGAGCAACCTACCTCCTCGTCCCAGCCTCCCAAGAAAGTTTTGGGAGACAAGGAGAAGGTGTAGAGTTGTTCGGATTTTTATCTCTGTTTATTTTTGCTAATTGTATCTCTGAACTATGTACTTCTCTTTTATGATGTAATAAAATTTGAAATGTTGACTATTCATACTGTTGATTCTCTCCCTCTTGCTCCTTATTAATTCTTGCTATCTCATCTTTTTACTAGTTTATGGCCAGGATGGAATTGTTATCTGCTCATGATACAAAATTGTTGAGACAATGCAATGATCCCTTCAAAGCTGGTCATTCAGATATGACTGAAGCTCAGATCGTTGATATCATTGGTTAAGATGCTTCAGAGCAAGCAGTTGAAGCCTACCAGTATTTAAAGTGTCTGCTCGACCGGGCAGTGGCTAACATTATAACGTATTATGAAATGATTAAAGACCTCCAGGGTACTCTCGAGGAGCTTCAACAATAATACGAAGAGTCTACAACCCTTTTGCACCAGGGATATGAGAAGAAGTATCAGCAACTAAGCGCTGATAAAGGATATGATAGATTGATTACTGCCTAGGATGTGAGGGAGAGAACTTTAAAGACCGAGGTTGAAGAGCACAGGCAGATAGCAAAGTTGCTGGAGCAGGAAAACAATAACCTGCGAGGAGATGTATCTCAGTTGAAGTCTGCAGCATCTTCCTCGAACGCCTTAGTCCCTGTCAACGATGAGGGTTTTTCTTTCTTAGAGGTCAAAAATGCCAATTTGAGAGACGAATTGGAGACTTTGAAGAGAACTGGAGCCTCTACTTCTTCTCGCGGTCGAGCAAGAGGTTCTCGGGGATGAGCAAGAGCTGCTCAGCTTACTATTGAGAGCAAAGAACTCAATCATCTTTGGAGAATCAGGACTTTTAGCTAAAGGCGAAGAATAAAGCATTAACAGAAATGTCCAAGAAAATTATGAAGTTGGATGAGCAACTCTCTACACAAAAATCTGCCTTGGAGAATAAAGAACTTTTCGTAAAAAATCTCCACGAGCAGCTGGAAATTTTAACTTATCAATTCCATAAGGAACCTAGAGAATTTTTTATGGCTGGCTATAATGAAGCCCTCTATCACCTTGATGATCGGATTCAGCAGTCGAACAACGAGGGGTATAAGCAAGGATGGTTAAATGCCTTGCGTGTTCTACAATTGGAACAAGGTCACTATTTGTGGGATTATTATAATCCTGGGTTGCTAGACCTGCCAATGCCACCATTCAAACTCGACATGAGTTGGATTCCTGCTCGGGCAATCCCTCAGTGTTTGATTTCCAAATATCTTGGCGATTATGTTCTCCATTCCAATGCCGAGATATCTCGCCCAGAGCACCTACTCGATCGTCCATCTGTGATGAACATCAGGATGCTCAAGGACTTTAATTTCATAAATTCCCCTTATGACTTAGACGATCCTCCTGCTGGCGAGGAACCTGTTTCAAAAGCAGAGGGGAAGAAACCAATAGAGTAGGAATCTTGATGTAATAATTAATATGTATTTCATTCTCGATGTATTTTGTTTTGGATTTAATGAAAAACATCTATTTTTATTTGCCATCTTGATTGCCATTGTCTTGTAAATATTTAGTAAAACACTTTACTTATTTACTAATGAATGTGCATGTATATCTGTTAAAAGGATAACAACATTGTGTTATTTGCCGATCAACTAAAGTTGGTGAAATTTATTGTTGACTATCTTAAATTAATGATAATCATTTTTCGACCAACCAGAGTTGATGATATTTTGTTTCTCGACCAACTTGGTGGTAATTTGAAATGTTTCAAGTATTAAAATTTAACTTGATCACTTTTTAATTCTAAGCCATTATTTATTTAACTAACTATTTCCAACCAAAGAGAGTTGGTGATTTTTAATTCTCGACCAACCTTAATTGGTAAAAATTTTGTATTCCCGACCAACTATAGTGGGTGAATCTTCTTCCCAACCAACCGAAGTTGGTATTTCTGAGAAATATTTTTCTTCCCGACCAACCGGAGTTGGTGGGTTTTCTTCCCAACCAACCGGAGTTGGTATTTCTGGGAAATATTTTTCTTCCCGACCAACCAGAGTTGGTGGATTTTCTTTCCAACCAACTGGAGTTGGTATTTCTGGGAAATATTTTTCTTTCAGACCAACCGAAGTTGGTGGATTTTCTTCCCAACCAACCGGAGTTGGTATTTCCGGGAAATATGTTTCTTCCCGACCAACCGGAGTTGGTGGGTTTTCTTCCCAACCAACCGAAATTGGTATTTCTGGGAAATATTTTTCTTCCTGACCAACAGGAGTTGGTGGATTTTTTTCGCAACCAACCGGAGTTGGTATTTCTGGGAAATATTTTTCTTCCCTACCAACCGGAGTTGGTGGATTTTCTTCCCAACCAACCGAAGTTGGTATTTCTGGGAAATATTTTTCTTCCCTACCAATCGGAGTTGGTGGATTTTCTTCCCAGCCAATCGGAGTTGGTGTTTCTGGGAAATATTTTTCTTCCCGACCAACCGGAGTTGGTGAATTTTGCTGAGTAGTGTGTAGCACTAGTATTTCGCGAAAAATTTCAACAAAAGGAGAGAATTGGATAGAATATTCACATTTTATTCATACTAATGAAACTGCATTGCATGATGGTTTACATTACTGATAATATTTGAGCAGGTGCTCCGCATTCCATGCATTCTTAAAGTCCTCCCCTTCTAAAGTTTCTATTATGTAGGTTCCTGGTCGAACAACTTTTGTAACTCGGTAAGGTCCATGCCAGTTCACTTCTAGTTTGTTGTTCTTTTGAATCACTTTCTTTAGCACATAGTCTCCTTCTTTCAGGTCGCACTTCTTCACCTTCTTGTTGTAGAACAAAGTTGTTCGTTGCTGGTAAGCAGTATTTCTGATGGTTGCTTCTTCTCTAACTTCCTCGAGCATGTCCAAATCTAACCTTCCCATTAAATCGCTGATAGGGGAATTGAAATTCAGTACTCTGTGTGTTGGGAGACCCAATTCATCAAGTATAACAGCTTCACTTCCATATGCCAGCATATATGGAGATTCTCCCGTTGCTGCTCGGGGTGTAGTACGTTAAGCCCATAGTACTGAATGCAGCTCGTTGATCCAGTTTGCTTTCACGTCATTTAGTCTTTTCTTCAAGCCATTTAGCAGCGTTCTGTTTGTCACTTCAGTTTGTCCATTGGTTTGGGGATGGCCTGGTGCCGAGTGGGTTTTCAGAATATTTGACTGATGATAATAGGCAGCGAACTCCTCGTTGTCAAATTGTGTTCCATGGTCGGTGATGAATACATGGGAAAGACCAAATCTATAAATGATATTTTTCCAAATAAATTAGTACACCTTTTCATATGTCATGTCGACAAGAGGCTCGGCTTCAACCCACTTAGTAAAGTAATCCACTGCGATGACAAGATATTTAAATCTTCCTCTAGTCGTTGGAAGTGGCCCGACCAAGTTAATACCCCACATGGAAAATGGCCAAGGGGAATTAATGGGTGTCAACAATGATTGGGGAGTTATTTGAATAGTGGAGAAGCGTTTACACATATAACATTTCTTGGCATAGTCTATACAATTAGCCTTCATAGTTGGCCAGTAGTATCCTTGCGTCATCACTCTTTGTAGAAGCGTCCGACCTGCTATATGGGCTCCACAGGACCCTTCATGGACCTCTTCAATCAAGTCTTTTACCTCGGAGGGATGTACACATCTTTACAAACCTGCTATAATTCCTCGTCTGTATAGAATACCATTAGTTAATACATAATGAACAGTTTTAAACTTCAATTTCTTGGCTGCGAGTTTTTCAATCGGTAATTCTCCCTCCTCAATATATGCCCTGATGGGATCCATCCAAGATGGCCCTAAATCAAAGGCAATAAAATTCATCGTCAGATCTTCATCTATGCTCCGACCAGCTAGAATTTCAATTGGGATTATTCTTCGTAGCTCAGTACGAGTAGCTGATGCTAATCGAGCTAAAGCGTCTGCTCTTGCATTCTCCATTCTTGGTATTCTGACTAGTTGAACAGTAACAAATTCCGATACCAATTCCATTGCCTTTGCATGGTACTTAATCATCAACTCTCCTTTTGCTGTATATACACCAAGCATTTGGTTTACAATCAACTGTGAGTCACTGCATACGATTACCTGCTCTGCCTTCATGGTTTTTTCCAGACTAAGACCTATAATCATCGCTTTATATTCAGCCTCATTATTAGAAGCTTGAAATTGAAAGCGCAGAGCATATTCTATATCGACCTCATCTGGACTTTTCAATACAATCCCAGCTCCACCACCTGAGGTGCATGATGAGCTATCCACATATAGGTTCCATACAGGTATTTTGTCCTCAAACTTCTTATTGGACAAAGTTCCTCGATGGAATATTTGTTGCTCCTTTATCTCCACTTCTACCATACCTCGCTGCTCGTCGATCTCCTCCTCTGGCTCCCCGATCAACTTAAGTTAATCGGGGTTTAAATTTGATGATCCTATAACATCCACAGGTTGGTCGGTGTTCAGCTTTTGCTCCTTGGAGGTATCAAGATAAGTGAACTCTGCAATAAAATTCGCTACTGCTTGCCCTTTTAGTGACAATCTAGGCTCATAAATTCTATCATATTCACCAAGTTCTATTGCCCAATACATCAATCTCCCTGATTTTTCTGGTTTATGAAGAGCTTGCCTCAACGGCATATCGGTATATATGACTATGGTATGAGCCTGGAAGTATGGCTTCATTCTTCTACTCGCTTCGATCAGCGCCAATGCCAACTTTTCCAGTTTTGGATATCTGATCTCTACTCCTCGAAAGTCTTTACTAGCATAATAAATTGGTCTTTGTACTCCATCCTCTACTCTTATTAATGCCGAGCTAACTGCATTTTTTGAAACCTCCAGATACAAGTACAACCATTCTCCTGTCACCGGTCTTGACAACAGTGGAGGTGCTCCCAAATATTTCTTCAATTCTTGAAAAGCTTTCTCGCATTCTTCATTCCATTCAAAAGTCTTTCGGAGTGTTTTGAAGAATGGGAGGCATCTATCAGTTGCTCACGATACAAATCTGTTAAGTGCTGTTACTCGCCCTGTAAGACTTTGCACTTCTTTCTTCGTCGTTGGAGATCGTAGTCCCAATAGAGATTTGATTTTTTCAGGGTTTGCTTCAATGCCTTGTTGATTGACAATATACCCGAGAAACATGCCTTGTCGTACTCCAAATATGCACTTGGTCGGGTTCAACTTCATTTGATATTTATCTAATTGATCAAAGGTCTGTCCTAAGTCAACTAGATGGTCAGCAGCTCTCTTTCTCTTTGTTAGCATATCATCAACATAAACTTCCATATTGCAACTGATCTGCTCTGCAAACACCTTGTTCATCAGCCGCTGATATGTTGTACCTGTATTTTTCAAACCAAAAGGCATAACATTATAACAATAAGTTCCCCTAAGGGTAATGAAAGAGGTACTTTCTCTATCTTCAGGTTTCATTTTAATCTGGTTATATCCAAAATAAGCATCCATGAAGCTCAACATCTCGTGTCTCGAGGTAGCATCCACTAATTGATCAATTCAGGGCAAGGAAAAATGATCCTTTGGACATGCCTTGTTGAGGTCGGTGAAGTCTACACACATCCTCCATTTGTTGTTCTTCTTTTTCACCATCACTACATTTGCTAGCCAGTCTGGATATTTAACATCTTTAATAAAGCCAGCTTTATGGAGCTTCTCGACCTCCTCCTGTATAGCTTGGTTCTTCTCAAGACTGAACACTCTTCTTCTTTCCGTCACTGGCTTGATCTCCTTATTCACATTGAGCTCGTGACATAAGAAATTTGGATCTATTCCGGGCATATCCTCATGACTCCAAGAAAAAGTTTTTTTCCTGATTTTTAAGAAACTTATCAATTCCTATTTTAGTGAGGCATCTAACGACGAACCTATCTGAGTTGTTCGTTCAGGGTGCTCGTCGTCCAGAATGATGTTTTCAGTATGTTCCACCACCTTACCTTTCACGAGTTGTGACTCATCTCTAGGATCCAATGTTTCAATTTCTGTACCCTCATCCACCTGATAGGTAGTAGTCTTTTTCCTAGATTCCTCCAGTTCCTCCTGCTCGGTAGATGAATAGTAGCATTCCCGAGCTACTTTTTGATCACCCTTCACAACTCCTACTCCAAAATTAGTTGGAAAGTTTAGGCATTGATGTACCTTAGATGGTACTGCTTCGAATTTCTTCAATCCTACTCTTCCCATGATGATATTGTAGGCTGACTGGACATTCTTATCCATCACGAAGAAGCATACTTTTTCTATTCTACAAGCAGACCATGTACCAATGAACATATCCAACATGATCGTCCCAAGTGGAAAAACTTTCTCGCTAGTAAAACCGAGGAGGGGCCTATGATAAGGCTCTAACTGAGACAACTTTAGATTTAAGCTGTCGAAGCACGAGTAGAACATAATATCAGCCGAGCTACCATTATCAACCAGTACTCTAGAGATCATCACTTCCTTCATTCTCATTTTGATCACCAATGGGTCATCATGAGGATACAGCACACCTGCGAGGTCGTTCTTTGAGAAATCGATGACCAGTTTTTCTTTGTTGACCTTCCTTGGGTGATCATCTTCAGCCAAATTTATTCGTTGAATATATGAACAGGCTTGAGCCTCATTGAGGTAAGCTTTTCTTTCTGTATTAAGGTCTCCACCTCCCGTATCTCCACCTGTAATAACATTACAATCAAATGATCCAAAACGTATTGAAAATACCTCACGTTCTGGATGCCTTGGTCTTTTGGGAAGATCGGGGTCGTCTTCTGGATCATGTTCATGGTCTATTTTCTTATTCTCCTCTGCTCGACGAGGAGATCTAGACCTTTCTCTTGCTCGGTCTCTGTTTCTTCTTTCATTTCTACGATCAACATACTTTGCCAGTTTTCCTCGTCTAATGAGGCTTCGATCTCGTTCTGAAGGGATATGTAATTTTTGGTCGTGTGGCCATGATCCTTGTGGAACTCGCAATATTTGGCCTTATTCCTCTTGTCAGGATCAGACTTCATTTTCTCTGGCTAGTTTAACTCCTCACTGTTCTTGATTTCTTTTGTAACATGGTTGATATCTACCTTCAAAGGAGTATAATTTTCAAATTTCTTTAATACCTCCCATGATGGCTTTGTCTTTGATTTCTTGTCGCCACCATTGTTCTTATGCTCTTTCTTTTTGGCCTTATCAACCTCCACCTTGGTCTCTTTGGTATCCATATTCTTCTTTGCAGCCATTGCCTCTTCGGCGTTCATGATTTTGGCCGCTTTTTCCATCAGTTCTGACATGGTTCTGGGTGGATCTTTAGCTAAAGTGTAGTACAACTTGTTGGGCAACAACCCACTCATCAGAGCAATAATCGCTATTTTTTTCTCATAATCAATAACTTCGAGTTTCTCGTTATTGAAATGGGTTATATAATCCCTGGTGCTCTCACCTGCCTTTTGTCTAATACTTAACAAGTGTGCTACTCGTTTAACAGGTTTTTCTCCAAAACAAAAGTTTCTAATGAAGAGCTCGGCCAGTTGAAAGAAAGTGGAAATCTTAACCCGAGGAAGATTATTGTACCATATTTGAGCAGATCCTGTAAGAGTTCCCGATAATGCCCTGCATCTCATCTCATCTGACACAGCATAGATGTCGGCAGCAGCTTGATATTGCTCTATATGAAGGACGGGGTCGGTTTTTCCATCGTATTTAGGAGTCACAACAGGTGCTTTGAACTTTGATGGTGTGGGAAAGTCCACAATTGCTTGGACAAAAGGTGTCCCTTGGACAAAAGTTCTTTGTAGAGGATTCTTGGTCTTAGCCATTTCCCCTAATCTATTTTCTAACCTCTGAATAGAGCCTTTCCATGCATCATTTCCCTCCTCGGGCCCATTGGTTCGAGCAATTGATCGTGTTGAAGTCGCTTCCTGGGATCTATCTTGTCGAGCAACTGGTTGTGATTGGGAAGAACCCTCTCTTAGATCAAATGGTAGTTGAAAGTTTCTCGACACAGCCTTAGGAGGAATTTTATTCTTCCTAGGGGCCAATCGATCAAAAGGAGAGACCCTACTTAATCTTTCCAGTACACTGGTCCTTTCTGGAGAGAGAGTAACGTGTTGTTCAGTATCTGTGGCTCGTACTGATGAAGTTCGACCCGGTTGATAAGAAAAATATTCAGATTTCTCAGTGCGATATGAATCGGTTTGTCTAATGCATGAAGAATGTAAATGAGTATTTCTTTAAACACTTCGTTGTCCTGAATAGGTTGATGCTCCACCCTGGATAGTTTGCATGAGTTGTCACATTATTTCTTGCATGGCTGTCTGACCTTGAGCCAAACTGGCCATGATTCCAGCCAGATCTTGGATATTTGGAGGAGAGGATGGATTTGGGGGGTTTCTAGCGTTTCGATTGATGGATTCAGGATTGTCAGTCATTGGTGATGAATTGTTTTTGGTGAAAAACGAAAATTACAGTCGTTTCCCACAGATGGCGCCAATCTGTTGATGTAAAAAATTAGACTATCTCTAATTTGTTTAATCACGGATAAAAATAAATAAGGCAAGAGATTTTAAAGTGGTTCAGCCTTGAACGAATGGCCTACGTCCACTGTTTGTGTTATTATTGACTGTTTAGGAATTCTCGAAGTAGGATTATTCTCAAGAAATTCCGGTTCCCTTGCAATGAGGATGATACAATATATTTATATACATGTGAATGGGTAATACATAGCTGTTCAATAAGGATATACATCCATATGATAATAATCAACATTTAATGCGCATTTAATCCTCTTAATTACCTGAGAATAAATGCTCTGATCGAGGTGCAACTCGGATCGCCTAAGCTGCTTGGACGGCCTAAGTATCTCGGTATCCATGAGTTGCTCGGTGTAATAAAGTTCCTCGGTGAGCACCTACTGTTCGAAGTATCTGAGTTGGTCGGGGAAATTGAGTTCCTCTAAGTCAAGATATTGTTCAGAAATGTTTGTTAGTGCCATGTAGATTGTCACGTGTCTCCACTTAATTGAGCCATGTCAACAGACTAAATTTGGTATCAACAGCAGCTAAATACTTTTTTAAGTGCAATCGGGAAAGTTCCTTGGCTACTTGGTCATCCAAAGGGGGATTAAGGTAAACCCTAACCAGATTAAAGCAATAAGGAATGTGCGACCGCCAAGCACTGTGCGTGAGGTTCAAAAACAGACTAACATGCACTATGCCCAGTATAAAAAATTATCATGGTTTTAGATCGTGAGCAAAAGCCCGGGTCACAATCGTGGACCGTAACAATTTTAAGGCTGAGAATTTGGGGGTCATGGTCCTACAATGTGACCACATTGTAGGGTCTCTTTCGTAATCCTAATGTTTGGGAATGGTCACTATCCAAAATCTTGACCATTGTTCACTGAATAGTAGCATGACCCCAAACATGATTGTGTTTCCCGGATCACAGTCTCAAATCGTGACCATATTCCATGAAAAAATGTCATGGACTTTGAATGGTCACGATTCTTGATAGTGACAACTTATCCTGAACTTCGATTGGTTAGTCACGATCTTGAACCTTGACTCCCAACCGAGACCATAGATACTGTGGTCACGTTTTCAGAGCATGACCAATCAATGTTTCAATTGGGCGTTGTCATGGATATGGTCACGATTTTGGATAATAAATTTATTTTAAAAAATAATGTTTATTTGTTTTCTTTCAAAAATATATCTATAAATGTTTTCAAACTTGTATATAATTCCATTATAGAACCAACTAATAAATTAATAAAAAAGCAATAATGCAAAAATTATTAATCCATTTAATTAATTAATTCATCCAACACAAATAAATATTAAAATCTTCAAATTATTCCTTCTCCGAAGCATATGCAAAAAATTTCAAAGTGCTTTTTTCCAAACTACACATGCAAATATTTCAAATTATTCCAAATAATAAAGGATTTGAATCAAAAAGGACTTTGGGATGCCTAGGTAGCCAAAAATGGAATCAAAGACCACATAGTTCATAATATGAACAAGGTTGAGGTCTAACCCATATTCTGAATTAAGGCTGCCTCTTTTGATTTACGAAAATATATGTGGAATGTCTTGAAAGTTTAGAAAATTACGAGAACACTCCAAATTGGGAATTGTGCTATAAGCCCAATTTTTTTGGTTTTCGATTTATGAAAATATATGTAAATGTATATATGATAATAAAAAGAGTGGAATTAGTGATAGATGTATAATAAACAAGCTTCAAATGTAATAAGAATCCCAAAATATACAAAATAGCATTTATGGGACTAGTGAAACCTAAATGATATTACAAAATGTAAGGTATGAGGAAGTAAGTGTAAGAGAACTAAATATATTACATGGACTTTAATAATTTTGTGTGAGTACCCTTGAATAGGTCTTAGAGGTCTAACCGCTCCAAGTCATGTTGGGTTACTAGGTTCATAAGATGAATATGACATAACATTCTTAGAATTAAAATCACAAATGAATTCAATCGGTTAGACCCCAAGAAACTATACACAGGTACTCACATGAAACATAGTTATTTATAAAAATAGAATACAATAAAAAACCCGAACCATTATATTAACAAGTTTATTGAGAATAGTGCATTGATGTGACGATAAAGGGCGAGTACACAAAACAAGAGAGAGTAAAAAGGTGTATGTAAGAAAGGACTCGAATCCCAATTTGACTTTGAGACACCTATGTAGACAAATAAACTGGCATCAAAGTCCATGTAGTTCTACCAAAAAATAATATTATAATGTTAATGTAATATTGGTAATTTTATTAATGAGTTCAATGATCCAAATAGTGAAGAAAAAAATCTTACAAGCGTCAACAAAGTGCTGTTCTGAGGGGATTAACTTTGTTAGGACATCGAGAGTGGTTTTAATCGATGTTGTGTGAAACCCATAATTCTATTAGTCCATGGTATAGGCTTGGGCAAAATTTAGTTATATATAACCTTATTTTGTCCAAGGCTATATGCCCGATTATTAACATGCCTTTCACCCAAAGAGTTGCACAAATTGGGAATGCGATTAATTTTGGTAGAGAAATATTGGTATTGGTCAATGCCACTTAAAAATATAATTTTAGGTTTTAGTGAATACCCTTCAAACTTTTTCGTCCGTTAGGTGCTCCCTAGATTCATAACAAGACTATTACATGTAATACCCCGTATTCCTGCGTATATATAATTTAAATAATTTGAGAATTAATTGAAAAAAATACATTGTATTTAAATTATGCGAGTGAAGTAATTTAAGGTGACTAAATAATAAATGTGATTATTAAATATTAATCGATCGATCGATACTGATTAATATTATGATATAATATTTACTAATTGTGAATAATGAATAATTGATAATTAGAGTTATATGATATAGCGAGTGATATGTGCGTATTTTATTCTAGAAGTATTTTTTTAGTGACTCGAATGATAATTTAGATGTCACGTATAATTCCTAATGGGTCGAAATAGTCGAAAAAGTGTACCCGGGGGTATAGTTTGGGTCCCAGAACAATTTTAGACCAAACCAGCACCTATTGAGGGCATTTTGGTCATTTGAATAATAGAGGTTAAGTGAACTACGAATTTTGGGACTTTTATCAGATGATAAAAAGTGGGAGTTAGGGTTAGAGCCTCCAAAAACACACATTAGACAGTTACATCACAAAAGAGAGAACTTTTGTGAGTATCGAGGAGAGTTTTTTTTGAAGAAATCTTCCTTTGGGCTTGCAAAACATAAATCTTGGAGTGGGGAATTGTAGAGGAGACAATCAACCCATCTTCATCATCACGAAATCAGATCATCTAATTGAGGCAAGTTGTTTATTGCATTTAATATGAACTTATAATGCCCATGCATAAAATTTTGATGATAACTTTGATTTAATGCATGTTCTTGAGAGAAAAAGAATGAATTTGATGCATGATGGTTAGGAATTTGCATGTAGTATCATTTATATTAAAATTATAGAATCATGATGAGTAAACCGAATTAAATCTGAGTTTTGATAAATGACAGAAGACTAACATGAAAACCTAGGGTTCTTGAGGTTTTGAGGGTTAAATCCCTTCCTGGATGTTATTGGTAATGATTTTATGCAAAGATCATGGCAGAAATCATCCTAAAACATGTGAAAATGGTTTAGGACTTTTAGTTAGATTTTTCGTGAACTATCATTAGAGTTGGAAATTAAAAATGGTGGAAAAATGTACGAACTGGGCGAAGAAGGCGAAGTGTAGGTCGGCGAACCGATTTGGTTGTCTAGGAAAAATTTTGAAATTTTATTTTTGGGTCTAGTTCATCAAAATGATTGTCGTTGATACTTTTGGAACTTTTTAGGAAATTATAAGAGAGTTATTTTGTTATGGTAGGCCTATAATTGATCATAATTTAGTCTTATTTAGAGAATTAAGACGAGAATGAATTGGGTAGAATTATGTCGTAATCGATCGCTGAGAAAGATAAATAATTATAGAAATTGAATAAATTGATATATAGACCAGTAATGCAAGTTAGACTTAACTACTGAAACTTATAAATGGGAAACTAGAACCCTTAGAGTTGTGTGAATACTCATGAATACGATAAGTTGGATAATTCGTAAAAAAATTAGTACGACGAGTATATGAGAGAGATATTCAATGAACAAGTAAGGATAATTGGATTGTGTGAATACCTATAATATAAATACTTAGGTAGTGTGAATACTTAAAGTATATTCGATGTATTGGGGTCAAGGGAATATCCGGACCAATACATGAAAGTTCGATTTGGGGTCGAGGGCAATCCAGAACAATATCTAACATGAATAATATTGGGGTCGAGGGAATATCCAAGCCAATATATATATAGATATAACATTTACATTGGGGTCGAGGGTATTCGGACCAATGTGAATGACATGATAAATTTGAGTCAAAGGAACATCCGAACCAATAAATCATTAATGTGTGAAACAAGGATATTATAGTGAGATATATTTATTTGTATATATTATGTGTGAAATACATATGTTTCGATTTAGCTACTTATGGGTGACGAGTAGACAGTTAAATAGAATATATCTAAAAAATGAATTAAGTCGGAAAACTTAATTATATAATTTAACTTATAATATAGGCGAATGTTATTTCAGATTTTGTATATCGGAATGATCTATTAAGTGGAGTAACTTATTGTTATGATTTTAAAAGATAACATGTGAGGAATGCTACTTATGTTGAAAATTAACATATGAGAGATGTTAATAAACGAATGTAATGTATGCGCGGTACGTGAACTTAGACGTGTGGATGGGTCCGGTTCAAGACTTTAGTCATCTTGAGTAGTATAACTAGGTGGGATAAGTATAGAACATTAGGCGTGCACTATAGATGAGGGGTGGGGAAAACTCAAGAGAGAGTATACGTGAACATGTATAATCAATAACTTAATTTTGATGTAATAAACGCTTGCTAAATATTTTCAAAATGTTTTGTGTACTAACACTTGCTATAAAATATTTTTTTAAAACCTTTAAGGTGTGCAGCCACAGGGACGTCAGGCATGAATGCATTCCAGGGACTCGGAGCTGTAGCACTGTGGATTCTGATATGATTTGATTTCATTAGAATATTCCTCCATTCAGATATAGTATAGGGTCTCATTTTTATTCCATATATGGACATGTTGTCCGTTGCAAGTTTTCGGTTATTTGGTTATTTTTTTTGGAGCATTTGGTTTCGAATTTTGGCCGATATTTTATTCGACAAACCTTATTTTATTTATATATTGTGATGGTTGGACTCTAGTATGTTCTTAATAGTTAATTTAGTTTTTCCAAATTATGATTTGATGTATTTTTAAGAAAGATAAAATTTGGCACGAGTCTAATTTTCACTTAGGTGGTTAGTAACTAAAAAGTTTTCGACAGTGATGCTAAGAATGAACCATATGAGAAACCTATTTTAATTTAATAAATCCTGATCAACTGATGTTTAATTTGACGGGGTGTCACAGATGGTATGAAAGCATCATGTTCTAGTGTCCATAGGATCTGTATGGCTTACTACAGTTTCAGCATATCATTATTTTGATATAAATCCCTATTGTTAGGGCTGTTATTTTATCCTAGCGTGTTTGAGTTATCGTGCTTATGCTATTAGATTTTTAGATAAACTTTGTACTTATAAAAGTTAATTCTATTTTAGTATGCAACCGAGGAGATAGCGAGCCAAGAGGGAAATAACTGGAGATGAGGTTAGGAAGGACCCTCAGGAGTAGCAAGTACCCTTGCCACCACCAGAAATGATTTCTGCTACTCAAGTGGCAGTGATAGTGGCATAGGCTGTTGAGATATCTATGAGGGCCATGGCAGCCCAGTTTCCTCAGCCTCAGGCACAGTAGCCCGCAGCACTAGCTATTCAGGCCCATCAAGGACAACCCACTTGGCATATCATCAAGGAGACCTTCCGGAAGGGCCACCCGCCCGATTTTCAGGGTGGTACGAATATAGTTGAGGCATGCCAATGGAAGAAGAACATTCAGCGTCACTTGTGTATGTTAGATTGTAGTGAGGTTCAAAGGCAGATGTTGGCCACCTTCAGATTAGCAAGAGCAACCCTTCAGTGGTGGGAGTCAGTGACCACCATTGAGGATAGAGACTCGATGACTATTTTGGAGTTTTGGGTGAGGTTTAACCGCAAGTACTTTCCATCTACAATTAAGTCAGAGATGAGTAGGAAGTTTAGGGAGGTATGTTAGGGTGACCTCTTAGTAGATGATTACTTGGAGGAGTTCACCCACCTAGCTAACTTTATGTCAGAGGAGGTGAGAAATGAGGAGAGGAAGAAGACTAATTTCATGGATGGATTGTCCTGGAGGATCGTGCAACATTTGATTGGTAATCATGCATTGATGACTTACACTGACGTCATTAACGCAATCCTTGTACATTGTCAGGATTATCGCTTCCATGCGAAGGGAAATAATAGAGTAGCAGAGACTAGCCATTAGGGCAATTTAGGGGGGGAGTAATGGTAGTTTGGCACCACCCTTGTAGCAGTAGGCAACAAGCCAGTAGGGGCAGAACTCCTGACAAGGGAATTCTACCAAGAAATTTAGATTTGATGGGCTCAAATCAGACAGGCAGGGCCAGCAGGGTCCCCATCAGTAGAAATTCGCTCAGGGCCACTAGGGTCAAGGAAACCAAGGGGGGCCATTAGGGCCAACGTCAAGGGCAAAGACAGTTCCAGGGTTAGTGCTTCATAAATGACCAGTAGGGTCACAAGGGTAGGGTTTGTTCACAGTGAGATAGGCCTCAATGACAGTGTGCCCAATAGGGGCAGTAGGCTCCTTTAGCTCCAGCTCCAGCTCCAGCACCAGCATCGGCCCTACAACAGCAACAGGGCCAGATGCATTATGGACGTGTGTACAACATTAGAGATATAACCATGCCTACAACACCGTCGGTAGTAGAGGGTACATTTCCTATTTATGGTCCCGAGGGTAGGATATTATTTGATACTGGGGCATCTCATTTATTTATTAGGACTAGATTTGCCCGAGTCGCTGGATTACTAGAGACAATCGATAGTCTCCATATGTGTGTTGAGTCACTGATAGGTAGTAGTTCATTGATACAATCAATTTGTAGGGGAGTCCATATTATGATCAGGAGATTGAGTGTAGCGGAAAAACTTTTAGTGTTAAACATGGAGGGTTACGACATTATTTTAGGTCTAGATTGGTTACAGGCTACAGAGTGATGGTAGATTTCTATGAGAGAACTATTGTGTTTTCTATTTCTGGATAGGAGATGTTCCTTGTGGCAATGCCTCTTCCTGAGGGAGGATCATGCACTCATTTATATTATATCGAGGAGGAGACCTCATAGGAATTAGTTGTTCCCTTATATTCGATTCCTGTATTGAGGGATTTTGAGGATGTGTTCCAGGAGATACCCGAGTTTCCACCGAGCCGGGAAATAGAGTTTGTAATCGACTTAGCACCGGGGACGAGACCGATTTCCAGAGAACTGTATCGTATGGTTCCTTTAGAGATGTGGGAACTGAGAGAGTTGATTCAACAGCTCTTAAGTTAAGGCTTCATTCGGCTGAGTACATCACCTTGGGGTGCTCTGGTGTTATTTGTAAAGAAAAGGGATAATTCGCTTCGCTTGTGCGTAGATTACAGGGAGATGAAAAAGGTGACAATATGAAACAAGTATTCATTACCTAGGATTGATGATTTATTTGATCATTTGAGAGGGACTATGTATTTATCCAAGATCGATTTGAGGTTTGACTATCACTAGTTGCGTATTCGGGAGGAGGATGTTCCTAATACTACTTTCCTGTCGAGGTATGGTTCCTACGTGTTTAGGGTGATGACATTTGGGGTCACCAATGCACCTGCACTATTCATGGACCTTATGAATCGAGTATTCTGGGAGTTTCTGGATCCGTTTGTGAGAATATTCATAGATGATATCTTTATTTACACGCATACGGAGGAGGAGTATGCTGAGCACTTACGTATGGTTCTGCAAATGTTACGGGACCATCAGTTGTACGCCAAATTTAGTAAGTGTGGATTTTGGATTCCTATGGTACAGTTTCTTGGACACATTGTGTCCGAAAGGGGCATAGCAGTTGATCCGAGTAAGGTATGGGCGGTGAAGGAGTGGGGGAAACCCACGACATCAATCGAGATTCACAGCTTCTTGGGGTTGGCTAAATATTACAGTTTCTTCATCAAGGTGTTTTCAAAGATTGCTGTTCCTTTGACGAAGTTGACTCATAAAGTAGTACCATTTGTGTGGAGCGACCGGTGTCAGTTGGCTTTTGATGAGCTAAAGGACCGATTTATGTCAGCACCCGTACTCACATTGCCTTTGAATGGGGTATATTACCGGGTCTACACTTATGCATCCTCGTAGGGACTTAGGGGTGTGTTACAGTAGGAGGAGAGGGATATATCTTATTCATCTTGGAAGCTAAAGACCCATGATAATAATTACCCTACTCATGACCTCGAGTTATCAGCAGTCGTTTTCGCATTGAGGATACTGAGACATTATCTATTGGGGGAGAAGTTTACACTGTTCACGGATCATAAGTCACTTTAGTATCTCTTCACATAGAAGGATCTAAACTTGAGGCATAGGAGGTGTTGGCTAGAATTCGTGAAGGACTACCAGTTTGATATACAGTATCATCCTAGTAAGGCTAAAATGGTTGCAGATGCGTTGAGCCAACGACCTACTAGAGACGTAGCAGAGGTGTGGAAATAGAAGTGGCATCAACTTCGACAGGAATATGAGGTTGTCAAGGCGTACATGGCAGTTATGGCTATCACTCCCGAGATCATTATGCTTCCAGTGAAAGCACATGTCGATGATCAGTTCTGTCAGGATAAGGTACAACAATTATTAGCTGAGGGTGTAGAGTCTTACTCAGTCGGCTCAGAGGGAGGCATCTGCTTTAATATGACATTGGTAGTGCCTAAGGATGAGGTTTTGAGATAGGCAATTATGACTGAGTCTCATGGTTCCAGGTTTGTAGTACATCCCGGTGGGGACAAGATGTACTAGGATATAAGAAGACAGTTCTGGTTATCCAGTATAAAGAGTGACATATCAAAGTTTGTCTCAAAGTTTGTTACTTGTCACTTTGTGAGGATTGACAACCAAAGGCCTTCAGGGATGTTACATCCACTTGAGAATTTTGTGTGGAAGTGGAAGAGAACTTCAATGGAATTTATTACTCGTCTACCTACGTCGCATCGGGGTAACGATTACATATGGGTGATAGTGGATCGGTTGACCAAGGTGGATCATTTCTTTCCACTCCGCACAAACTACGAGATGATGCAGTACGCGTAGCTATTTATTTCAGAGATTGTTAAGCTGTTCGGGGTCCTGATTAATATTGTGTGTGATAAAGACAAAAATAATTATCATAACTCTAGCAGAGCTTTCAAGAGTCCATGGACACAGATTTATGGTTGAGTACGATGTACCGCCCGCAGACAGACGGACAGACAGATTGAGAGGGTGAATCTGATGCTAAAGGATATGCTAAGGATATGCATCCTAGATTTTGGGGGAGGGTGGGAGAGATACCTCCCATTGGTAGAGTGTGCATATAATAACTCTTACTAATTTACTATCGGTATGGTACCGTTCGAAGCATTATATGGAAGGCCGTGTCATTTTCCCGCATGATGGTTAGAGGTGGGGGACAAAAAATTGTTGGGGCTCGAGATGATTCAGGAGACTACTCCCAATATTGATTTAATTCGAGGATGTATTTGGATAGGTCAATATAGGCAGAAGAGTTATGTCGATACTGACAGGAGACATGTGGAGTCAGAGGTTGAAGAGTGCGCTTACGTTCAAATTAAGAAAGTATTTAATTAAACCTCTATTTTTAAATTAAATCCTAAAACATGCATCTAGGTGTGATCGAAATCAATATGATCATGCAAGAATAATTAATCACACACAAAACAAACAAATGAGGAAAAATCCCCCAAAGGGGCAAAACCTTTTATTTTCACTATAATTTGTAAAAATGGTTACACGAATTACAATGAAAATAAGTGTGACAAAGAAATACCCTCGGGTGTCAGTTTCTATATCGTCGGTTGGAATCTACCTTAGGAAATCCAGATGGGCAGCAGGAGAGAAGAAGATGACTCCTCCACAAAGTACTCCAGATGAGTAGTAAATGATCCTCTTGAAGGTTTAAAGATTCACATATTAGATGGGAATGTTTATGTGAATAAACAAGGTGTAAAACCTTAAAAAGTGAAATCTATTTCTGGGAAATTTTTTGCAGAAACCGTGTTGTGAAAAGACTTAGGAAAACGTGTAGAAGGCACACTGATATTTATATGAAAATCGAGGCGGTGGCGTCGCTCGAACAAGATAGACATCTCTCTCGAATGAAGGACACGTGTCATTCGAACGACTTCATGCGAGCTGCTGATCTTGCTAGAACGAAAGTGCTAGTTCGTTTGAATGAGCTCGTCAACCGAGGCACTCCGCTTCTACACTTAGATAAAATTATGCTTTTGATAAAAAAATATTTCAGACTTTAAAAATTATTTTTCGAAAAATTTACCAAATATTTATGCAAATATAAATAACTCTAATAAATCATTTTACCAATAATCCATAGTGGAGTAATGGGAAACAGTTGAGCAGCACGTCGCATGTAGCATGATGCATGTGTGAAGATGGTGGATGCATGGATTCGGATAAAGGCCATCGTGGATGATCGTGATGACGTGCCGAATGTAGCGGTATCAGACATACAAACTATAATCTAGGAAAAATAGGAAATTCCCAGATTCTACCCCGGACATTTATAAAATTATGTCCTTACAAATCTCCCCTATGTCTATGCCGGTACATACATAAAAAATCTGAATTATGCAATCTACCTAAAACAAATGACAGATAATATAATATCCCCATTAAACCCTCAAACTGAGAATACTACATGACATGTCTTCAATCAAACTTCAACATCTTCAATTCTTCAGCTCTTCAGAAACTCCCAAAGCTTTTCTCATCAGGGTGTGCAATCCAATAAATCAACTTTGTACTTACACACTTGAGATAAAGCAGATACCCATAACAATCAACAGTTTGATATATAATTCTATGCTAAAATCAAAGATCAATTAAGCTTCAACACATCATTGATAAATCATCCAAACACCAAAAATAATTCTCCCCCATAATTCATTCTCCCCCTTTTTATGTTGTCCCAAAATAGACAAATATGAGAAGCATAAATATGGAAAATGTCACATGGTAAAAAAAATCTATTTTTTAGTTTTTCAAAATTTTTCATGCAAAATATACAGTAACGAATCACACCATGAAAGAACACAAAAACAACCAAATCGATGATAGCATAAATGTAGGGGTGTAAGCAAATTCGATAGGAAAATCAAGCATATAAACATGACATATGTGCACGATGAATATCTAATACTCCTAACGAATGCACTCAACATCTTCCTTAGGTGTTAAAAGATGGAAATATGAGACATTGACTCAATCAAATCAAAAAATCAAAGCTCAAAATGATTTCCACATCAATAACGTCCAAAACGATTTAATGCTTTTTCAGGACTTTCAAGGAAGTCCAAACCCATTTAAATTATCCAACCAAACTCCCTCAGATATATATTTTGAATAGAGGTGATCTAAATTCTCAAACTTTGGATAATTGATGGTGAAACCTAATGGCCCAAATTTGGCATGAATTTCTTTTTATTGCCTTTAAATTTTTTCAGGCTCTTTTAACCTCTTTGGACCCCAGATAATAAAATTCCTCAATTTTTTAGGTTTGATTTAACGGTGGATTAATCATAAAGGATAGATAATCACCTTTCGTATCCCTTCACCGTTTTAAAAAAACACAATCTCACCAAACGGTTTTTTACATGCATTCGAATCTTGTCAAGTTTTATCGCATATGGTTTGTTGTATAGACAGAATTGAGATGAAAATACTCAAGCCAATATGTGATAGACAAGTGAAATAATCAAATAAAATTGTGCATGTGTGCAATAAAGGAGATAATAGGCCAACCATGTAGAAAGATATCACTAATCACATCTCAAAGACTCCAAACAATGTAAAGCTCATAGATGTAATGATGTAGTGTCTCAAATCACTATTAAATAGTCACAGAGATAAATGGAATGAAATTTGTGGCTTGGCTATCTTAAATGCTCATCCATAAAAGGTGAAAATAAAATACAAAAATCTTTTTGTGCTTTTCTAAGATTTTTATAAAACGAAAATCTGTTTGGGTTTTTTAAAAAAATATAACAAAGCAAAAAAATAATAATACAAATGATACAAACTAGAAATAGGAATCATATGATATGAACAAGACAATGTATCATATCCTAGATACGGACCAACCCCTAAGTCAACTGTGCAAATCCCTAAAGATTTCCTAAGACTCACGAATCTAAGGGAATCTAAAGGTTTAGTGAAAAAATCAGCCAACTGAAGGTCGGTGGGTACGAAACTCAGGGATACAACTTTCTCCTCAACTAACTGATGTATAAAGTGCTTGCGTATCCTGATGTGCTTTGTGCAAAAATGCTGAACTAGATTGCAGGATATGTGTATCGCGCTTGTGTTATTAGAGAAATAGTCATGGTGTCCTGTGAAATTCCATAATCCTCCAGCATCTGCTTCATCCACAAGAGTTGCATGTAATAACTCCCGACGGAGATGTACTCAGCCTCCACAGTGGACAAAGAGATGGAGTTTTGCTTCTTTCTCAACCAGGAGACAAGATCAGAACAAAAATAGAAACACCCACCAGAAGTGCTCCTACAACCATCTACATCCCCGATCCAATCGACATCCAAATAGGCAAACAAACGGTCATAGGTATCAAAGGAATACCAAATACCGTAAGAGAGAGTCCCACTCACGTATTTGATAATACATTTTAGAACGAGTAAGTGTGACTCTTTCGGGGACGCCTGATATCACGCATAGACTCCAACACTAAAGGCTATGTCGGGACAACTGGCAGTTATGTAAAGACGACTACCGATCATACTCTTATACAAGGTTTGCTCTACATCCTTGCCTGAAGAGTCCTTATTAAGCTTGATAGAAGTACTCATAGGTGTACGTGAATGCTTAGTGGAGTCTAAACTAAATTTCTTCACTAGGTCTCTAGCATACTTGAATTGGGAGATAAACATCCCATCCTCTAGCTGACGAACTTGGAGACCAAGGAAGAAAGTAAGCTCACCTACCATGCTCATCTAAAACTCACTTTTCATCTCCTCCTCAAAGTGGTTAGCATGCTAGGAGCATGTGGATCCAAAGACTATATCATCCACATAGACCTGGGCAGCCAAAATAACACCGTCATCTCTCCTGACAAATAACGTCATATCAAATCCCCCTATCTTGATGCCACGGGCTAAGAGATAGGAAGTAAGCCTCTCGTACCAAGCACGGGGTGCTTGCTTCAAACCATACAAGGCTTCGCTCAAATAGTAGACGTGCTCCGAGTTCTTAGGGTCTTCAAACCCTTTTAGTTGTTCCACGTAAACCCCCTCATGTAGAATTCCATTTACAAAGGCACTCTTGACATACATCTGATATAACTTAAAGTGCAGATGACATGTGATGGCGAGTAGTAAGAGGATGGACTCAAGCCTCAAAACATGAGCAAATCTCTCCCCAAAGTCTACACCCTCTATCTGTGCGTAGCCTTGAGCGACCAACCTAGCCTTATTTCTGATTATGGTACCATTTTCATCCATCTTATTCTTGAAAATCCACCTCGTACCAATCACATTAGTCTCACTAGGTCGGAGAACAAGTTCCCAGACATTGTTATTTTTAAACTGAAGTAACTCATCCTTCATGAAAGATATCCAATGTTCATCTTTGAGTGTTTCTTTGTGATTCTTGGGCTCGACTTTGGACGTGTAGTAAAAATGGCTAACAACGTTTTCTAGCTGAGCATGAGTCTTGACCCCTAAAGTGGGATCGCCAATAATGGCAGATGGATCACGACTCTTACGAACCTAAGCAGGTGTGTCCCCTCACAGGAGTAGGGTCCACAGGGTCTGGGTGTGGGACAAGTAAATCGCTGCCAGAAAACTCCCCATTCTCACACTAAAGGCTAGGATCAATAAACGTCGAAGGTTCTTCATCTTGCATGGTGACGTTTATTGACTCCATAACTGTAGAGCTCTTCAGGTTAAAAACCCGATATGCTTTACTATTTGATGAATATCCTAGCAATATTCGCTCATCGCTTTGGGAGTCAAACTTTCCTAATTGATCTCTATCCCATAGGATGTAGCATTTACTCCCAAGACACATAAATATGCAAGGTTGGGTTTCTTGCCAGTCCATAATTAATAAGGCGTCTTAAGTGTGTGTGGACGCAGATAAACCTTATTCACTGTGTGGCATGCAGTAGACACTGCCTCTGCCCGAAATCTCCTAGCAACCTTACGACCTAGAAGCATAGATCTAGACATTTCTTGAATCGTCTTATTCTTTCTTTCAACAATATCATTTTGCAAAGGAGTCTTCACAACAGAAAACTCATGTTTGATTCCAATGCTATCAGAGTAAATATCTACCTTTACTTCCTTAAATTCTATGCCATTGTCACTATGTATCCTGTTAATAGTGACTTCGTGTTGATTTTGCAGGACACGACACTTGGTCGTTAAAAACTCTACAGCATCGGATTTTTCTTCCAGAAAATTTACAATAAAAAATTTGGAGAAATCATCCACCATCACGAGGATATACCTCTTACCACCCAGACTCTCAGTACGAGTAGGACCCATAAGATACATGTGAATCAAATTAAGTACACGGGCGGTGGTAATGGAATGCAACCTCCTATGGGGGCTACGAATTTGCTTTCCCAATTGACAGGGTCCATAAACCGTGGAAGTCGGCTTTCCAAGTGATGATAAGCCACGTACTAGTTCCTTTTTAGCTAAGTGTGTCCAATCTCTAATGTTCACATGACTTAGACGTTGGTGCCACAGATCCATAGGAGTGACCGTGGTGCTCTTGCAGACAAGTGAGGATGTGGGCATAGTCTCATAGAAATTATACTCTGTCCTCACGCCTTTCACTAAAAGTTTACCGGCTTGATTATATACATTACACCCATCCCAGTAAAACTTTACGGTAAAGTCAGCATCGTACAGCTGGCTAATGCTGATAAGGTTTGCTTTCAAACCTTTGACGTACAAAACATTCTCTAGCTTAGGAAATCTTGGTAACTCTATTGTACCTCGTCCTACGATTCTAGATTGGATACCGTCTCCAAAGGTGATTCTACCTTCCTTATATTCCTCTAGGTAGGTAAAAAATGATACATCTCATGTCATATGTCTCGAGCACCCACTATCAAAATACCACTGTGAGGTATTATGTTCTTTGAGAGTGACATGAACAACAAGGGACTTTTCATCTTTCTTAGGTACCCAAGAAGTGGTAACCTTTTGTTTACCCTTGTTGTTGTTGGTTTTAGTAAGGATTCAAGAACCAACATTGCCGGCAAAGACATTCGTTGGAATTCCTCCATTAAACTCTGTAGTGTGGCAACTAAAAACTCAACACGCTCTTTCAGACTGGCAAAATCATCAATACGATGTGGTGGAGCAGTAGTACGTCGTGTCCGACCCAAACAATGGCAAAACTCTCTGAGGTGGCCTTTTCTTGTGCAGTACGTATAAAAGAACACTTTCTCAGGCGGACCTGGGTTTGCTTTTATTGGCCGAACTCTTCTTCGTGTTATTTGATGATGGCTATATGGAGTCTTAGTAAACTAAGGAACTGGTCTAGGTGAACTTTGGGATGTAGAGGCACCATCATAATCTATTCCCTGCCTATCACCTAAACCTAAAGTGGGGTCGAGGAGCATTGACGCGACTGAAAATGTGTCTCAGAAATGCGTTCACTCTAGGCTCAAGTGTAAGCCTGTCGCTCAAGTAATAATCCGACAAGTCGGGTATCCATCCTCAGGGAAAAAGGACAACGAAGTTGTGACGACAGAAAAGACGGAGGAATCCTAACCTTGACTCTAAAAATAAAAGGAAAATGATTTGATTTTGGGAATGATTATAACTAAATGCAAAGATTAAATTATGAAAAATGCAACTACACTAATTTACCTAAAATATGAATAAGAATTGATTTTGAACCTTTTGACAAAGTGATGGGAAAAACTAGGACGGGAATACAATCCCCCAACCCTAGTGTAGTGCAGTGGTAATATTAATCATAAATTTATCTGATTGATCTGACCCGGAATTTAGTACTCCCAAGCATTATGTATACGAGGTTCAAGCCCGCGTCATACCTAATCTGAGGATGAGTAAATTAGTATCGCGATAGTGAAACTCAAATTGCACTCTAAATCATCACGAGTACCCAGATGCAAATGTGATATAAAGATCTACAATTATTGTGTCATTATGAGATACGATCATAGTCAATCAATAAATTCATCGGATTAATTTTACACACGTACACTAACACCTCAGGTTGGGTTCATGTACCCCGACCTTGGTAAATCTAGCCTAACATGTTGAATTCAATGAAAACATTAATTGAAGTGCAGGAATTCATAATTAATCTAAGAAATATGATAATTAGATGTAGAAACGAATTAGAAATAAAAATTACTCACTAAAATTACTCAAACAATAAGTGCAACAATGAATGAAATGAATACTCACAAAAATTACTGGATAAATCTTCAATCCTTGAATTAAAACTGCAATTCTTAGCTAAAATAGGGTTTTTGGAAAAGAAGCAGGAAAACCTACTAATTCTTCGTATCTATAACAATACTAAATCGGGTATTTTATACCCTATAACAATATCAAAAGTCAACTGCACTAGGAGTCTTTTTAGGAAGAGAAAAGATTTTCAGATCTCGAAAATCGGACCGGTCCGGGTCGCAGGCGGACCGGTCTGCCCCCAAGGCGGATCGGTTCTTTTTATTTTGGGGCGGACCGGTCCGGGGGCTGATCGGTTCTTTTTATTTTTTCCTCCTTCGGTTTGCATGTGATCCGGGGTCTTCTGCAGTTTGGCAAGGCGGACCGGTCCGAGGTAGGGGCGGACCGGTTCGGCTATTTGACTTTCTAGCTCATTTTTGACTGCTCATAACTTTTGTTTCGGGATTCCGATTGGGGTGCCGTTTCTTCCTTTGTGCTGGTTAATGAGATGTATTCAACTTCTCTTTAGGTACCTCATCCGAATTCCGTGTGCAAATTATGCTTTTGCCCTTGAGACTTTTCCTTCTTTCTTTCTTGATTCTACCGATTTCCTTCTTTCGTTTCTTGACATCAAATACTTGCAAAATCACTACAAAATACCAGAAACTCGGTGTACTCATTAGGATCAGTCAGTAGCACAGTTATGAGATAAATCCAACTCAATTACGTTGTTCGAGGTGCTAAAAGTAACTAAATCAAGGGATAAATTAGGAAGAATTTATGCCTAATCAAACCCCCCTAACTTAAAGCTTTGTGCGTCCCGAGCAATGTAAAAGAATCCTAGCGTGGCACAACTCTTTTAAAAAATCATTTTATTGGGATAAAATACCTTTTTCGTGAGCAAGCGATTGCATTTAGCGTATGCATCAAGCCGTTAAACCCCTAGGTTACCCTAGTAGGACGAGTGTTGTCTCGTGAGGGTTTGCAGGGAATATACCCACAAAATTCGACTCAAAGAGAATTCAAAATATGCAAAAATTATGCAATTCAAACTTTTCCAGAAAATAGTCATCATCAAGTCATATTTACAAGTCTCAAACTGTGGTGTGTGTGTACGTAGCCAGAAATATAACCGCTAATTTTCACTGATTGATCATTATATTACTTATCCGAAAATTCGTTTTGATTTCAATTTCTCACGGAATGCTCTCACAAGTGAATCTCTCGGATTATGGTTTTTCTCTTGGTATGCGTGATATAAAGAGTAAATGTAATGGAAGCAAAATCACGCATACGATTAGAAAGACATAAATTTTGTGGTGAAAGGACCTCATCAAAGGATTACGATTTTAAAAATGGGAACATTGCTTTTATTTCGCGCACTTAATCTCCTTTATTATCTTTTGGTGTATTAGCTCTCTACGCGGTAACCAATTTCGCAATTTAGACTCGGTTAGGACTTTTTCTGGTTTTAAGGTATATGGGGTACAATGACAATTTTCGGGAAGGTTGGAATTGGAAAAGTCATTAATGATGTCCATTTGTGCTTATTTCGGGCTACTGCTCAATTTTGTTTTTTTTTGAGCATATTTATTTATTTCTTGCCCCTTTTTTTATGCACTTTCCGAACTTAAATTCTGAATTTTCTCATTTTTCACAATTTCGGCTATTTGGGTTTTTCGGGTTATCAAACAAAAGGGACAATTTGTCTGGCTCAAATTGGGTTACAAAATGGGTAATTTTTAGCTACTTTTTCTGGCCAATATTTTTGGGTGACAAACGAGGGCCTACTTCATTGCCCAAAATGCCAATTGCGTTACTGTATGCGTTTCGAGATGAATTTTATATTTAGAGATCAATTCGGCACATTTTTCAAAGCAATATTACAAACATTTTTCAAAACCGATCAAAATGAAAGGATTGAGATCCTTGACAACTTTTTAGGCGCTGAAAAGAACTTTGAGTTAACAATTAACTCGGATTGATTTAAAAACTCGCAAAAAGTGATAGGTTCGAAATTCACCGGGTTTGTTAATGTCCACACTTATTCGTTAAGTCGTCAATTTTCGCTCAATTTCCATCTTTGGTCAATTTTGGCTTTGTGTACATTGGATTTTACAACTTGAGACTTCGATTCGACTTTTAATGATATTTTTGAAAAATTTGAATTCCAATTTTTATTTATTTTGAACAAAAATATTTTTAGTTTTTTTTTTCAAAATTTTATGATTTTTTTTTGGCATTTTGGAAAATTTGTGAAGTTTTAGAAATATGCACTTGTGACCCCCCCCCCCCCCCTCCTAACTTAGACTTTTGCATTGTCCTTAAGCAAAAAGGACTAAAATCTAACTCAAAGCGAATAAAAAGTGCGGAAAGATAAAACAAACAAATAGAGAAAATGCAGTTTTTATTACAACAAGGCTGTGTTACATGTGCAGGGGAAAACATACAACTGTGAATAAGGAAAAAAAAGCTGCCAACGCCATCTAAAGCTTCACCGGGGTGGGGGATGGGAGGAACCGGGCGCGTTGGGGTCATAGGGGTTCTGGTAGTAGGAAGGTAGTGGTTCATTAGGATCCCCTATGCGCCGATAGATGTCCGCTTGGAAGCAGAGAACAATGTTCATGTCGCGCTCGTAGTTGGTCTGGAAGGTATTGAAGTTGGTCTCAAGCGTCGACATACGCGCGGATAGGTCCGTTCCCTCCCACTCAAAATCTGGGTCGTCCTCCTCGTCCGCCGACTCTTCATCCGGACCGAGATCCCCCATCTCAACGTCTTCACCAGCTACCCCTATGTCTTCCTCGTTGTCGCTCGAGGCAGCCTCCTCTTCGACATCATCACCCCGCCGAGCTCGGAGGACGGCTAGCTGTTTGGCGCTTTTAGTGCGGGTACCTTGTCCGAAAGGATCGGGGAGGCGCGTAAGGTCGCTCGGCGCCTCTATGCCAGCATCCTTAAGGATGGATGTGATTAATCGGGCATAAGGAAGTGGGGTGACGCCCTTCTCATCCAAGGACGCATTGATGATATCCGCATATAAGGTGCGACCCAAATGGATGGAAGTTTGGGGGTCGACGAGATGATATGTCAAGGTAGCTTGTCGGGGCCGCATGGCAGAGTCATTGGACATTTGCAATAGGTTGGCGCACACAATCTGAAATATAAGGCTCACCTTCTCGTTGAGTCATCCAACGGCGACGGTTTGCCCCGCCCAAGCCATGTTCGGTGCAATGCGGGCCATGATAATGTCCTTGTCGATCGGGGGAATATTTTGGGGATAAGTGAATTCTTGGACATCTGGGACATCAAACTTGGCCAACTTGTCCGTGAGACGGGCCAAGGAAAAGGGTATGGGAGTCCCATCTACGTAAGCTTCGGCCTCGAATTGGCCCGTCCGGATGAGTGTACCATAGAATGAGCGGACTTCGGTGGCCCACACCGCTTCGTGAGGTTGGTTGAGGAAACGGCACCATCCCCGGGCCATGAAAAAGGCGGTGACGGAGTTGGGCAGAGCTTCCCATTAGACCACGCGCTCCATATGGAGTTTGTGGCCCATACCGAAGTATTGAGCGCACCATCGCTCCTCTAGGCGGGAGCGGTATTCGCCGTGACCGGAGGGGTGGATCATGGTGGAGTCGTATTTGGTGGGGGCTGCACGGGGGGCCATGGAAATAGGAGGGAAGTAGTGCTGGAAAAATAGAGAGGAAGAAGAGAGTATTTGGGTTGAAGGTGTGAGGAGAAAGGGAGTATTGGAGGTGTATTTATAGTGGAAAGGGGAGGGGAAAGGTTGGTTTTGGAGGGAAAGGGTTTGGAGGGAAAAGGGGATGAATTTGGGAGGGAAAGGTTGGGTTTGGGAAGAGGAAAAAATGGATTGGAGGGAATGAATGGGATTGGGGGGGAAGGGGGGGTGAATCTTGGGAAGAGGAAGAGGCAGGTCTGCAGAAGGCGGACCGGTCCGGGGTAGGGGAGGACCGGTCCGGCCTTTTGACTTTTCCAACCCTCGACAGGCAGACCGGTTCCTTTAAAAATAAAGGAACCGGTCCGGGGTCGGACCGGTCCGCCTAAAAAAGGAACCGGTCCGGCCCAGGATTTTTTGGGCTGGACTTCTGTTGCTTCAGTTTCGAGCTCTCTTCGATAAAATTTTTCACGTTCCTGATATCCTCTCTATCCAATTGAACTAGGACCCTCTCGATTTCACTGGTCAACTCCCTTTGACTCAGAATTCCCAAAACACACGAATGCTTCTCCCGAACGAAACCTAGTCCTAACGACTCTCAAAACACACACGACTCTCAAACATACGACTCTCACCCCATACGCGTCGGGGGTACGACGACCTCACTTCAACAGATCACTCAACCCCATAAACGGGGTCCAACAACCGGACGGTGTCGACTTCTTCTGCACACGCCTCTAGATATGGCTTTAGGCGTGGTCCATTCACTTTGAATATATTTCCCCCTTTTAAATCGTCTAGTTCAACAGCTCCGTGGGGGAAAACATTCTTCACGACGAATGGGCCAGACCAACGGGACCGCAACTTGCCTGGGAAGAGGTGAAGCCGAGAGTTGTAGAGGAGAACTTTTTGCCCCGGGAGAAACTCTTTTCGTCGAATGATGCTATCATGAGCGAGTTTCATCCTCTCTTTTGAAATTTTGGCATTCTCATACGCATCATTGCGTAGTTCTTCTAACTCATTCAATTGAAGCTTACGGGCTTCACCGGCCTTGTCCATGGCATAATTCAATTGCTTAATCACCCAATACGCCTTGTGTTCGAGCTCAACAGGAAGATGGCGAGGTTTGCCATACACAAAGCGAAAAGGGGACATGCCGAGTTGATTATTATATGCGGTACGGTAGGCCCATAGAGAATCATTCAATCTAAGGGACCAATCTTTCTGGGTAGGATTGACGGTCTTTTCAATAATGTTCTTGATTTCCCTATTTTCTAGCTCGGCCTGTCCATTCGTTTGTGGGTGATATGTCATTCCAACCTTGTGAATGACACCATACTTTCTCATAAGCTCCTCGAATGGCCTATTGCAAAAATGAGTACCATTATCGCTAATTATTACTTTTGGTGCACCGAAGTGGGAAAGTATGTGTTTCTGCAGGAACTTTATCACCACTTTGTTGTCATTAGTCTTGGTAGCTATAGCTTCCACCCATTTAGAAACGTAGTCTACCGCGACGAGGATGTATAAGAAACCAAAGGATGGAGGGAAAGGACCCATGAAGTCAATACCCCAACAGTCGAATATCTCAATGATGAGTATATGGGTAAGAGGCATCATGTCTCATCGAGTGATGGCTCCCATCCGTTGACACCTATTGCATAATTTGCAAGCATCGTTCACATCCCGGAAGATTGTGGGCCAATAGAGGCTGCATTGTAGAATTTTAACGGCCGTCTTTCTCGTCGAAAAATGACCTCCACAAGCTTTCGAATGACAAAACTAGATGACTTTTGGGATTTCGTCCTCCGGTACACATCGTCGGATGATTTGTTCTGCACAGTATTTAAAAAGGAATGTATCATCATAAAAGAACATGCGAGACCAACTAAGAAACCTCTTCTTATCTTGCGGTGTCCATTCGGGAGGGACGGCTCCCGTGACAAGATAGTTCACTATGTCCGCAAACTAGGGATATGAAGGGGTAGCGAAAAGCTGCTCATCCGGAAAATGTTCGTCTATGGGTACGGGATCACTAGGTACGTCAGACGAAAGCCGAGATAAATGGTCAGCAACGACGTTTTCTACTCCTTTCTTATCTTTGATGGAGAGATTGAACTCTTGTAGGAGTAGGATCCACCTTATGAGGCGCGGCTTGGCATCTTTCTTCGCAAGTAGATATTTCAATGCCGCGTGATCGGTGAAAACAGTAATAGGAGAACCAATGAGATATGACCGGAACTTATCAAGGGCAAAGACAATCGCTAGCAACTCCTTCTCCGCGGTAGAGTAGTTGAGTTGAGGTCCAGTAAGAGTCCGACTAGAGTAGTAGATGACATGAGCTTGCTTATCTTGACGTTGTCCCAAAACAGCCCTGATCGCGTAATCACTGGCATCACACATAAGTTAGAATGGTAAGGACCAATCCAGAACTTACATGATGGGGTCGGACACAAGCATGTTCTTCAATTTGTCAAAAGAACTTTAGCATGCTTCAGTCCACTCAAATGGGGAGTCCTTCATGAGTAAGTTGCTTAAGGGCCTAGCGATGGCGCTAAAGTCCTTAATGAACCTTCGATAAAACCCTTGTGTCCCAAAAAAGGAGCGCACGTCTTTCAGCAATTTCGGTGGGGGAAGGTCAGCTATGACATCTATCTTTGCCCTATCAACTTCTATTCCGTTGGATGAAATAATGTGGCCAAGAACTATTCCCTCGGTGACCATGAAATGGCATTTCTCCCAATTCAGCACTAAGTTCTTTTCCACGCATCGGGTAAGTACTTTTTCCAGTTTTTCTAGACAATGATCGAAAGAGGTTCCAAAAACACTAAAATCGTCCATGAACACTTCGAGTCCTCTCTCGACCATGTCGCTAAATAAACTTAACATGCACCTTTGAAAGGTCGCGGGTGCATTACACAAGCCAAATGGCATAAGTTTGTAGGCAAACGTGCCAAAAGGGCAAGTGAAGGTCGTCTTCTCCTGGTCAAGTACATCGACCTCAATTTGGTTATACCCGGAATAACCATCAAGGAAGCAATAGTAAGGGTGGCCCGCTACTCTTTCAAGCATTTGATCAATAAATGGCAAGGGGAAATAGTCTTTCCTGGTTCCCGCATTGAGTTTTCGGTAATCAATGCAAATGCGCCACCCGGTGGTGGTACGTTGGGGAACTAACTCTCCCTTGGCATTCTCAATCATAGTCATACCCAACTTCTTCGGGACGACTTGAATAGGGCTTACCCACTTGCTATCCGAGATTGGGTAGATGATCCCGGTATCCAATAATTTGATTATTTCGGTTCTCATAACTTCTTTCATGTTGGGATTCAGTCTTCTTTGCATTTCTCTAGAAGGTTTGACATCCTCTTCGAGATGGATCTTATGAGTTCAAATTAAAGGACTTATCCCCTTCAAATCAGCTATGCACCAACCAAAAGAACTTTGGTGCTTCCTCAGAATTTTCAACAATTGACCCTCCTGCCCTTCATTTAGGCTAGAGGAAATAACAACAGGAAATGTCTCATCCTCTCCTAGATATGCATATTTAATTTGGGAGGGAAGTTTCTTTAACTCGAGGGTTGGAAATTTTTCACTGGAGGGAACCATGTGCGTATCCCTCGGAGGTAATTCCTCGAATCTCGAAACCCAATTAATCTCTCTCACGTCCTCGTCTGACCTACTCTCATCGAGTAGCTCTCTCAATTCTTCAACCTCCCTCTCGAAGGCGATGTACGTCCCTTAACTCTCGTGTCTCACTGCTAAACAGGATTCTAAATCATCGCCACAGTAATTCTCCTCAAAGTACTCCTCTACTATCTCATCTATGAGGCTCACCGCGTGAAGATCATCTTCCTCCCCTGCATTTTGGGCTATGTGGAAGATGTTGGTCATGTTCCCAAATGTGAGTTGCATTCTCCCATTCCTAGTATTGATGATTGCGTTAGCCGTAGCTAGGAAAGGGCGCCCAAGGATGATGGGAACATGATTACTCGAGTGGAAGGAGGGCTCCGTGTACCAAATGACAAAATCCACTGGAAAGTAAAAAGTGTCAACTTGAACGATCACATCCTCGACTATACCTCGTGGGATCTTCACTGTTCGATCCGCTAATTAGAGAGTGACTTTCGTGGGCTTGAGGTCGCCCAAGTCAAGTTGCCTATAAATGGAGTAAGGGAGTATATTTACGCTTGCTCCCAAGTCAAGTAAGGCTTTTTCGATTTTGTTTTCTCCAATGATGCAGGAAATGGTGGGTGCACCGGGATATTTGAACTTAGGCAGGAGTTAATTTAGTAGGATGGAGCTTACATTTTGTGCTAGAAAGACGTTCTTCTTCACTTTCATCTTTCTTTTAACCGTCAGCAGGTCTTTGATGACTTTGCCATATGCTGGAATTTGTGTAATGGCCTCAAGGAAAGGTAAATTAAGCTTGAATTGCTTTAGTACTTCTAATACGTCATCACATGGGTTTCCTCTGTGGGAGGGAATCAACCTTTGAGGAAATGGTGCTGCGGAAGGCGGTTTCACTACTACTTCTGGCCCACTAACAGCTTCTTGGTCACTCTCATTCAAGGGGACATCTTCGGCCTCTTTCGTGCAGGGCGAAATCTCCTTGGCGTTCGTTGTATCGAGTGGGGGAGGTGATAAATCAACAACTCTCCCACTACGAAGAGTGGTTACAGCTTGACATTGCTCCTGATGTTCAGTGGAGGTGGATCTAATGATAGTTTGACCTTGGGAGGTCGTTGACCTTGGGCAGGAAATTTGCCCTTCTCTTGAACACTCAATGAGGATTGTATTTTAGACAGATTCGCATTTATGTCGCCAATCAGACGATCATATTTGGCATTAGTTGCGGTCTGGTTTGCAATGAATTGATTCATGGTATCCTCGAGAGTTCTCCGCTGTGGTGGAATATAATTTCCTTGAGGTGGCAGTGCTTGCACATGTCCTTGCATGTGTGGAGTTTGTTGAAAGTGTTGTGGTGGAGGAGGGGAAACATGCGAAGGAGGGTTCATTGCGGCATGTTGTTGCCCATAGCTAAAACCGAGATGATTTTTCCAAGAAGGGTTATATGAATTCCAGTGCGGGGCACCGAAATTGCCCTTAAAACCTCCTGCACCACTAACTTGCTCTTGCAGCATTGCTTTGTAAGCGGGTATCGTCGGGCATTCCTCAGTTGAATGTCCCGCCTTGCAAATAGCACACACCTTTACGAATGGGTTTGGAATGGGTCCAGCTGGTCCTTTTCCATATATCTCGCACAGATCTCGAAATCCTATCTCAAGAGTCTCTAGTCGGCTATCCGTCGTCATAGAATTCTTATCTACATGGAATAGGCTGGATGCTGACAGAGTAGTGGTTGCTTGTCTATTTCGATTTTTAGTGTTGGGATCAGAAGTGTCCCAGGATTGGGTAGTCTCGGCGACATACCTCAAGTGAAGCTCAGCATCCTGGGCATCTAAATCGATAAACGGACCCTTTCCCATTGTTTCAATAAGTTGTTTGGAGTTGAGATTCGACCCATTATAGATAAAAGAGATGACTTGCGCCGAATCAAATCCATGATGGGGGCATGAAGCAACTAACTCGTTGAAACGTTCATAAAATCGATGAAATGACTCATTTTCAGCTTGTCTGAATGCCTGGATTTGAGCCTTTATGGAGATTGTTCGATGTGGTGGGAAGAATTTCTTGAGAAATTTCGACTGTAGCTCATTCCAGGATGGAATCGAGCTTGGAGGTAAAGACCATAGACAGTACTTAGCTTTATCTTTGAGTGAGAAAGGGAAGAGTTTGAGGCGGATTACCTCTTGTGTGCAGGTTTGATCATTTAGAGTATCACACACGTCCTCAAATTCCCTAATATGGAGGTATGGCTTTTCAGAATCCATACCGTGGTAATGCGGTAGCATCTGGATCATCCCATTTTTGAAACGGAATTGCCCGACATTATACGGGAGTATAATGCATCCCGGAGTGACAGTACGCTCGGGATATAAGAATTCTCTAATCGGACGGTATGGGGGCTCTTCCTCACCGGCGGGTGCACTGCCGTGTTGTGACATCTCTCCTTCACTTATTGAATCGGTGTTCTCACTGGGCGTGCTCGAAGTGTGTCCTAAGAAAGGGAAGGGAGTGTTATCGGAGATTGAGTGCGACGGTGTGGGAGGTGGGATCCAGAACTGTGGGGCGTTTGGAGTGTGGGGACTATCAGGATTATACTCAACAATTGGATTTTCGTGAATGTTGGTTGGAGTATTATGGGGTGTGGGAGTGGTTTCAGAATTTTGCATTAAATCTTAGGAGAGATGATGGTCAATCTTTTTCTTTTTTTTTTAGAATTTTTTTTTGTTTGTTTTTGGATTTTTGAAATTTTTGGTCCAAGCTTTGGATTGACTCAATCTGATCCTAAGTCTACCTAAATCCCCGGCAACGACGCCAAAAACTTGACGCGACTGAAAATGTGTCTCAGAAATGCGTTCACTCTAGGCTCAAGTGTAAGCCTGTCGCTCAAGTAATAATCCGACAAGTCGGGTATCGATCCTCAGGGAAAAAGGACAACGAAGTTGTGACAACTGAAAAGATGGAGGAATCCTAACCTTGACTCTAAAAATGAAAGGACAATGATTTGATTTTGGGAATGATTATAACTAAATGCAAAGATGAAATTACGAAAAATGCAACTACACTAATTTACCTAAAATATGAATAAGAATTGATTTTGAACCTTTTGACAAAGTGATGGGAAAAACTAGGACGGGAATACAATCCCCCAACCCTAGTGTAGTGCAGTGGTAATATTAATCATAAAATTATCTGATTGATCTGACCCAGAATTTAGTACTCCCAAGCATTATGTATACGAGGTTCAAGCCCGCGTCATACCTAATCTGAGGATGAGTAAATCAGTATCGCGATAGTGACACTCAAATTACACTCTAAATCATCACGAGTACCCAGAGGCAAACGTGATATAAAGATCTACAATTATTGTGTCATTATGCGATACGATCATAGTCAATCAATAAATTCATCGGATTAATTTTACACACATACACTAACACCTCAGGTTGGGGTCATGTACCCCGACCTTGGTAAATCTAGCCTAACATGTTGAATTCAATGAAAACATTAATTGAAGTGCAGGAATTCATGATTAATCTAAGAAAGATGATAATTAGATGTAGAAATGAATTAGAAATAAAAATTACTCACTAAAATTACTCAAACAATAAGTGCAATAATGAATGAAATTGATACTCACAAAAATTACTGGATAAATCTTCAATCCTTGAATTAAAACTGCAATTCTTAGCTAAACTAGGGTTTTTGGAAAAGAAGCAGGAAAACCTACTAATTCTTCGTATCTATAACAATACTAAATCGGGTCTTTTATACCCTACAGCAATATCGGAAGTCAACTGCACTAGGAGTCTTTTTAGGAAGAGAAAATATTTTCAGATCTCGAAGACCGGACCGGTCCGGGTCTCAGGCGGACAGGTCTGCCCCCAAGGCGGATCGGTTCTTTTTATTTTGGGGCGGACCGGTATGGGGGCGGACCGGTCCTTTTTATTCTGGGGTCTTCTAGAGTTTGGCAAGGCGGACCGGTCCGAGGTAGGGGCGGACCGGTCCGGCTATTTGACTTTCTGGCTCATCTTTGACTGCTCATAACTTTTGTTTCGGGATTCCGATTGGGGTGTTGTTTCTTACTTTGTGCTCATGAATGAGATGTCTTCAACTTCTCTTTAGGTACCTCATCCGAATTCCTTGTAGAAATTATGCTTTTTCCCTTGAGACTTTTCCTTCTTTCTTTCTTGATTCTACAGATTTCCTTCTTTCGTTTCTTGACATCAAATACCTGCAAAAATTACTACAAAATACCAGAAACTCGGTGTACTCATTAGGATCAGTCAGTAGCACAGTTATGAGATAAATTACAACTCAATTACGTTGTTCAAGGTGCTAAAAGTAACTAAATCAAGGGATAAATTAGGAAGAATTTATGCCTAATCAAGCATCATTCCCACATTTCCTGACCTGTCCTCGATTTAAACCTTGACTTTCGGTGCTCTCTCAAGATCATGAGTGAGGTAGACTTAACTACTGAAAGTTATAAAGGGGTAACTAGAACTCGCAGAGTTGTGTGAATACTCATGAATACGATAAGTGGGATAATCCGTAAAGAAATTAGTTCGACGAGTATACGAGAGATATATTCTATGAACACGGATAATTAGGTTGTGTGAATACCTAAAGTATATTCGAGGTATTGGTGTCTAGGGAATATCCGGACCATACATGGAAGTTCGATTTGGCGTCCAGGTCTTTCCGAACCAATATCGAACATTAATAATATTAGGGTCGAGGGAACATCAGGACTAATATATATATATAGATATAACATTTACATTGGTGTCGAGAGCTATCCGAACCAATGTGAATGACATGATAGTTTGGGGTCAAAGGAACATCCGAACAAATAAATCCTTAATGTGTGATGAAGATATTATAGTGAGATATATTTAGTTGTATATATTATGTGTGAAATATATATGGTGCGATTTAACAACTTATGGGCGATACGTAGACAGTTATAGAGAATATATCTAAAAATAATGAATTAAGTTGAGAAACTTAATTATATGATTCAACTAATAACATAGAAGAATGTTATTGTAAATTTTGTATATCAAAATGATCAATTAAGTGGAGTAACTTAATGTTGTGATTTGAAAGATAATATGTGAGGAATGTTACTTACGTTGAAAATTAACATATGAGAGATGTTAATAAATTAATGTAGTGTATGGGCGGTATGAGAACATAGACGTGTGGATGAGTTCGGTTCAATAATTAAGTCTAGTTAACTTGATTAGTATAACTAGGTGGGCTAAGTGTTTAATGTTAGGCGTGAACTATAGATGAGAGGTGATGGAAACTCAAGAGAGAGTGTGCGTGAACATATGTAATCAATAACTGAATTTTGATGTAATAAACGCTTGCTAAATATTTTTAAAATGTTTTTTGTACTAACACTTGTCATAAAATATTTTAAAAAAATATTTAAGGTGTCCATCCATAGGGACGCCTTACGTGACTTCATTCCAGGGATTCAAAGTTGTCACATTGTGGATGCTGACATAATTTGATTTGATCAGATGATTCCTCCATTCAAATATTGTGTAGAGTCTCTTTTTTATTCCATGTATTGATATGTTGTCCATTTACAGTTTATAGTTTTCAGTTATTTAGCTCTTTTTTATGGAGCATTTGGTTTTCGATTTTGGCTTATAGTTTATTTGGCAAAACTTGTTTTATTTAAATATTCTGATGGTTGGACTCTAGTATTTTATGAATGGTTAATTTAGTTTTTCCGAATTATTCTTTTATCTGTTTTTAAGAAAGATAAAATTTGGCATCGATCTAATTTTCACTTAGGTGGTTAGTAATTAAAAGTTTTCGACAGTGATGCTAAGAATGATCCATATGAGAAACCTGTTTTAATTTAATAAAGGCCTGATCAACCGATGTTTAATTAGACTTGGTGTCACATGACATAACCTTGTCATGACTTGAAAAAATGTATGGGTTAGAGTGTTACACTTGGAAAATAAAGTTGAAGGTTACAGATAAAAAATTAAAATTTTATTTGTGAATAGCCTCAATCAATATCAATGTTTCTCAACCAAACTTAATAGCATTCCCAATTTGTGGAATTCGTTGGGTGAAACACAGGCTATTAGTAGGGTTTATAGACTTAGATAAAAGAAGGTTATGTATATATACAGTTTTGCCAGGTCTATTTTGCAAACTGATAGTTTGTGTTTCAATTGATGGGTTCCACACGCCCTCTATTAAAATAACTATTGATTACATAACAAGATTAGTCCCCTCTGACCAACACTTTGTCGATCCTAACAATATTCCAGATTTATTGTTAGGATTATTTAACAAATTGATCAAAATAGTAATCAAACATTAACTTTTAATGTTGTATCGTGTTATTAAGACTAATTTTTGTCATTTATGCACTTTGAGTAGAATACCTTCTTCGAGTTTTGAAAATCCTAAACAAAAGGCTCGTCGACCAAGAAATCTTTACTCTTAATCTTAGAAAAATCTACATAAATAAAAGAAAAGAGATTAAATAAATAAGTATATGTAAGAAAGGACTCATATACAAATTTTACTTCGGGACGCGTACATAGCCAAATAAATTGTTATCAAAGTCCACATAATTCTATCACGTCACAAGATTCGAATGTTAGTGTCCTATTAGTAATTTGATTAATATGTTCAATGATCCAAAAAGTGAAGTGAAAATCTTATTAACATCAACAATGTGTTATTCTGATGGGGTTCACCTTATTGGGGGTATCGAGAGTAGTTTTAATCGTATTAGGGAATGTTATACAACACATACATAAGTAACCACAACAAAAGAGGTGACAATTACCTCTTTAAATACCCATGACCCAAAATCATTTATCGTGTCCATTTGACCTTTTTGCTTATGATTTTGGACAATTTTTCTCTCATACATCTTATACATGTTCATGAAATTATAGAATATAAATTGTAATATAAAGCATACAGATAATAAAAAACACGTTTTATATATAGGTGCATATTCTCTCCAATCTTCAACTTCATGTTGTCATTCGAAGACATACGAAGTCACTTTTTATATTCCAGACTGGTGAGTTTCACCTCTTTATGGATACCGAAGGCATTTCATCCACAAATGCGTCAGGTTCCCAAACCAATAATTTTCCACCAGGATTAAACCTCCTAATCCCTTGTTCCAATATATGTTCCCAAGCATTTAAACAATGGTTCTTATATTATGTATTCTCCCATAATTCACCCTAAAATATACCTTGTATTCTAAATATAATCTTTGAACATTTTTATCAGGCGCTCGAGAGGATACATCTAGCGATACTTGATTTAGCTGAACACGGTAAGGAGAAGTTTCTTTCTTAACCTTAATGTGCTTCATATTTACCACATTTACTCATGGTAAGGAGAAGCACAAACTAATTTGTATAATTTCCTTGCGGATATCTTTGTGCTCAAACAAGCTATGCCTAAACAACACATGCATTAATTAAATAATGACGTTCCAATCGTGAGTCTTGTAGTGTTTCACGTCATTTGATTGGTAGTTTACAACCCTACTAAAGCTATCTAAATAACCAGTTGGAGTATTCATGTTGAATAACATTTCTAAGAGGATATTTTTCTCATTAGTAGTCAAAGTGAAACAATCCGTGGGAAGGAATTTCGTCCTTTTATTGGATAAATTTTTTACTGCAATTTTTATATCTCCTTTAGATCACCGTGCTCCCTCTCTCCTTCTTTCGACTTATATCCACACAAACATGTTCCTATTATATGTTTTGTAAAATTCTTCTTGATATTCATCAAAAAAATTACATATCATACACGATTATTTTTCTAATTCAGAGAGTCAAAGAAGATTGACCATATTGACCATGCCTTCATTTTACTAGGATCTTTTGGAATCTCCCTAGCTTTTCTCTTCTGGACTGTAAACTGGGGTATTTTCCTACAAACTTATTCCCTGACATCGCAACCTTCTGTTTCTCCTTGACCTGATAATCAAAAATCTGAGTAGGTTACGTCCTACTCTCCCGACGGAGAGGTTAAAAGTTAGACGTGTCATTCCTAAAAGGGTGACGATTTGGAAAAAATCTATGATGGATGACATAACTTATTTTACCACAATAAGTGGAATAAGTTTCCTCCCCACATATGGGCCGGCCATAATAATCATGAACATTTCAACCGTACAAGGTCCTTTAGGTTCTAAAACGCCATTGCTTAAGTGTGAACTCTTCATCGTTATGAGCATCAAATGTACTCATTTCTTCATCCCACAACTCTTCAAGTTCTTCAATTTGAGGGGCTAAAAATATATCAATATCATTACTAGAAACCTTTCGCCTTGTTATCAATAAAGATAATAATGTGAACACTTTTTGTTGTGCTCATTATTGGAGGGAAACATAAAGGCGCCATGAGAATTCACCAATACCTTTGATTAATGCTTAAATTACCGAAAGGGTTAAACTCATCGATTGATAATACAAGATGGACATTGCGCACTTCCTTTAAAAATTCAAGATGTCATGCATTTGAAAGTGTCCATATGAGTTAATCAATGTGATGAAGCAAGGTATTCCCACCACCTAGGCTCGAGCATTCCATGTCATGGCCTCTATTATCCACGGTATAGTGAAAAATATTTTCAGCTGTAACCCAAGGGAAAAATACTTCAATACCTTTTGTGTAACTTGTAAGAACTTGAAAAATTTTACGAATTTGTTTTTTCCACTCTCACAAACCATATATCTTAGCTCATTGCATATAAGACATTCATATGTCAGTTCATGTTCATTGCGATATAATATGCAATCATACTTTCTTATATGAATATATTTTTACTTTAAACCTAACCCTTTCAAGATCTTCTTCATGGTCAGATACCTATCTGGTAACCTATTCTCTTTAGGGATAATATCTTTATCCCATTTAATAATTTTGATTACACTATTGCTCAAAAAACATAATTGACTCTTCAAATTATGTAAATTGATCATTGCATACAATACCTAGTGATCTTCATTGCAATTTTTATAAAAAAAAATTATTCGCATCGGCTTTTAATTATATATATTACTGATCTTCAGGCAATTCAACATCAACTTATTCATTGACATGGTCATAATTCACATTATTCAATTCCATAAGTTGATTATTTTCATGGTGGGGAACTTTGTAAGCATCATCAATTAGGTTGGTCAAAGGATGACGTGCTAGTGAATCATTCACCACTTCCACCTGATCGAGTACCAGTAATTCTGTTGGAACATATGGTACATTCTTTTCCCCATGGAATGCCCATATATTACAGTCTTACAACATACCCCATCTTAGCAAATGTAACTTAACGTCTTCCAAAGACATAATTTTTCCCGTCAGACAATGTGCGCACAGACATAAGATCTTGTCACTGTTAAGATTTATATCTGTATATTTAACTAATTAATGAACGATCGTTACATGATTATTAGAGACTAGATTACTGTCTCGCATCCGCTCTTTATATTTTTGGAAACCTATTTAAGAGTCTTCAAAATTCAATTCACGTATATAAATAGTAGACAAAGGTCATGTTGCATACAAGAACTCTCACTTGATAACTCATTAAAATTCATTCAACCCAAGCATTCACTCAATATCAAAATAAAACAAAACAAAATAAGATATCATTAAAACCTGAAAAATTAAAATTAAAATAAATTGAGATGTCATCACATGTACCACAAAATTAAAATAATTACAAACTTGTCCCACAATATGAAAGAACATTACAACTTGACCCAAAATAAAACTTTGATCATCACCTAATTTTGACCGATAAATAAACTAGACAAGTAATATATGAATTCTTATATTCTTGTAACATAACCCCGTTATCGTGGTAAAAATGTACAGGCTCCTCTCCACAACTGGTAATACGGTATCAACCAATATCTTAGCCTCGCATACTTGCAAAGAGTTATCGATGCAAACGTTCTCCCCGACTCATATAAACGAGAATGAATGTGACAATGGCCATATTATTGATCTAATTTCCATGTCGGTACTTATTCAATTAAATACTACGATTATCTTAAAAAATTCTTTATCCATTTCTATGCACTTGAAACGAAACAAATCATAACATAATTACGTAAAAAAATAGTTAGGGGTAAAAAAAGTTACAAAGCAAATGGAGCAAAAAAAAGAAATGAAAATACAAGTAACCTAATTATAAAAAAAAGAAATATGTTACATAAAAAAAAATTTAAGTAAAAAAATGCCTTAAATCTAAGCCTCAAATCAATATTAAAACACATAAAATATTAATATAAATAGTACTCATTTGAATGATCTTACAAGTAAAGCAAAAATCGTAGAATAACAGTAGGAGGATGGGAAGGACGGCAATAAGAGAGTTTAACTAGAGTGTATTGTTTAACAGTTGGATTAGACCACATTTATCATTATTTCTTTATCAAAATGGAACTGGATCAAATGCTGAAAAACGTTTTATACCCAGCTCATAGGAATATGTCAAGTATATGTTGGGTATATAATTTCACATTGGGAATTTTATTATGTGTGGAATTAGAAAAAATTCCCAGTCCTTTCCCTTTTCCTCTTCCCCTTTCTTATCAAATTTCATTGTTCAGTTTCATCTTTGTGAGACTATTATTATTGGTGATCTTGATTGTTTTGTAAGTTCATTAAACAAAATAAATGAAGTTCTTGTTGGATTAGAGATTTGTACCCATGCATTGACCATGTTATTAGTTGATTATGATATATAGGTTAAGAACAACTAGTTGGTGATGGTAATGACCTGTGTTTGTGTTGTTATATGATTTTTTTTATATTTTTATGTTAGCCTTGTGCAAGTTCCTGTTTCTTCATTAACTCAACTTCAATGATGCAAATGCAAATGCAAATGCAAAGAAAAACAGATTGAATGTAAGCAATGATAGAATTGGTTATATGGGTAATAGTTTAACATGTTTATGATATAGATATTTAAATTTTTTGTTAATTCACAACATCATGATATTATGCAGGTGTTATATAATGGAACTATTACATGGACTTACACGGAAATAAATTAATTGCAATAGCCACATAAGCTACACATCTATAACATGAATGGTTCTTTCTCACTCTTCTGGTCATTTTGAGGTATGACATCTCTCAAAATCTTAAATCGACCTAAATTTTCAGTGTTGAAGCATTAGTGTCATCTCCAATCCATTTTGATGGAGAGATTCTCAACAACTCACAAGTTTCACATTTCTCGCAGTTTTAAATCTATTGCAAAATCACCTTGAAAGTCAAGTTTTGAGTGTTATGGAGAAACGTCCCTAGTCTGGATGGATTCACCACAACCCTTTTCAATTACAAGGTATTTTCTAACGGCCTATTGATTAGTCTCGGAGTCTTAAGTGAGACAATGTCAAGGATTCAAGAGTTTTTTATAAGAATTAGACAAAACTCGACTTGGCTTTCATACCTAACGAGATGGAAAAATATACGATTAGTAAGTAAAAATGTGTGGTGATCAAGATACTTTAAAATGGCATATGACCATGTGAATTGGCATTTTAGATTATTTTTCCCTTTTTGAATCTTCTTTCACTTTGCAAAATCAGTTTGCTTATTATGAGTAGACCCTTGCATTTTTCGCCTTAAAGAGACCTTTAGAATTAATAATCTTACTTCTTCATGTTATGATAAATATAGTCCATTGCACCCGAAGAACGTGTCTTGGAATAAGACTACAAATTTATGCACATGTTTTGGGGTTATGTGCAGTAATTTGACGTGTAAGGTGATTGTCCTGGTCCTATCCTATTTACAGCTACTTTAAGGGACCATCCGATCCAACAATAGCCTTTTTGGGACCTTTTCACCTCCAAAGGCTCAACCTTGCTTCTAAAAAAAATATTTTTGAATTCCCTCTATAAGACATCCAGATCTTAAGAAACTCACTCTATTATATCATTTTACTGCCCATTTCATTGGACAAATACATTATTTACTCTTCCCTCAGTGATGTACTTAGACCTAGCCTCTGATAGACTCTAGAGTCCAATTGATGAGTTCCACTATCACTCGCTGAATTATACCAGTGAAATAATTGGTGGACCTAGGAGGATATTAGATCCTTTTGAATTTCTTAATGCCTTTACATGTTCATGGTTCCTTGCATTGTGACCTTAGTGCCTATGTCTTCCTTTACAAGGATGATTGGGCTCCCTTCACCAGATTTGTCATATTTTAATAAGGGGCTTTGTAAATTTAGGACCTATTGTAATATTATTTTGGAAATAGGACAACAAACATTTTATTTATAGTTTTAGTCCCTATTTTGTAATAAAGCCGCTGGCACTGACCCATATTTATAAAATGTCAACCAATCACAGCATGCCATATGGCCCTTTAATTTGAAAATAGGGACTAAAAATGGAAACGAAATGTTTGTTGTCCTGTATCCATAATCAATATTATTTTAAGTCCTAAAAATACATAATCTATTTTAATAAATGTATGGGATATTTCAAAATGGTAAATATGGATGCTTACAAGTGGTTAGAGCCTAGGGGCTTCCTTTGAATACTGGTCTTAGGTCACCTTACAACAAATCCCAAATGTGACTCTTTGATCAATAGCCACTATGAGGTATTTAAGTCATTCACAATTTAGGTCATTGATGATCCAATATTATAATGATAAAATCCCTTCTTGTGAAATTAGAGGGTCGTCTTGTTGGGAAGAATTTTTCAAAAGCAAAATATGGTATTCTAGGCCAAATGATTATTGCAAAAGCTCCTTAATGTGTGGAATTTGGTTAAGGGTCAATTAAATAAGGTGTATGCGAATATTTAACGGATCACAAGTGAGCGGAATTAAACATTTTAGCTGGATAAATGGTTTAAAGTAGACCTCTGCCTTGCATAGTAAATAGACCCCAATTACTCTATTTATAAAGATAAATGATCTTCACCTCATAGAGAATTTTTTTGAGTCATTGCCCAAGGATTCAGTGACAGGACTCACTTTCATGACTCTCTCAAAGATAAACCTCATATGGAAGACCAATTATAATGGCGTCTTCTCCTCCAAAAGCTACTGGAACCTGATAAATCACTTCCCTTGGGTCTATTGGGACAAATTAATCTGGAATTATTAAATCCCTACCAAGCTTGTTGCATTTATCTAGAAAATTATTCCCAATTGGGATATCTACTAACATAAATGTGAAAAATCTGGGCATTAACTTAGCTTCGGGTTGTGGATGTTGTATCTCCCAAAGTAAGAGAATCTAGATCATCTTTTTGGTAAGAGTGGACTAGTTGTCTACCTATGGAAGTTTCTTAGGTGCAAATTCAGTTACAACTTAATTTATCCACTATAAAAAGCATAACTTGTCAATGGGTCCACGGGTTAAAGTTGAATTCGTAGTATGTCATGCTTATAATTTCTTTTTCTTGCTCTATATGTTAGCAAATATGGTTATATAAAAAAATAAGTTGTTGAATGACTCCAACTTAAATATTGTATATGCCCAAGGGAAGGTTTGGATTCTCACTTAAATTTCAACAACTTACTGCCCTTTGACCCCCTGACATTATCACCTTTCAAGTTGTTCGTGTTAAAATTAGATATCCTATTCCAAGAGAAATCTTCATAATCATTAACGTTCGAAGTGTTGTGTTTTGATGCACTGACTTCAATTCAACATAGGCAAGGCGAATAGAGATACATGCATTACCCTAGTTTTTGTTTCTGTAAATGCTACATTACAGGACCACACTTCCATCAATCAGGAGAATGATTTTTATAATTGTTTGAATTTTCTAAAATTCAGTTCCTTTTCTTCTGGTATGTTGTGCTACTAATTTAGTTACATTCTGATTCCTTGTTGCTTGATCTGTGGACTCTGTAGTGAAGGAAAATCTCTAGATTTTCTCTTCCCAGATGTTAGTAATAATGTAGTGAAGAAAGCTCTCAAGCTATGTTAATTGGTGTTTATTGTAGCTGGTGGACTTCACACTACTACATTGTTATGTTATTTTCTTGGTTCAAGAGAATATAAATTGCTCTCTAAATTTTTGTTTCAGGTACTTGTTTTCTGCTTTGCTTCCAGAAACTTCTCAAAAATATGCCATAGTTAAAGTGAATCATCAACCCAATTCTTTTGGCAGTTTCTCAAAGGTTTGGATTATTGGGTTGATTAGTCTTTCAACTGTTCGATGGTTTATTATTTATGTAGTTCCTTCCTCTCATTAAAAAACTATTATATAATGTGGGAGAGTGAGTTTTCTAATTCACGGGTGAAAGAGACGAATAGAGGTTCGGATGGTGGAAAAAAAAGCAAAAAATTAACTGTCTGATTAGATCTCACACAAAGAGTTATCCCAACATCTTACACCCAAATCCCTTTACCATTTAAGTTTCCCCTCAAAATTTGGTATGTGTTGTTTACGTTTATAATGTTTCAGATTCAATAGCATTGTGTTTCAATCTTGAATAAACAAAGTCTCTCAACCCCAACTTCTTTTTTTTAGTTTCCAGGCCACGGTCCTCCACCAAGCTCTAAAGGTACTAAGCTCTCTCTCCCTCGTCTTCCATGCTCCATCACTCTTTTTATCTCCCTCTCTTTCGGTGTACATCTTTTAAACCCAAATATGTTCAGATTTCTACCTTTGTTCAACAAATCTGGATGGTTTGGTTGTTGTTAGGTTGAAAATGAGGGCTTTTGTGATTTAATTTATGGTTTTGTGTTTCAAAGTCAGGGCTTGGCTGGTTTTTTTCTTAGAATTTTTTGTGCAAATGGAGAGGGTTTCAGATTTGGCTTTAAATACTGAGTTTTTTCTATCTCATATTTTGGGGTATAAATTATGTTTTATCCATCGGTGTGTGTGAGAGTGTGCGCGCCTTCTCGCGCACATTTTTGAGTTTGAATTTCTCGATATTTTGTGTCTCATTTAGATTTTTTGAATTAGGGTTCAAAAGCAGGTGCATAGATAAAATATAGGGTTATCAAAAACCATAGCTTTTTGGTTCAAGATACGGGATTTTGGAACTAAGGTTAACATTGATTTTTTTGGCTTTGTTGTGCCTATCAACTTGATCTATATGCATTTGTGTTGCAGACCAGATTACTTATTTGTTAGCCAAATCTAGAAGAATTATGGTTCAAAGTCTCGCCTAAGTTCACTCAGTATCGTAAGAGGACAGTCCTATACCGTTATGAAAAATGGAAAATATGTTGATTTGTTGCAAATTGGTGATATCTCGGCTCAATATTGTCGTGTTGTCTGATAATATATATATATATATCATTCAAGTCAGTATGCAAGGAGGTTGAAGAGAAATAAAATTGGAATATTAACCTTGTACAGTTGATTGAAACATTTATGAAGATTGATTGAATAATCTCTTTTGAAAGTGGGTAAGTCAAGGGCTGAAATTGGCGCTGAGAAGGAACCCTTTGAAACAAGGTATCATCTGCAAATTCAAATCATCAACTCCTCTCATTTATAAACCATTGTAGCCAGAGCTTTTCAACTTACTGTCGCTGGAAATCAGTACGATTTGGGCCGAAAGAGTCGCTTACCCATTGTATTTTTGTGTTGATAAAAGTTTGGAGCCTTCAATGTTTAAGTCTGGAGGTTCGTTTGTGTGAATAAAAGTTTAACAAACGTAAAGTTAATTTATTTATTATTTTTTTAATGAATTAATATAAAAAGAATCTCTGTTTTGTATATATATATATAGTACTGCTCTTGTGCGGACCAGTCCGCATTTTAAGAGTGAGGACCGGACATGTGTCACCTGGCGGTGAGGCATGAAGTTATCGGCTATATTATAGGCACACTCTCTCTCTATTCTGGGCTCACCACCAGGTGACATGTGTCCGGTCCGCACTCTTAAAATGCGAACTGATCCTCACAAGAGCAGTACTATATATATATATATATATATATATATATATATATATATATATATATATATATATATATATTCTTTATTTCATATTGAAAAGTAAAAATTTCCATTTTGTGCAATAAATAAAAGTTTTCCTCTACGTAATTTCTTTATCAACTTTTACATGTCATTAGATTATTTTGCTATCTTAATATTGATTTACTATTATATATTGAATATGATAAGTTCAAAAATCAATTACATTGTTTTGAATTTATCTAATTGGTTCATATTATCGATCTTATTTGTGAAAGTTGTCTATATTTGTTTTCTGAATTTTTGGGCTATTGAAATGGCGTATCAATGCATAACATCCAATTCAGTGCCTGATACTAAGACCGAGTTGAAAATTGAATGTTTGATATGGGGACCAAGACTGAGACCTTGAATAATGAGAAGAATGAGATAGTAGCTTTGTATTAAACACCAAAATCACAATAGATTAGTACATTTTTTAATATGTTTCTTTTATTTCTCTCTATTTGTGCACACTTTTCATGTTAGTGCCCATATTTTGTTGATTTCTTTTGCAATTATTGATGCATCTCTAACATATATTTTTTCAGTTATTATATCTTCAACATAAATCATATTTCTTCATTGCGCTCTATTTAGCTCAATATACTCTTTTAAACCACTCTTTTATAACTTGTGCATATTAAATGTGTATGTGTGTCATTGGAGTATTCATCTGGACTACTATATATGTTATTTATTAAGGCGTATTTCTCTATTTTATTGGTTTCTTTTTATTTTAATATTCTCATTTAGGGTGTTGTGAATGTGGTAATGGGAAATACTTATTAGATTGGGGATGCCTTACTCGCAATCTACAGGTCTTTTTACTTTTTATGAAAAAAAATTCTTCTCGTTCTTCATGATATTACAATACTCTCTGTCACTCTTTCTTATGTTACACGTATTTAGGTAACGAAGACGACATTCATAGGCTCAATGGATGCAGGAAAGAATTTGACATCCGGTGTAGCTAGGACTGTTAGAAATATATTCTTAGACAATTTCATGACTGCAAAATGGACAGAGAGAGACAAGCATTAAATTTTTGTAATGATACTAATTTTCTCGAGATGTTGACTCTATTAGGTGTCTCTTGAACTTGGTGGTAATGCACACTGCATAATCTTGGATGACGTTAACCTGGAAGTGGCATTAAAAGGAACTGTAAGTTGTAGAAAATAAACTGATATACACTGATACTTGCGTTTTAGTTCTAGATAATTGTTGCACGGTTCAAAGTGCTGCCTAACTCTAACTACTTAGCAAAATTAGTTAAATGATGGGCGATTTATTGTGAGCATGGATAGACTTCTTGGTATTTCAACCAAAAAGGAAAACTCAATAAATCTTAAAAAGTAAAAAAAAATCCCGCCTTACATAATTATATTATAATAAGGAAACAAACATTAAAAGGAAACAAATACTATTATCAAGTAAATAATATCTCTATAATATTCTACTACCTACAATAATTCGCAAAATTTCCCTTGTAATTATAAACTTTTCTTTCTCTAGATACCCGCACACCCTATGGGGTCACCCGTATCCACAGTATACATCATCTCAACCTCAGTATTGACACAATTGTATCTTCCATCACCAGCATCGCCACATGTACTTTTATATTCTTTTAGTTCTGGTAATTGTAGCTCGTCTTATTTTATGGCCTTTTCTGTCATATGAGTTCCTTTCAGTATATGAAGTCCTAGTATAGAATACGAAAGAAATATATTTTGCTGGATGTTGATGTGTAAAAATATATATATATATATATATATATTTTCCTACCGAACATAACACAATCATTGATTTAGGTGCAGGTTGTAGTTAAAAGATAGTTTGGGCTTACTATTTATGGGTTATGTGACTGCAGGGTCCGGTATTTTTGTATGATGTTTAACCTTGCATTCAACAAATTGTAAATAATATTATTATCTTTATAATTAAGTAATTATAGACCATAAAATTTGCCTCTAGCCGCCAATTTATGTAACCTAATTCTTTCCTTGTTTGCAGCGTTCTCACGCACTTGGTTGGTGGGCGAAGTAGTTCACTACTGAACACGAACAACATGAATCAGTTGATGACTAGTGAAATTTTCAAATTGTATGATCATGATTAGGTGTCACTTTAGGGAAGAGAAATTAGTCAACAAAATCAACACACCTCACTCTATGTTTTTTTTCTGAATAAAAGGAGGAAATTAGAAGAGTTCATATTTCTCATCAACCAAGCATTCATAAACTCTTCATATTCGCTGACCATTTAATGTATTGTTGAGATGGAGGATTTGAATAGATATTTGCTATTTCATCAAGTTGAAGTTATTAATACTAAGTCCCGTCAGCGATTCCTGTAATAACTCAGTTTTTCTTCGAGACCCTTGGTTGTGGCTATGGGAAATATGAGGTACACCCAGGTTTCAACAATTTTATTCGATCGTTTGTTCTCAAAGTCTAGGTTTTAGAGCTTGTTTTAGGGAATATACTGAAAGAACATCGTGATATGATCTCAATGGTATATATTTCATTCACAGTCTTGATGATGATTTCAAGATTATACATAAGATACTGTACATATTCAATTTTCTTAGGCTAATCAATTTGTTGTTTTTATAATGTATTTTATTTTTATTCCTTGATATTTAACTTGGTGACTTTTTCTAGACTGAATTGAATGGGTCTCTGCACATTGATGATAATTTCACACTTGGCACAAACATGTTTGGAATAAATGGCTTCCCCAAAAGAATAGGAGCCTTCATGTGGAATTCTTTCCATAACGCAGAAGTGTGTATTGGGAATGCTGTCGGGATTGCAACACAAAATTTAAGGAAGTAATGGCACAACAGGTTAATAATTCTAGGGATAGCCCTAATGTTTGTTGTTAATAACTGTTGGACCACATAATTCTTTGAGGGTGTAAATGTGGAATCTGAGGGAATCTCTGCTAATGGTACTGTTTACTATGATGTATATCGATTTTGGAAGGGCTAACATCTCTTTCATTTTCTTTTGTAAAATGCGATGGCAATAGGCTTGCTTGTATTTCAGCTCAATATTCCAAATTCATTTTTAATTTCCATGTTTTGAAATAGTTCCGCTTAGACTATTTGAGCAACTCTGTACAACATGATGTAATCAATATTTTAGTTTAATGCATGTTGATTTAAAAAAATAATAACATATGTAAATTGGTAAATATTAGCAAAGGGTTCTGATGGGTTAGTGTATGGTGTTGCAATGCATTACTAATTTGTTATATATAACTGGTGAAAGGAGGATGAACCTTCTGATGAGGTACTTTATATCATAATTAATGGATATTTTCAAATCCTTAAAATGGCATTCTGCGCATAGGCCTTTGGTTTTCTTCCTCTGTTTAATTGTTTATCTAACACCAAATCCTAGATTTTCTTATGTTTGTCAAATGAATCTTGGAAGAAGAAATTGTATCAACAAACAACTCTCTCAATCTCAAATGCAACTTTACAAAACAATATATATAAAGTTGTAAAACGCTTTGCCCTTTTATTATAAAATTGTGTTGTCTATTAATGGTAGGCTGAACTCGAAGTGTTGCATGCTCCTAGACTTTTTCAACCAGATCAAAATCAACTCTTCGAATTAGATCACTCTTGGTCGAGTCAAAATGAAGCACCCTATCATTAGGTAGGCGAATCTCAGTGGGCACCACTGCTTCAATGACAAATTCCCTCGACGTAGTTTTGTAGGCCGGGAACACACTCCATAACTCATTGATCTAGTTCCTTTTGGTGTCATCCATCCTTATTTTCATTACATCAAGTGTCATGTTACTGATCTCCATATGCTCGTTGCATTGAGGTTGAGAAAGTGCAAAATGCATATTTTTAATCGCTAATCGGATGTAGTGGTCCTTGAACTAATCGTTATAAATTTGGGTGTCGTGTTCTTTAATTAAAGCGTACGACATCCTATATTGACATATGATATTCTATCTTATGAAAAGGAAGAGCTATCGTAAGGCATCTTGACCAATGGATTAACTTCCACCGATTTCATGAAGTAGTTTACTACAACAACTAAATACTTGAATCTTCCCCTTGTCTTCGGCAATAGGATTACCAGATTAATCCCACACATAATATAAGTCTATGAAGATGTGATTAGAGCCAAGTATCCCTCGTCCTTCTATGTATCAACACATATCGTTGACATTTATCACACTTTCTAGCATAGTTGGCACAATCCTCCTCATAGTCGGCTAATAATACCCTTGTGTAGAGAACCATTTTACCAATTATATGGCCGATTAACTTGTTCTGTATGAGCCTTCGTAGAACTCATTGATTAGGTTGATCACCTTAACTGGATGTACAGATCTCAATAAAGACATAATAAAACCTCTTTTAAACACAACCCCACTTTCCAACACATATATTGACACTTTGTATCAGAGTTTTCATGCTTCATTAGGGTATTTATTACTGCACCAATCTCCAAATATGCTCAAATAGTATCCATACAAGATGGTCCCGTGTTCAACTCCATTACGAGCACAAACTCTTTTTTGATTCTGTTTTGTGATAACACCTCAACTGGAATGGTTCTTCAGAACTCACCTCTTTTTGCTGACACCAGTGAAGCTAATACATATGCTTGGGCATTTTCAACTCTTAGGATTCTGACCATCTGCATGGTCAAGAACCTTGGTAGTAACACTTTCACCTTTGTTAAATACTTTTCCATATTATCCCCTCTTACTTCGTAGACTTTGATCACCCAGTTCAGAACCAACTGAGAATCAATGTTCATTAACAACTACTCAGCACCTAGTGACGATGCTAGTCCCAAACCTGTTATTAGCACTTCATATTATGACTTGTTATTGGAGGCTTAAAAGTAGGACCTGAGGTCATATTCCACATCTACCCCATCAAGTGTTGTAATGATCAACACAACTCCAATACAGTCACACATGACGAGCTATCCATTAATAACTACCATACCAGAGGTTCTTTTTCATATATAACTTCAATCAAAGACCTGTTTTTAACAACCTTTTCATTTGCTCCAAGCCCAAATATCTTTCTTTTTTTGGGTCGAGGACTGTAGTCTCTCATTTTTCTCCTCGATTCGCTTTTCTACCGCTTGCTCAACAAGTTTTTCCTCATAAATGAACTCATCTATAAGTTTGTGTACAATTTATCCATTAGTCGGAGTTCTCGGATCATAAAAAATGTCATTCTCTACCAGTTATGTGGCCTAAGCCATCAACCTACCAAAGTCTCCGTGCTTATGGATGGCTTACTAAAGAGTTAGGTATGTATACACGATGATTGTATAGGCCTAAAAGTATGGCTTCATTTTATGAGAAGCATTAATCAAAGATAGTGCCAACTTTTCTTGTCTAGGGCACCTAATTTTACCTCCACGGTAAACTTTGTTGGTGTAGTATTCTAGCTTATGCACTCCTTTTTGTAGACACACCAGGGTCGAGCTCACTGCAGACTCAGACACCAACAACTATAAATACATCTTTTCACCAAAGATTGTCCTTGACAATAGAGGATAATGATAGTAAAAATAATGCACCCAGCTACGAAAGTTACTCAGACATGCAGAAGCTTATAGGCCGCGGCCCTAATCATCACAGGGTGCGGCCCTACCAAAATTATTTACTCAATGAATTAGAAATTTTAGGAATCGATTGCATATACATTTGGTAAAGCCTGCGTGTATAAATAGAGATCTAAGATAGAATTGGCATGTAAGAAAATGTACGTTGGCAATATTTTCTTAATCCCTTCAACTAACATTAACTTAAAATTGGTTTGATTTATAAAATGAAGTTGGGAACTATCTTTTAAGCTAACCGTTTAAAAATTTGGTATTAGGATTGGAATTTATGGTTTATTTGGGTTGCAAAATCCCATTTTGGTCATCTATGAGGTCAATTTAATATGGGACCAACATGTCTTTAAAGATAATTTTGAGTTTAAACATATACTCTATGATATTGTTTTCAATTTTAGGCGATAAGCAACACTATGTTATTTAAAGTGCCCCATTTTAAAAATAGAAAATTAAGGTAAAGGTCATGCTCCTTCCTATATTTTGATTTTTAGGACAATGCTTTTCAAGTTTATAAATCTTGTCTCTGTGGTATAATAGCATTTATTTGTATGGTCCGTTTAGAGTTAGGAGTTCATTTTTTTTGTTCGCGCCAGCAGCACCATTTTTCATGATGTTTTTAGTACAGGGACTAGATTTATAAAACTGTGTGGAGTGTCTTTTTTTTATATACTTTTAGAAATATGAGGACCTTTACCCAAAATTCCCTTCTAAAAAAATGTAGAAAAGTTTTGGGAAATAAATATAATAACCTGGATCAATTTAATAATAACAAAACCATCATTAGTATCCACAAAACTATATAATTGACTACATCGGGGCATAGTGCACTTGCCAATTGCATTTTTTTTGAAGTTATAAGAGCATGATCACCAAATATGTCTAAATGAAAAAGTAGTGTAAAGAAATCGCAAATTATAAACTTATATATAAATTAAATATCTATCTTATATTAATAGCTAAAACCTCTATAGCCGAATGATGAAATCGCATAGGAAATTCTCAAATGGATGATGACATTTAGGCCGAATTCTCTAATTTTTTGAACGAGTTGCCAATATATAAGTCGTGTTATTACTATTTTATCTATTTCATGACTTGTGACTTGAACTCTGTTCGGTGCCCTATGGTACCTTGGCCAAGTTGTCTACAGTGGTTTCTTAAGAGTTTGTAAAATTTCATGTGAACTTTTCTTCTTGGGCACAAATGAACAAACAAGTACTTTTTTTACTCTCAAAATCATATTTATAGGTCAGTAATAGTAGAAAAATTATTATTTATTTTTTATTCTAGAAATTGTTAGGTGGCACTTCTTAGTTCATAGATAGATAAACCTTATCAAAGAAAAACAGATTAATATGTTGGCACGACACGATAACACGACACGAAGTTATAAGTTAACGGGTGGATCCTTAATGGATTTAGGTCATATTAGTACAACCCGATAAGACACGATAATTTACGGGTCGAGTTAGGGTTGACACCCTTCACCCGTTAATATCCGATAAGACCCGTTAGAAGCCATTAATTTAAGTAAATAAGATATATTGTGGACTTATAGAGAGTTTATATAGCTTAATGTTTCTTTCTTCGTAACGAAGTTTACTAAATAAGAAAATTAGTAATGTCGATGAATTAATGGGCCTAAATGTATTTAAAAATGAACTAATATGTCAACTTCTATACGATTCAAAATAAATCATTATTTTAATAAGTAATAATGGGTGAACACGATACGACAGGTTAAGATAACAGGTCGGTTTTAAATATGATTTTTTCACATGATAAAAAATCACCCGTTTCGAAACGAACCCGATAAGACTCGAATACGATAAAAACTGGCATGAACATGACTCGACATGACCCGTTGTCAGGTCTAACAAACAATCCCTTCCACTTTATGAAATTGTTGTTTATTTATATTTAAATTTTTGCATGTTTATATTTCTAAATTCCTTATATGTTGATGGTAGATGAAATTATCCGCCTTAATGAACGTATTTGCATGTATATGCACTTTAGATAAACTTCATATGTTGTACGCAGTTTTGAATGTCATAAGGATTGAGACTTGATTTTTCGTGCATGTGAGGAGCGCAAGTCCAAGTGCTAATTATTTTATAAATGTAATCATAACCTTTTGTTGCAAAAATATTTAACCATTGGCATGTCAAAGATCCACATTATTGATGTTAAGTACACTCACATGCTCTAGAGATGAAAGAAGAGAGGAGAACGGCTTCACTTGCAAACCCACTTTGACTGTTGGACCAACATGGTGGCCCGTGACGGTAGCAACAAGCATATGTTGTGCGGCGAGGTCAAGACAAAACTTAGTGATGTTTAGAAATGCCATTTCTCTAAAGAAAGAAAAATGGGAGATAATCGGTTAGGGAAGATAAAGGAGAGTGTCGAAGTGGTTTTCTTGATGGGCAAACCATTTATGGTGGTGCATAGCGGCAACAGTGGTTAAAGACGAGAACATCGCCGATGATGAGATTCTGCTAGATAAGCTTTATGGGATGAAAAATTAGGTCGTCCCATCAAAGTTTACGCTAGTTGACATAAGGTTAGAGTAAACTCTCGTCCGTAGTGTCCATTTTTGGAGGGCATGACCTTCCCTAAAGGTTTTGGCGCGAAGATTTGAAAGATAACTTTCAAACTCAAGATAAACAATATAGAACTTAAGAAGTGCCTATCATTTTAAGATCCATAATAATAATTCAATACATTTCGATATCAGCTGCACAACAATAGTTAATACATCACTTCCTCTTATACCAAATTCATACACACCACCAATTCAAACCGAGGATGTCCAAAAATGTTGAACATGATATTGAGTCCCACGTGCATCAAATCATTCACAAGATCATTATTGATGTCCAAAAGAACAAAATAAGACAATCCATAATGACCAAAAATTATCTTGTAACAAAAAGAGAATGTTATTTAGGTAATAAGTTCATCTTTGAAAATCAAACATCCCATTCTGATCCAAAAATCCTTACATGTTAAAATTAAATAGCTTTTAACTTTGGGGACGTTCCATTAAAAACTATATGACAACCGTTGTACATATGAAAATGATAATCTTTCTTGGAGTTGATCACCTGGAAAAAAAATCAAAAAACTAAGCCCTATTAAATTGAAAATACGTCCATCATCTTAAATCATACAACCCAAATGACCAAATAACGCCAATAGAGAATAGGCATAAAAGATGGGACAAGACCATATGCAATTAAATGCAAGAGATTCAAAGAAGGGTAATTTTGTTTCAACCAATCATTCTTTTCTATGGACCCTATTGATATCTATTAAAATTTGTAATAATGTAAACATAAAGGACCAACATAATCTAACTAAACCATTCGTGGAAACGATATGTGAGACTGGGAATAAGAAATATAAACTCTTCGTTGTCTCATGGCCCATTGTGGCCAGCAAAAGCACGCTTGCATGAGAGTTCAAACAGTCTCAATAACAAATCACCAATCGAGGTGTGTACCAGCAAAGATTTCATTCAGTGACAAAAGGAAGAGCCACACCATTTTGTTAACCCCTTCTGAATAGTATTCTGGTGGGTAATTTTTGAGAATGCATGGCAAGATAAAAGAGATTCTTTATAGTGGTTGTGTTCCAATAATTACCCGAGGTCTTAATTCACGCCCAAAAGATTGTTCTCGACATCAATGCTTCTGCTGATGGATTTCAGTAGAGTAAACTGAAGGATTGGACAATTATTTTCTTTTTTTTCTTTATTATATCAATTGAAATGAAACAATCCTTCAAAGAATCATGGAATATTGTCAAGAGTACAAATATTAAATATTTATACACAAAGTTACAATCAAGGAAATACTTAACTACTAATTTGATTAAATACAATACTTAAACAGGAATAAATGAACCATTAGAGATCATAGGCCTTCTTCACAAAAAATTTACACACACACACACACACACACACACACATATATATATATAAAGAGTAATGATACTCTTATCGGGTCCAAGTACCGGTTTAGTACCAAATGCGCTTTATTTTATTGTACATTGGTGGGACCCACAACATTTTCTGGCGGGATCCATATTATAGTACAAACAAATAAAGCACTACCGGTATTAACGCCCGGTGTGTCTAACATCTTCCATATATAAATAGGTAATAACAGCCCAAAAAATATATTATTCACAAAAGGTGGTAAAAAAGCCTCTCCAAAGAAGATAGTGATAGGCACACATTTGCAAAACCACTCAAAGTTACCATGCCTATAAGTATACCAAACGAGTCAAAAGGAAAACTAATGAACCAAGATAGTCTACTGGAATGTTCCACGACATAATCACACTTAAACTGAGTGAATTGCATTTGATCAAACATGAAGTTGCAACAGCCAACCCCAGCCAGGAAAAAAAATGACAAAATTGACCTGATAAGGCTGTGTAGATGTGATACCAAATTCAATTATAATATGTACTTTGCTCTAGATTTTTATTTATACGACCAGGCCAAGAAAGACTCCGTAATATCTAAAAGAATTTTCCCGACGATATGATCTGAATCCATAGGAATATTATCAAACACATGTTTATTACGACCTCATCAAAAATATTGCACGACACAGCCCTCAAATCTTTACTCCTTGTTCTAAGGTATCAAAACGGAACACATGGAGTGAGGATCAAACTGAAGATCTAAAATTCCCTCCAAATTTTAAATGCCACCTCCCCTAAATAGAATAGGTGCTCAAAAGTTCCCTCCACAAAACAGAACAGGTGCACAAATGTTTCCTTGTTTCTCTATATATAACACCTACACTCAAGACACCATAAGAATTTTTAATTTCGAGATGGACTTATCAATGAGAATGTGAAAAATAAGAAGCTTATATAAGAAAAGAGAAAAATATGGTGGAATTAATTTCAGAGTCTCACACGGACTTGAAAGCAAATAGCTCCACATCTATACTTTTAACTAATTCCCAAGCCAACACAAGGGAGAAAGCACCAGTCAATCTAGGCTTCTAAAAACATTGATTACCGAAACCTATGTGGTTCTTAACAATGTCAATTACAGCTTGAAGATGCTTCCAATCTTTGGAAGCAAAGTCACGACAAAGAGAATCAAGGTGAGCCACACAAAGATTAGAGATCATAAATTTTTAAATAATGAAGTTCATGAGGTTAATATTTGGATATCTATCTAACAATTATTTAGGGAACTCTATATGCGTTAGATTAGAAGTGTTTTTGATATGATTGGAAGGGCACATTCATAGTGACTTGGAGGGTGAATCTTCAGATTGGTCATCTGATAATTTTTTAGGGAAGTCTCGTGAAGAGAGAGAGATATTCCACTTAAACATATCCAAATTGGTTTTTTTTCTCCATACACTTCCTTTTTACAGTGGTCAGTACATTTTACTTTCAAAACAATCCATCTCTATATCGATATACGCATGTTTTGTCACGATTCTAATGATCTATGATATACAGATACAACCACTTTCTTTGCAAAACAAAACACATTGAATTTTTAAAAAAGCCTTCAAATGCAATAAACAATGCATGCGAGAGAATAGGGAAAGAAAAAGGATTTTACCTTGAAGGACGTCTATAGCAGACCAATACCGAAAATTCTTGGAGCTTCAATTCGTTATGATCCGTGTAACCTGCGGACAGTGAGAAAGAGCCAGAATTAAAGGAAGATCAATCAAATTGATGTATATGTCCAAAAAAAATTCTAATGTTTAAATTGCAGAAAGCGAATGATGGCCAATTATTACTACCTACATGCCTTAACCAACAGAATTTGAGCATGATCATTAGATTTACTCTTGAATTACACATTATCGATAGACTATTTCTATCAGTTCTTCAAGTTCTAAACAAACAGTCCAACAGAGCAAGGATTATTATTGCACAAAACGTTTAAGTAAGGATTATTGCACAAAAAAACTTCTGCACTCAAAGATACCAAATTTGCAGAAACAAATAGACCAATAGAGCAAGGACTATTAATTAAAGAAGTCATTATGATATATACGAACTTAAAGAGGATATCAATAAAAATCATAAAAAAAATTGATAAGAAGACGAGCATCGATGGTTCATAAAACACTAAAGCTGATCTTCCATAGAAATCGTTTCAAGTCATTTGAAATTCATATAAACAAAATTGAAGTGGCTTCTGATCTAAGAAGATGAATCCTCTAATTTTGATATCCCTTTATATCTGTGAATATACAAGGAGATTGAGTTTAATGTTTTGAAATTCTATATTTTGGGATGATGAAACTATTAGATTTCATGTTATTTAAGTATTTTTTTCCTACGTATTTGGCCCTCCATGTTTTGGGCCTTAGTGGTGTACTCTTAGTTTTGTAGTCTCACGAACCTTCTTTGTACTATTTTTAGTAGAAATATAATTTTTGGGAACTCAATTGGGTAAGCCATTACATCACAAAATCCTTCTTGGTGTCATATCCAAATCTCTCTTTAGCCAAACCGTAACCCTAACCCTAAAAAACATCTTACCAAACCTTAACCCTAACTCTACTTAAACCTAAGCCGCCAAACCCTAAATCTACCTAAATCAAAGCCGCCAAACCCTAGATTTAACACATTAAGCCCTCCCTCAACCTTTCACTTCCACACCCCTTCCCTCCAAACTCCGCGGGATACGAGAGAAAGAAAGGAAGAGGAGAAAAGAAGAGAGGAAATAGAGATTCCGACCAAACTCCACGGGATTCAACTCGAGATCGTCGAATTTTATCCATGAGGCAAGTGTTTACTTGATTTATTTCACTTAGTGTATATATCTCATATTATAGTTGGTACACTATATAATTTTGAGTTAGGACCCTTAAAATAAAATTGGATAGTTTGTGTATGAGTTTACAAATTGATGTAGTGTAAACTCTTAATGATTTCTAGTTTTAAATTCAAGATAATGGAAGGGTGGAAATGAATTGAAATGGGGGAAATGGTAAAACTAGGGCTTTAAGGATTTTTGGGCTTAAATCTAAGAAAAATTGGTTTAATCCCCCAAATAATTGATATGTTAGTTAGAAATCAATGTTTAGATGATTGTAGAGTTGTTGGTTAAGATTAGAAACCATGAGAATGGAGTTTGGGTTGATATATTGGGTGTTTGGAATTTTGGATTTCGTCCAAAATGGGAAAGGGCCGACCTGAGTGGTATGACCGGTCGACCACGCCCCTATGACCGGTCGATCGAGTAAGGGGAAAAGGGCCTACTGATTTCGCAGCATAGCAAAATACCAACCCGTGGTCGACTGGGGGTCAGGGGCCGATCGACATGCACTCTATTTTCTGCCCAAGAATTGGATTTTGATTCCTTTTCTCTTTGGGTTTAAAACTAAAAAGGGGCCTTCTTAATTATGGTATTAGGGATGGTTCTAACCAAAAGGATTTCAGTAGTTGTATATAAATCTTGGGTTAGTTAAGGGCACAATCCGAAGTGTGGACCTAACTAATGTTTGGGATGAAAGACATTCGGGAAAATTATTTTGGCAAGCGTACACATTTATACTTATACGAATAGGATAAGTATGGGGCGATTGAAATGGAGTAAATCCTAGGACATTATTTGGATGGAATTTGGAATATAGGCTAAAGAGGATTGAGCGGTTATCCGATACGTCTATGGACGACTATCGTATAGGTAATAAGAAACCTATAGGACTAAAATAAGTTGAGGGTCGACTTATTTAATTATTTTGAATAGGTAAATTCAGTAAGTATATAAATTCTTAACAGCGATTAAGGTACAAGTTATATATCAAGTGAGAGAAAACTTTTGGGTTTAGTATCGTAAGTGTGCGAATACTTAAATGTTATTACGAATGGGAACATTCGGGTTATTGGCTATCGCTATATGGGTTTGGCAATTATAGCCATGTGTATATATTGAGAAGTGATATGTATATATATATATATATATATATATATATATATATATATATATATATATATATACGAGAGTTGTTACAGTATATATATATTATATAATTATAAATCTGTGTGTAATTGGTATATTTATGTGAAGTATACCCCCTCTAATACTATCATGGGAAGTTACGCAATGTGAGTGAGGCCCCTGGCTTGAGAAGTAGGAAGTGTATAGTCCCCAGGTCATAGCGTCCATTTTATATTGTGTGATTTTCATTACGGGTGAGACGTGGTGGGTATGTTTCGTCTCATTTCTGAGGAGGAACTATGATCGTTTCTCATACGTTGTGATTTAATTTTTACCAAGTCGGTGTGAGAATGTAACCGCTGGTACCCAGTATGGTATATGAGTAATTCCCTGGAAGATGATAGCATTGAGAGAATGAATCCTCGAGTTATAGCTCTACGGGATGGTTATTATACTTGTTGTGTATAGTGTATTACATGTATATGAGGATAAGATATCATATATCCTTAACTAGTGTAAAGAGATAAATAAATAAGGATTTATTCTCATTCCGGGAGATTTTATCCGAACTTAATTGCGATTTGTATACTAAAGTTAGTATTATATATATATATATATATATATATATATATATATATATATATATATATATATATATATATATATGTTTTGTACTAAGGGCCTAATGGATCTCGACGATCAACATTGCCAGGCAGTAGTGTATCAGGGTGGTTCCTTGTTTGGATTTCGCTTTGCGAAATGCCCCACACACGAACATGGTGCAGTGTTGAGAATGGGAAGAAGTTTATCCCTTAGTACTTGGGGTTGTAGGGATTCTCAGAGATTTGGTGAAACAGATTTGTTAGGCAGGGTAACTTAACTAGGTTATTTAATAGGTATGCGATAGGCGTGCACTATTAGAAGAGGGGTGAGGGGTATTTCATGAGAGTACGATACCAATTTAAATATGAGATAAATCATATTTTTTTTAAATATAGACTTTATGCACTTGCAAAATATTTTCACAACTTGGTCTCTGAACGGTTTATCTATTTTCCCCACTTTTGCTATATTTGTATATATAAAGTTGTTCAGACACGAGGACCCCTGGAGGATGATTCATTCGAGTCGGACGTTGCTGCAGCAGCTGTGGATGCATGCAGGTTTATTTTTAGATGCTTCTATTCTTGTGATCTAGATAGGAAGAATTGTAGTAATACTCGGGTCGAAAGCCTAATTGTATTCATTTATACTTTTACCGCCTTTTAGTGCAGCTTTCGATTTGGTTGTATAAGTTAAACCAAGTGTTCGGTTATTTTAATTCATTTTAGTTTCACATATTTAAACTGTGTGGATGTTTTATTTGAATGGTTTGGTTAAAAAGATTAGTCAAAAATTTTGACGCCAGCCTAATAGGTTATTTAGTAATTAATTTGGTTTTCGACAGTGATGCTAAGAATGAAACGTATGAGACTCATGTTTTAATTTAGTACATGATTGATCATTTGGTATTTTATTCGGTGGGGTGTCACAAGTGGTATCAGATCATCAGGTTCTAGTTTCCTTAGGAATCTTTGCGGACGTACTACGCTTTCAGCATTGCTCTTGATTTGATATAGAGCTTTAGGATTAGGATTGTTGATTCCTCTTATGAGATTTTGTTCTCTTGCTATTATCTAAGACTTTAGTAAATCTTTTGCGCGCTCGCTCGAGATTCGTGTGTTGATCAATGAAGGACAACCACAGAAGACCATTTCAAGGGCGGCAGGAGGTGGGGCTTAGAAGGAGCTATGAGTTGAAATTGGTGACCAGCACCGCAGTAGAGGTCACTCTTCTTGTGGAATTTGTCAAGGATAGTTGCAATGACTACTAAAGTATAGTAGTTATGAGTATCCGAGTACGGCAGCAGTAGAGAGTTATGCTAAACTTGAATTACCCAGTGAAGTAAATTGGAAAAAAAAGTTTGAGAAGGTCTTTGATAAGGACCATACGTTGAAGTTAAGTTATACGGAGTAAGGGTAACGTGATTGAGAGGAAGTATAAGGATCGGGAGCTTTGGCTTAGAGCAGGGTATGGAAATACCTCTATGTGAAAATTTGATGAAAATTTCACTCGTGGGAGCAATACTTAAATGGAGGGAACGGTGGTCACCATATTTAAGGTAACATGATATTTCGCTCATAGAGGGATCGTACGGATGGATATAACCGTTAGTTCCTTTGGTGTATCAGGAGTGAAGAGAATGCAGTTCCTGAATTATTCACATAAGGATCGGTCAGAGGTCGACAGTGAATAAAGGGTGATATGTAGAAGTGAACCTTGTACCGAAGTAAGGTAGGTACAACGAAGAGAAAGTCCTTCAGAAGAATGGTATGCTCACTAAAAAGTGTTCCTAACACCGATGGAGAATTTTTGTTCATGGAACCCCATGGGTGAACATCCACACGCGAAATTAATTCAAACAAGACTATTGAGGCCGGTAGTGGAGTTTCCTTTTGACGAAGAAGTTAGGGGGAAATTATGAAGGCGATTGTCACGATCGAGGCTATAGAGTCCAAGATACTGATAACCTTAACATGGTCAGGGTGACCAGAGATGGGTAATGTTTCCATGTGGATTATAGAACCACACGGTTAGTTCTTGCCTAGTAGGACTTAAAGGACAAAGTAAGGTGATCGGATGGAGCATTGATTAAAGTAATTTTGGTTTGATTAAGACGAGTGTGCTATGTCAGGGAACCAATCAAAGCAGTTTTGGAGATTGGTGAATTTATTGTTACGAGTTTTGCCTTGGATGAAGGAGGCATATTTTGCGTGGCTAGATAGAGTCGTGGCATTTCGCTAACCCTAGATTCATTTATGTCATTCGAGCTCGGTGGCGGTATCGATAACATTATCTAGTGTATGTCCATATGTTTTTCCACGGTAGCGGGGTTCTATTTTGAATTTATATATGGTTTGTACTACTCGTTTTGTATGTATTATATGAGTATAATACTATTATAAGAGTAATGTTATGGTATCATCGGAGTGATAGCGGGCTAATGATTGCAAGACTATCGTATTCGCGGTTCCTGGGTGGAACAGGTTGTTGTTGCGATATCTCACCTAGATACAGGTTGAGTTCGCCTTTATTATATGGGTAGATGTAACTTCGATGAGTAGATGTTTCATTATTATGACTTGAGTGTGTGGCGACCTTATAGATGTGATTTAAGGTATGCAGGATTTATTGTTAAGCTGTGAGTTTAAGCTCGTTGTAGTGTGCGCTAAGGACTTAGTGTTAGTACAATAGCTTAGTGGTGTGGCTCCTGGAAGGAAATTGGAGTTCTGACCACATTTTATCGATAAGTGGGATGGGATTATCCCAGTGGCATATTTAAAACTAACGAACCTCCACGATCAATAAAGTTAAGTAGTAGTGTATATGAGGGGTTCCTTGTTTGGACTTTGCGTGCGAGACGCTCCATGAAAGAACCTTAACGACGTCGGAAATGGAGAGATGTTATGGGATGCAAGGATGTTGGTGTTGACGATAAGTCACCTAGTGTAGAGAAAACACTATAGACTGAAAGTTGTGTGCTAATTGTATGCTTATGGTGATAGAAGTGCTATTGAAAAGCACATAAATGATTCCTCACCACAAGCAAGTGGGTGAGGCAAGGTAACGGAAATTGTTGTAAGTCTTGTAGCCAGGCCTTGATGAAAAAGAAAATTTGGAGGTAGTATCTTTTATAGTGTGATGTTCGTAACATATTTGAAGACAGTAGGCGCCTCGATTAGTTAGACTTTCTTTTTCTCCAAGGTGGAAGGATAAAGTGTAGAGGTACATTAGTAGGTTAGTGAGGTAGGATTTAGGAAGTCCTGTTGGTGTGTCTTAGGCCATTATATCTCAATGATCGACGATGAGAGGAAATAGTGTAATGGGAGGGTTCTTTGACTGGATTTCGCTTTGCGAGATGTCCCACGCATGAAACCAAGCGAATGTCGGAAGTCGAGATAGGTTTTGGGCACTAGGGACATAGTTAGAATAGTACTCAGTTTTCGCATATAGGAAACACGTCAATGTTAGGATTATTAGGAAGTAAGTTCAGCAGAACTAGTAGCGCCGAGGTAAGGAGATAGTTATGAGTTAACCACAAAAAGATTAGTGGGTTAACCTTAAAGAAGGATTGAATTTCCAGCTATAGGAAGCATTGGATCTTGAGAAGATTGTTGAGGATACCCAGGTGTTAGCACCAGGCCAAGAAAGAGATGCCCATTCTTTTAGAAAGAACATTATGTCAGTGTCGTTTGCAGTAATGGTGCAGATAGTCACGGATTAAAAAGACGTATGGGCACCTTGGTAAGTTAATTTTATATACCGCCCAAATACAAGTAGTGTGGTATATAAAGTTGAGGAAGATACTGTGGGGCAGTTATAAGTGATATTGAAGTTTGTGGATGGAACGTCGTAGGAGGCACATGATGATCCAATTAAATCGGTGCAACCAGGAGTAGCACGCTTGAGATAGAAAATTTACAGGAATAGTCAAGTGCTAGCGCAGTTTCCTTTTGAGGGAAATTCGACGTCGTGAGGTAGACGAACGGACTCTTAGAGTATTGGTTTCTCCGATAGGATCGAGATGGGTAAGTTCTCATTATAGGCTCGTTTTCTTTATATGCGCTTGTAAAAGAACTAGGTGCGACGTGACATTAAAGTCAATCTTGCGACGAGGGAGCATTATAGAATATAGAGATCTAGATGAGATTAAAGTAGACTATAAACCTTGAGATCGGTAAGGACTGAACGAGTGTATAGTTGAGTTCCATTGGATTAGTACCATTCCACTTTTACGCATTAGGATGTGGAGTGATTTGCAATCCTAGGTTAGTATCGATTGTATCCGAATTTCAGGGGAAAAATTTCGTTGTAAGGGGGGGGGGGAGAGAATGTAATACCCCACACTTTTATGGATAATTAAATTTCATAAGTTAGTGTGATTTGTAAATTTGAGGAATTATCTTGAATAATAATTTTTGGAGTTTACGAGGGTTAGATGATTTTCTATGTGTGCTACATTTACTTTGAGAGTAAGTAAATGAGTTAGACTAATTTAATTATATTTTAAATTGGAAATCCCTGTATTAAGTTATGCTGGGTTTAATTAGTGAATTATGGTTAAGTGACTCGAATGTAGATTTTGAGTGCGCGGTTGGTTTCGGAATGGTCGAGATAGTAGTATTTGGGTTTCGAGAATTTTTGGACCAGTAGGGACTCGTAATTGAGTAAACGAGTCATTTTTGGGTTAATAAGGGACAAGACCTTATTTATCCCTTACAAAGGCATAAGAGATGGTGAAATAAAGAAAGAAAAAGAGAGAGAGAAAGGAAGATGAGAAAAGAAGAGAGGAAAGGGAGATTCCGGCCAAACTCTGCGAGATTCGACTCGAGGTCATCGGATTTTATCCACGAGGCAAGTGTTTACTTGATTTATTTCATTTAGTGTATATATCTTATATTATAGTTGGTAAACTATATAATTTTGGGTTAGAACCCTTAAAATAAAATATGATAGTTTGTGTATGAGTTTACAAATTGATGTAGTGTAAACTCTTAATGATTTCTAGTGTTAAATTCAAGATAATGGAAGAGTAGAAATGAATTGAAATTGGGGAAATGGTAGAAGTAGGGATTTAAGGATTTTTGGGTTTAAATCTAAGAAAAATTGGTTTAATCCCCAAAATAATTGATGTGTTAGTTAGAAATCAATGTTTAGATGATTGTAGAGTTGTTGGTTGAGATTTGAAACCATGAGAATGGAGTTTGGATTGATATATTAGGTGTTTGGAATTTTGGATTTCGTCCAAAATGGGAAAGGGCAGACCTGACTGGTATGACCGATCGACCGCGCCCCTATGGACGGTCGACTGAGTAAGGGGAAAAGGGCCTACTGATTTCGTAGCATGGAAAAATCCCAACCCGTGATCGATCCGGGGTAAGGGGTTGGTCGACCGGCACTCTGTTTTCTGCCCAAGAATTGGATTTTGATTCCTTTTCTCTTTGGGTTTAAAACTAAAAAGGGGCTTTCTTAATTATGGTATTAGGGATGGTTATGACTTAAAGGATTTCAGTAGTTGTATATAAATCTTGGGTTAGTTAAGGGCACAATCCGGAGTGTGGACCTAACTAATTTTTGGGACGAAAGACATTCGAAAAAATTATTTTGGCAAGCGTACGCATGTATACTTATACAGATAGGATAAGTATGGGTCGATTGAAATGGAGTAAATTCTAGGATGTGATTAGGATGGAATTTGGGATATAGGCTAAAGAGGATTGAGCGGTTATCCGATACGTCTATGAACGACTATCGTATAGGTAATAAGAAACCTATGGGACTAAAATAAGTTGAGGGTCGACTTATTTAATTATTTTGAATAGGTAAATTCAGTGAGTATATAAATTCTTAACAACGATTAAGATACAAGTTATATATCAAGTGAGAGAAATCTTTTGGGTTTAGTATCGTAAGTGTGCGAATACTTGAATGTTATTATGAATGGGAACATTCGGGGTTATTTCCTATCGCTATATGAGTTTGGAAATTATAGCCATGTGTATATATATATACGGAGTTTTTACATTATATATATATATATATATATATATATATATATATATATATATCTGTGCGTGATTGGTATATTTATGTGAAGCATACCCCAATAATGCTATCATGGAAAGTTGCGCGATGTGGGAGAGGCCCCTGGCTTGAGGAGCAAGAAGCGTATAGTCCCCAGGTCATAGCGTCCATTTTATATTGTGTGATTTTTATTAGGGATGAGACATGGTGGGTATGTTTCGTCTCATTTCCCGGGAGGAACTATGATCGCTTCCCATACGTTGTGATTTAGTTTTTACCAAGTCGGTGTGAGAGTCCGATCGCTGGTACCCAGGAATGTATATGAGTAATTTCCAGGAAGATGATAGCAATGAGAGACTGCAACCTAGAGTTATAGCTCGATGGGATGGTTATTATACTTGTGTATAGTATATTACATGTATATAAGGATAAGATATCATATATCCTTAACTAGTGTAAAGAGATAAATGAATGAGGATTTATTTTCATTCCGGGAGATTTTATTCGGACTTAAATTGTTATTTGTATACTAAAGTTAGTATTATATCTATGAATCTATATGAGTATATATATACGTTTTATACTGAGGGCCTAATGGATCTTGACGATCGACATTGCCAGGCAGTAATGTATCGGGGGGTTCCTTGTTTGTATTTCTCTTTGCGAGATGCCCGCGCACGAACGTGGCGCAGTATTGAGAATGGGGAGAAGTTTAGCCCTTAGTACTCAGGGTTGTAGGGATTTTCAGAGATTTGGTGAAACGGATTTGTTAGGCAAGGTAACTTAACTAGCTATTTAATAGGTATGCGATAGGCGTGCACTATTAGAAGGGGGTGAGGGTATCTCACGAGAGTGCGATACTAATTTAAATATGGGATAAATTATATTTTTTTTAAATATAGCATTTATTCACTTGCAAAATATTTTCACAACTCGGGCACTGACCCGTTTATCTATTTTCCCTCTTTTTCTATATATGTATATATAAATTTGTTCAAACACATTGACACCTAGATGATGATTCATTCGAGTCAGATGTTGCTGCAACACCTATGGATGCATGCAGGTTTATTTTTAGAAGCTTCTATTCTTGTGATCTAGATAGAAAGCATTATAGTAATACTCGGGCCGAAAGCCCAATTGTATTTATTTCTACTTCTATTGCCTTTTATTGCAGCTTTCGATTTGGTTGTAGTAAGTGAAACCGAGTGTTCAGTTATTTTAATTCATTTCAGTTTCATATATTTAAACTGTGTGGATGTTTTATTTGAATGGTTTGGTTAAAAGGATTAGTTAAATAAAATTTCGACGCCAGCCTAATAGGTTATTTAGTAAATAATTTGGTTTTCGATAGTGATGCTAAGAATGAACCATATGAGACTCCTGTTTTAATTTAGTACAGGATTGATCGCCCAGTATTTTATTAGGCGGGGTGTCGCAATCCCAAGGTGCTTAATCAGTGGGACATGGAGCAGTGAACCATCTTGAGTTGGATATCCAGCTCAGTGGACGAGTGAATTTACACGATGTTCATGAGTCGATTCCGAATCTATGGAAGTCCCTCAATCAAATGTATGCACATGCACACAATGATGCCCGCATTTTTTAGTTCTTTCAGGAAATTAGTCGAGCTTCACATGAGTCGCTCAAGCTATCGGTTCCAGACTACTTTAGGTATCTTTAGTCCTATTGATAGGAGTTGGCACAAAATGAGTCTCTTAGTGAGTTTGTGCCCGAGGCCTCGTCCCTACTAGTGAAGCTATTGGATCGTCGGCATACATATCAATTTCTCATGAGTTTGCGCTCCGAGTATAATTCTTTTAAGACCCGGATCATAAACACATCTCATATGACTCCATATTCACTATAGTTGCTGGTGAGGAGAATCGCCTCCACCTAGCCCAACCTCACAGCCCAAAATCCTAGACCGATATTTGTCGCCCCGCTAGACCTCTACCCCTATTTCAACCCACCTACATCCCTTTCTCCAGGAGGCCACACTTCCCAACCCAAACTGTACTGAGTCACCCCAAACCTTTTGACATGACTTGATGTGACACCCCGCTTAATTAATTACCGGGTGATCAGTCCTTAATTAATTAATTTCAGAATATCAAGTTGATTCAGATAATGCATCACTACCGAGAACTCAAATTTTAATTTAGTAAAACTAAACACCGAGTATTTTAAAAAGGTTGATGTCCAAATTTTGTCTTGTCATTAACTACTATCAAAATAATACCAATAAACACCATGCATCACAGTAACATAAGTACAGTTCGACTGAAGTAAAATAAATTGTTGGAGTAGACATCTCCAAATACAATCCCATACAATAAAGTAATTGAAAGAAACCAAATCCAAGAGAGAATTTAAAACAACTAAATTTCTGAAAGTAAACTGAAGTAAGGACGTCATGTCCAACAGAATAGATAACTGAAGAGAAGGAATATGCTGAGTTGTCTACTAGCAATTATCCTATAGCTTCCACAGTAGCTATAGCACGGCAACTGAATAAAGTCTCCTAAGGTTGGTGTCCTTGTGGCTGGGCACCTAAAATAATGGAACAATAGAAATATATGCAAAAAAACGGGTCAGAGCCCGAGTTGAAAAACAGTTTAAAATAGCAAGTGCTTAAATTGATTCAATTAGCACAATTATTAATCAAGTTAACTTAGCGTACTCCCTTGAGATACTCCCCACTCAATCTAGTGTGCAAGCATGGCCGGTCCTTAGATTGGGAGTGTCCTGTGCGAAAATCAATTTAGGGCCCTTCTAAAAAAATATTGTACAAAGATATTAAATACCTAAAATGGGCCCCTAAAAAATTAAACTTATTTTTTAGGGGCCTATTTTAGTTGGGTGAGATTTTTGGGTAGTTAAATCATTTTTTGTACAGATTTTTAAATAGTTAAAAAAATGGGCCCCTAAAAAATTAAACTTATTTTAAAAACTGACATTTTTAATATACATAAAATATTTTTGGATCCCTATAATATACATGTATAAGTGCATACTCAAAATGGGCACTATGCCATTGCCCATTAGGCACATGGCCAGGGCCGGCCATGTGTGCACGTCTAACGAGCCTAACTACCCATACTAGTCATGATACCCTGACTGACTACTAAGTGTATAAATATGATGTTTGAAAGTCTCCCTAAATAACTTAAAACCGACTTTCTTATAATTTCGATATAGGATTAGGATTTCTTTAGTTTATTCTCGTATTCTTCTAAAAGCCCAACTGATAATCCCATAAGTGTACAAATAACAATGGTGTCAACTGCATAAGGCACCAAACATGATTTTCCGGTATACACACATTATTCACTTTATGAATACATATCAATTTATATAAATATAATAATAGTACACCCTTGTTTAGGAAACCATTAGTACTACGCATACTCGGCTATCTAGTCCATTTGCAAAGCTCACGCGTAGAGGACAGCAGAATCAATCTCTCAAGATCCAAATAAAAACATAAACACCTATTGGAGGCGAACATAGTCCCAAGACGATGGGCTACGAACATACCTACGCACCCATACGACCGTCAACACTATCAATCTCACGGATAGCCCGTACCTAGGTTCCATGCTCTAGTGGTACAACTCTAAATCCCCCGAAGGCACACAAGATTCGATTGTCCACAACGCGTTAACCTCCGTTCGATAGCCAGTAGCTAGGTATGTTATACACATAACAGTTTGAAAAATAAGCATGCACACAACTTATATAAATTCATTATCTTTCTCATAGTCTAGTATTTTTAGTATGTATATTATATATCTTATTATACCCCATACTTTATTCGTGTGCTCAACCTTGTATTTTCATACCTCCTTAATTCTATGAATTTCATACCTCCCGAGGGTCGACATATTCTCCGCTCTCTACTAATCATTAATATAAGTCACTCATCTATCATACTGGTTTAACACTCACTTTAATAAGCCTATGGGAATTTCGAAATAAAATTCGGCCTAAAAAGGCCAATCTGGAATCTCGTTAGAAGACCTAGAAACCTCGTTCGAACGAAGGTACTTCGAACGAACCACCAAATCGTTACAAGGGCTACTGGAATCTCGTTAGAAGTCTCGTTCGAACGAGGTCATTCGAACGACCTGGACAGGACTTCTAACGAAATTACAGAACTCGCCCAGTTCGTTTCCCAGATTCGTTTTTCCTAATTTTCACCCCTCAAAACTCAACCTAAACTCATTCCAACCCAAATACAATGTTTCTCTCTATCCTAAGTCATCTTAGAACACATAATAATATAATTTTGGAGGTCAAATACTTCTAATCATCATGTAATTTCAATAAATCCCCAAATTTTACCACTAACCCTATTAACATGAACCCAGAATTTATTTGTCCATTGAAACTCCATCTTAATTCGTGATTTACATCTATCTCATCAACTTTCACATTTTTATTAGGGGAAAAATCCTCTACATTCAAACCCCCATCAGATTTTCTAAATTCTCTACACAATTCGATCATAACAAAACCCAAATTAGTATTTGTTGTTCTAAAAACCTCAATACATATTAACAAGAGTAATAATTGCTAAGAGAAGAGCAAGATAATCACTTGCCTTAAAATGTACTTCTGATTTGCGGTTTGAAAATGGTATAGTAACGATCCTCCTGACACGATCTACGCGTTGGTGTACTTTTTGTTGTGAAAGGTTGGATTCTTGGCTAAGGCTCCAATGGAGTCTCCTTCTTCTTCCTTGGTTCTCTCTCTTTCCCTCACTTCTCACGTAGGTTGAAATTGACATCCACTAAACCTTAATGACTCTTTAATTAACCCAATTTTCATTCATTTAATTACCTTAAAACTCCAAAAGACCAAAATACCCCTCTGGGGTGCCGTTTTGGGTTAAAAAGTCTCGGACTCCGAATAACATACCTTAATAGTGTTTTCTGACTATTTTGACCCTTCCGGACACTCTGACGCACTCAAAACAGTCGTTCGAGTTATACAAAAATAAATTATCTTTTAACCTCCCGAATATATACAATTAACGCGACTCATACGCGTCCCAATTATTTATAACATAACTGCCATGCATCTCATTCCCGGCCATACTATTATTTCAATATTACTAACTCTCATCCCGCTAGTGATTATTAACATAAAATCGGATTAATTTCAATTTAAATTTCCTCTCTTTAATTTAATTAATCCTCATTTTCCATAAAAATAATTATATGTAAAAATACGGGGTATTACACTTGAGTACACGGACATCCCGCCAGCAGCCACAATGACTATCAGATATTAACTTACCGCCCAAGTGGCTAGCCCACAGGCATGAACTAGAGTCGAATCTGACATGACCTGTTTTACCTCGATGCATTGCACATCGACAGTGGGTACAAGTTCAACCTAGTTATGGCCGATATCGTTACTAGGTTGCACCTACTCGTCAAGCCACTTACCCAACCACGCCACATCAGTTAGTTAGACGGTGACAAGGGGGTCATCTTTAATAACAAGTGATGAGTTCCCTTCTCGTTAGCAGCTACCGAGATGAGGGTTGTTTGTATAGTGGTTAGCATGGATATTTTCCACCATATGCTAGGTCTAATATGGAAATCGGACCACCATATCGTTCATGATGTCCGATGGAACACCTACACCTTCCAGCATAGGGAAAATAATACCAGTTGAACCAAATGCAGGACTTGAGACCCCCAGTCCCGTGCTCTCATCCTCAGGACCCCATCCTTTCTGCTACCCAGGAGACTGGCCACTGTGTTCTACTAGTCAGACCCATTTTTATACTGACCGATGAGACACACCCGGATATCCAGACCCTATTCAACTCATATCGTACCAGAGTGTGTGATTTACCCACCCTGTGGATAGCCGCTCCTTCGCAGCATTCAACACGCTTTGTAAGTAGGGGCTACCATAGGAGAGTATGTCATTGTATGTCATGTTGGCCTTGCGGACACCAAAGGATGGGTATTAAAGTTTTGTAGACATGATAACACAAGCTTGAATTAATATCAACAGCAGTTTTGGAAGACCATGGAAGTCAGAAACTGTTGGGTATCGAATAAATGAGGACTTTTTTTGTAGTTGTCTCTTAAGACAATATCAAAAACCGTCCTCCCAGATTATATAGATATATGTGCTAGGAGTTTGTCCCTAGTCAGCAATATGAAACCTCGTATTAGTATATGTACCTTTCCACCCACTGCCAAATAGCTTCCAGTTTAAACTCTAAGAGCAACCCTTATGGGTATGCTAAAAATGTAAAAATGGGGTTTGGGTTTATGATGTGGGTACCGCATATAATTATATACGCAATTTGAATGGGTAAAATTTAGTAAATATAGAAATACCTTAGTTGGTTCTATGTCCCCCTTCCATGCTGAAAAAAAAAAGGAAATTTGCCTTAAGCGGAACATCATGTTCCGCCCAACACATTAATGATATTTTCCATAATTAACTTTCAACCCCAATAGTTCTTAAGGTATTATTCCAACGGCTCTATTTTTTATTCCTACAACAGATTTATTTATTTTTATTCAAATTAGTCTCTCAAGAATTGTTTATACAATTGCAAAAAATCATTTAATATTTTTATTTGCGTAAATTCATTTCATTTTTTTTTAGATGGGTTATTAAATTTTGGGTCTAAACATAATAAGATAAGGATTTTTTTTTTATGGGGGGGATGAAATATGGCCATCCCCTTAAGCGGAACATCATGTTCCGCCCAAGGGTTTCATCCTCCATGCTAGCCAAACATCGTTTTGATGCCTATATGGTATATATGCATTATCCCACAACATTTTCTACTCATTTAAGCTGGTATATGTGACACCCAGACTAATTAAATACCGGGTAGCTACTCCTTTATTAAATTAATACAAAATGCCAAGTTGGTTCAGTTAATAGCATCACTGTCGAAAACATTTTAATAATTACTAACCACCTAGTATTTAAAAAGTGAGTTGTCCATTTTAATTAAATTCGATTAACATGCAATAAATGAATTATGAAAAGTTAGCATAACCAGCACAATATAGTCACAATAGAATAACCATACAATAATAATGAGTTTGGAGGAAAACTCCTCACAACAACCAAATCCCAACATAAATAAGTACAAAGTCTGCATCACTAGAATTAATTACAACCCAAACTCGAAAATAACTGAATAAGTAAGATGTATCTAAAATAAATGGGCGACATGCCCAACAAATGATAAAAACTGATAATGAAGTCAAGATCGAAGATGGAGGTGTCTACTGACAAGGTCCTGTAACTTCCACAGTAGCTACAGCACGTCACCTGAATAGAACTCCTATGCATGGTATACTTGTGGCTGGGGACCTAAAAAGGTTTTTACAAAAAATAGATTTGAAAGCAAACGGGTCAGAGCCCGAATGTGAAATAATTTAAAAATATGCAAGTGTTTAATATCTTTAAACAGTAAATATAAAGTACATGATAGTGTGTGCACTCACATGAATTCCTCACCTCTCAACTAATCGTGCACTCATATCGTACCGTACCCATTTCTAGTTGCTCCCATATCTATCTAGTCCAATGCTAAATTTAACATTTCTATATGATATTTGATTCAAGTCCTAACATCTTCTATTTAATAGAGTATTGTACCTTATTACATAGTTTCCCACTTTAACACTACATTTATTTGAAATCTTACATTTTCACTTTACCAACCGCTTCTCTTATTTATACTCATAATTGTTCACGACAATCCATTCAATTTACATTATATTATTCTCATCATAAATATACAATACTAGCACCCCGAGACTAAGCTGTGGTGCTCACATACTCTGTTATCAAATCCTGGTCGATACGTACATAAGGATCACGCATTCCGAATCTCTCAAGAATCGTTTCATTAACAACAATCACAAACAATGGAGGCGAACATAGTTCACATCACATGGGTCACGCACATACCTACGCTCCCATGATCAGCAGACTTATTGATACGACGCAAATATTTCATATTTCACCCGTTAACCTACGCGTTATTAGCCCTCTCGGGTATCTTAATCCCTATATTTATGCTCGTTAACCAAACAACCTCGGATTTCTATGTTAACATGTTTTGCAGGGGTTAATTGAACTTTTGTAAGTATTTGGATGCTTAGTATGAAGTTCGGATGCATTCCGGTGAAGTTCCGTACACAATCGCACGCGCAAAGGCATTTTAGTCTTTTCACAGCTTGGGTACCTGGACCGACATCTCAGGGAAGTTGTATCCCTACTCTCTAGCTTCGCGTGGCCATGAACGGTGCGTGATTCCGATTCATAACGAAGAAGTTACGGCGATTTCAGCGGAGGAAAAATAAGGAAGCAAAAGAGGAGAAGGAGAAGAAGAAAAGAGGAATGTAGTAGGCTGTTGCATTCTGCCCTGCTAGTTTGATCGATCGACCCTTCTGCTCGATCGATCGACCATTCTGATTTGTCAAATTTTTGCCTAGGTCGATCGATCGACCAAAGGGATCGATCGATCGATGCTCTGTTTTCTGCAGATATTTTGCCTTCTTTTCTTTCTTCTTTATTTTTATTCCAACTTACTATATAAGCAAATTTTTGTTGTAATAAGACAGATATCTGTACATACACGATTTTAGGTTAGAATATTTAGGGTTTTGAGGGTTTTGGATGGTTCTTCTTCATTTCTCTTTGGATTGACAATCTAATTGGTTTGTAAGTTGACTATTCATCTCCTCTACCATTAATATAGCTTGTTTTCCATTATTTCCTTGCTTTCTACATAATTTACATGCTTTCATAATTAGTTTACTTTCTTTATTTCTTTCTTTCTTAGTTTAATTAGTTTAATTTAGTTTATTTCCATGTATTTCCCTTAGATAAATAGGGTCGGGATTGCGTTTTCACCATTTACGGGTTTGGACCTCGAAAATTAGGTTTTGTGTAAAATTGCATTTAATTGAAACCTCGCGTATTAAAGTCGGATTATTATGCGTTTAACTTTCTTTGTCATGCAACCTTAGTGTTTATAGCGATTATCCGAATTTAATTCGCGTGTGACCATTTTTGATTAAATGTTTAATCTCGCAAGTTTGGCTTAAATTCCTTATTGCGTGATGTTTATGCTTAATTGAAAATGATCGATTAAATGTTTTCGAATCGAAATTCTAATTAGTAGTTGTTTAGCCCGTGAATGTGTGTACACGATCCCGATCCTCGCTTTCCTTTAATTTAGAGTTAACTTATTCTTTTCTTTTGTCACCATAACCACACATCACCTTTTCATTTATTTATTTTACACTTTTATTCCTGAGGTAATTAAAATAATTAACATCTAAAATTCAATCACTCCCTGTGTATTTCTACGATACCCAACTTACCGATGTGCTTGCTTGTCAAGTGTAGTAGTAGCTTAGGTTTTTTGTATCGCGGCGGCGAAACACACAACGATTGTGTCCTCAACGAACACACTTTTTCCGCCCGACCACAAAATGGCGTCGTTGCCGGGGAGTGTGTTTTAGATAGTAATTGTTTTATTATTTCGTAGTATTTTTCCTTTTGTATTTGTATTTTTTGTTTTAACCTTTTTTACAGGATAGCATATTTGAGCACTAAGAAACTTTGATTCGCGGTTGCTCACTTTCTTGCTCGGATTCTCCATCTACAAACAACGAGGTAATCATGTCCTACTATTATAGTTATTACGGTTATTCTAATGATTCTTACTTTGGGGATAGTTTTCAAGTTTTCCATTTTCAAGATTTTCTTGAAAATGAAAGACTTGAAAACATTTATCGCAATGAAAATCGTTATTGGGAGCTTGAGTTGGATTCATTATTCGAATCCAATGACGATTTTCATTTCATTACTTTCGAAGACGAGTTTCAACCAAATGAGTAGTCCGAGGATCTTGAGCCGAGGAAGCCTACTTTGGAAGAGACTTTGCTTCTTTACTCCCAAGGTTTGGAAAGCCTAAATGATGCTGGAATGAGACTTGGTGCACTTTGCGATGAGATGAATTCTTATGCACAAAACAACGAGGAGGTGGAAACTTGTGTTTCACCTAAATTTTTCGAAGAATTTCTCATCGAGTGTGCATCTTTCTACCCCGAAATTCAATCTCCTTCCGATGATGAGTCGATTGAGATTGAATTTGTTTCATCACCATATTCGTTTTTCGTGATCGAACCATTAGAATTACCAGTTGATTCCTATGAGTCGGTAGAAATTAAAACTTCTACACTTTTTACCGATGAGGACTCCGTGCCGGACTTGTTTTCGATGGATGTTATCCCGATGTGTGCACCATCTCCCATTCCATTTGAAAAATCTTTGGGAGATGAGTCGATTTTTCTTGGACCTCAAGTGTACCTTTCCCCCTTATTATCCAAATCCCCCATCCTCCGCCCAAAATTTCAAATTGGCGATGGTTCATTTTTTCACCACCCACATGCCTTCCGTTGTTCAAACGGAATTCATATCTTTCGGGAGGCATGTTCGCTTTGGAGGGTCCACCGTTGATCTTTCAAAGTCAAATACCTTTTTGGGTGGACCCTCAACTATTTAGACTTCTAGTGTATAGTTAGTGTGAAGCCTAAATAGTAGGTTGTAAATAGTTAGCTTTTTAATTTTCTTTCTTTCCTTTTTTTTTCTTCCCTTTTTAATTTAGTCTAGTGTAATTAGTTAACTTTTTGTTATTTGTTTTTGCTATGCTCGGTACTAACTTGTTTTGTAGATTTCATTGGACTCGTTCTTATGGAGATCTCTCCAATTTTGGGTAATATCGTTATTTTCCTCTCTTTGTGTTGTGTTCTTAATGCGCATTGAGGACAATGCAACATTTAAGTTAGGGGGTGTAGGATATTCTATCCATTTCTTTGTTTTGTCCATGGATTTGCTTACTTGTTAGTTACTAAGTATGCCTTTTTGTGAAAAATTTAAAAATTTTCAAAAATATTTTCTTTCTTTTTTCTCCTTTGTTGGGCATTTTGCCTTGTTTTCGATGATAAATTTCAATAATTGCCCGATCCAATAGACAACTCAATGATGCATGTTCTCGATTTTAGAAGTTATTAGACTTTAGTCCTCAAATCATTGATATTGTGAATAACTTCATGAATTAAACTTTATCCCATGGGCATATGCACTTTCCTTGTTATATTGATTTGGTTTAAGATTTTTATAACTCGGTAATCTTTTGTTGCATTGTATATACTTACACCGAGTAAGCTTCGTACCTTTCGTCGTTTGTGAGTGTTATACACTATTCTTTCCTCTTTGAAAACGTTGAATTCGTTGGTGATCTCTCTAATCTTTCATTTGATCGTTCATTAATTGAGTTCATGCTTGAAATGTGTTACTTGATCACGATTTTCATATATTATTTTGACTTGAGAATTGCGTAAACTTTTGGAAATGATCATAGGCCCTCTTTGTTATATCACCCACATTAGCCTTGACCTCACCTTATATGTTTACCCTCGTTAACCCCTTTGAGCCTAAATATTAGCCTTTCGTTTCATAACCCCAATCCCATAACCAACTCCAAATTGGAGTTTTAAGCCATACATACACCTTACATACCTTTGTTTGGAATGTTACATGGGATTGAATGTTGTTGTTGTATTGCGGTTGCAATTTTAGGCATATGAGAGTTTAAAAAGTAAAGAAAAGAAAGTAGTAAAAAAGGTGAAGAAAAATAGAAAGCAAAAAGCAAAAGAAAACAAAAGAAAAAGTGAGAAAAAGAAGAAAAGAAAAGAAAGAGAAAGTTGTATATGTTGTGTATAGTTCAATAAGCTTTGATTGCTCTCCCCGATGATATATCTAATGCCGTTTTGGAACTTGCTTTCCATTTTTTATATTGCCCGCATCCTTCCCATTATTCCAAGTTTTCATCTCCGAACACTTTGAATTCGTATATACATTCGTTCATTTCGTACCTTTAACCCCAAACCTACATTACAACCCTATTACAAGTCCTATGTGATCTTAGGGTGCATTTAATTTAAAAGTCATAATAGTTTTGATAATCTGTGAAAATGCATTTCGCCTCTTTTAGTGTGCGGTATCCTTTCATTAAGATTACAGTTTTTCATTTTATATATAGCGTTCTTCATTTGTGACATGTGCGCGGCCTAGTTTCCATTTACATTTACTCTTTATGCCCGCATGTTCCGTGTGTTACCTCCCTGTTTCGAGTGAAATTTGCTTGATGAGTGTAATGCCCGTGAGGATTGAATATATGCATGCCTTTATTTAGTATCCGGTTTATATAAGTTTTACACCAAATTACACTATGCATGTGTTCTCCCCCCTCCCACTTTTAAAGTTTCAATTCTATGAGGTGCATTCAACCTGTTAATAACAACGGACTTTTGCTTGAATTCGTTCAATATGCTAATAACATGTTTGAAATCTTTTTCGTTGTCGTTGAGCTTGTCGCATGTTGGGTTGGGAATATTTTGAGGAAACCATATGATGTTTGTGGGTATCATCCCTGAAACCCCTCACGAGACGTCACTCGTCCACTAGGGTAACCTAGGGGTTTAACGGCTTATTGCATACGCTAAATGCAATCGAATCGCCCGCGAAAGTGGCCTTATCTTTTTATTGCTTTTATACCATATTTTTGTACTTCTCCTTCTTTTGGTTTGCTTTTAGTTCTTGTTATTTCCTATTTCATTGCTAGGGACTAGCAATGTGTAAGTTAGGGGGTGTGATACGACGCAAATATTGCGTATTTCACCCGTTAACCTACGCGTTATTAGCCCCCTCGGGTATCTAAATCCCTATATTTATGCTTGTTAACCAGAAAACCTCAGATTTCTATGTTAACATGTTTTGCAGGGGTTAATTGAGCTTTTGTAGGTATTTGGATGCTTAGTATGAAGTTCGGATGCATTCCAGTGAAGTTCCGTACACAATCGCACGCGCAAGGGTATTTTAGTCTTTTCACAGCTTGGGTACCTGGCCCGACATCTCACGAAAGTTGTATCCCTCCTCTCTAGCTTCGCGTGGCCGTGAACGGTGCGCGATTCCGATTCATAACGAAGAAGTTACGGCGATTTCAGCGGAGGAAAAACAAGGAAGCAAAAGAGGAGAAGGAGAAGAAGAAAAGAGGAATGCAGTAGGCTGCTGCATTCTGCCCTGCTTGATCGATCGATCGACCCTTCTGCTCGATCGATCGACCATTCTGATTTGCTGAATTTTTGCTAGGTCGATCGATCGACCAAAGGGGTCGATCGATCGATGCTCTGTTTTCTGCAGATATTTTGCCTTCTTTTCTTTGTTCTTTATTTTTATTCCAACTTACTATATAAGCAAATTTTTGTTGTAATAAGACAGATATCTGTACATACATGATTTTAGGTTAGAATAGTTAGGGTTTTGAGGGTTTTGGATGGTTCTTCTTCATTTTTCTTTGGATTGACAATCTAATTGGTTAGTAAGTAGACTATTCATCTCCTCTACCATTAATATAGCTTGTTTTCCATTATTTCCTTGCTTTCTAGATAATTTACATGCTTTCATAATTAGTTTACTTGCTTTATTTCTTTCTTTCTTAGTTTAATTAGTTTAATTTAGTTTATTTCCATGTATTTCCCTTAGATAAATAGGGTCGGGATTGCGTTTTCACCATTTACGGGTTTGGACCTCGAAAATTAGGTTTTGTGTAAAATTGCATTTAATTGAAACCTCGCGTATTAAAGTCGGATTATTATGCGTTTAACTTTCTTTGTCATGCAACGTTAGTGTTTATAGCGATTATCCGAATTTAATCCGCGTGTGACCATTTTTAATTAAATGTTTAATCTCGCAAGTTTGGCTTAAATTCCTTATTGCGTGATGTTTATGCTTAATTGAAAATGATCGATTAAATGTTTTCGAATCGAAATTCTAATTAGTAAGTTGTTTAGCCTGTGAATGTGTGTATGCGATCCCGATCCTCGCTTTCCTTTAATTTAGAGTTAAATTATTCTTTTCTTTTGTCACCATAACCACACATCACCTTTTCATTTATTTATTTTACACTTCTATTCCTGAGGTAATTAAAACAATTAACATCTAAAATTCAATCACTCCCTATGGATTTCTACGATACCCAACTTACCGCTGTGCTTGCTTGTCAAGTGTAGTAGTAGCTTAGGTTTTTTGTATCGCGGCGGCGAAACACACAACGATTGTGTCCTCACACGAACACACTTTTTCCGCCCGGCCACTTATTAACTTCTCAATAAGCCCTTCTCTGACCTTTGTCCTCGAGGTACCAATCTAAATCCCCCCCGTAGGCACACAAAGATTAGATGGCCCTAAACGAATGCCAACCTCCCATGATAGCAAGTACGGTAGGTATGCCATACACAGATAAATACATATACTAAACATTAACACATCTTAGGTATCACGATATTTCATTAGTGGTATGCTTCTCGTCCTCATACCAACATTTAGTGTTACACAACTCACAAGTCCCCGGTTTATATGTCTTTTAGTTATCAACTTTTCTCACGTCGTGATTAATTGCTGAATTCCCAAATCCACAAATGTCGTCCGATTTAAGACGCTACTCTAAGTTCTACTCCTCAATGTAGCCCAAATCTCCCAACTATATCCACTAGTTAATAAGGAAAGGTTATCTCACCATTTAGATAAGTCTACGGGACACTAGAAATCAATTCAGGCCAAAAAGGCCATTCTGTCAACTCGTTAGAAGTCTCGTTCGAACGAGGTCATTCAAACGAAGGACTTCTAATGAAATACCAACTCGTTAGAAGTCATACTGTCATCTCGTTAGAAGCTTGTTTGAACGAGGTCGTTCGAACGACCTGGGCAGGTCTTCTAACGAGATGGCAGTTTCAGCCCAGAAATCCCCAAGTTCGTTTTTCTCAATCCTTCTCTCCTCTAAATCCCCCCTTAAGACCATCCAAATTGTATTTTAACGTATATAAACCATTTCTAATCGCCCTAGATCATTCATCAACACATTTAAGGGGTCAATTCTTACAATTTATCATGGAATCAATATAAATCTTCAAATTTTTCCCAAACCCTATGAGCATGAACTCCCAAATTTTCTTATGCCTATTTACCCATCAAAATCCATTTTTAATTCATCATATACAACTATTCAAGTATTAACTCAGTCCATTAACATACTACATGCAAATCCTAATCCAATTTCAAAGTTTCTCCAACAAATTTCATGGGTTTTCTTCACAAAGCTCAATATGAGATAATTCCTACACTAAGCATGGAAGACATATTCATTGCATTAAAAATACTAAATCACTTGACTTAAATTGTTCTTTAGAATTTGATGTTGAAGGTTGAAGGTTGTCCTCTTTCCTCTTTACAGATTTCTCCCAAGGTTGAAGGTTGAAGATGGTGGTTATGGGTTTTCTCTTGGGAACCTCTTCCAACTCTTCCTATAACTCCCGTAGCCCTCTAAATTGTCAAATGATGGTAATGGGCTTAGTGGGTTGTTAATAATGTATAATTAACTCTTAAAATTCGTAGGCTTTAATTCCCAAAATTTCAAAATTACCAAAATAACATTTTAAGTTGCCGGTACGGCCCAAAAATGCCCCGGGACCCAAACTAAGTCCCCGACTTGTTTTTTCTGACTATTTCGACCCTTCCGGACTCGTTGGTGCACTCAAAATGACCATTCGATTGATAAAAATAAAATTCACTTTTAAATTCAAATAATTACATTCCTGACGCGACTGACACGCGCGTCCCAACTACATTTCCCAAATTGCCGTATTTCAGTCTCGCGACAATTTCAATATTTTCAATATTCATATATTGTCATATATTCACTTCATAATCAAATACCAACTCGCATCTCATTATAATTTATACCCGGATTAATTCTCAATTAATTTACATTTAACTTAATTAATCCCTAAAATAATTATCGATAAAATTACGGGGTGTTACATACTCCCCCCCTTATAACAGAATTTTGTCCCGAAATTCGGAACTAAAAAGTACCTGGTAAAAATAACTCTGGATAACGTTCGCGCATCTCATCCTCGTGCTCCCATGTGGACTCCTCAGCATTATGATGCCGCCACTGAACACGTACCAACGGTACTATCTTTGACCACAATTTCCGCTCGCTTCGATCCAAAATAACAATCTGCCCCTCCTCGTAGGAACTATTGGGCTGGAGATCGATGTCCTCCAAAGCAATGTGAGTATGGGCCAAATCATCCCGAAGATATTTCCTCAGTGAGGAATTATGAAACACATCATGAATCTTATGCAAGTGCTCCGGTAACCCAAGTCTATACGCAATTAGCCCAATCCGCTCGATAATAGGAAATGGCCCCACATATCTCGGTGCCAATTTCCCCTTCTTCCCAAAATGCATAATCCCCTTCATAGGAGATACTCTAAGTAAAACCTGGACCCCCACTTTGAATTCTTTGAAGAACCTATTCACATCAGCATAGCTCTTCTGCCAATCCTGAGCTACCCGAATGCGACTCGGTATCAATTCTATCCTTGCCGAAGTATCCTAAATCACCTCCGGCCCAAGTAGTTTGTTGTCCCCAACCTCTAACCAACATGCTGGGGAACGACAAGGTCTACCATACAATGCCTCAAATGGAGCCATGCCAATGGTGAACTGGTAGGAATTATTATAATCAAACTCCACCGGTGGAAGGTACTGCTCCCATCCACCCCCAAAGTCTATGATGCACATACGTAACATGTCCTCCAACATCTGATTTGTACGCTCGATTTTCCCATCGATCTGTAGGTGATAAGCCATACTCAACCGCAATTCAGTGCCCATGGCCTCCTAGAAACTCTCCCAAAACCGTGAAATAAATATCTTGTCTCGGTCAGACACGATATTTAGGGGCACACCGTGAAGTCTCGCTATTTCTACAATAAAAATATGGGCATACTGTCCCGTAGTGTAGTCTGTCCTTACGGGTAGAAAATGAGAAACTTTGGTCAAATGGTCCACAATTACCCAAATGGAGTCGTGACCCCTCTGTGATGTAGGTAACCCCGTGACAAAGTCTATGGAGATGCTCTCCCATATCCACATCGGGACCTCTAATGGCTGTAGAAGTCCTGCCGGTCTCTGATGATCCACTTTTACCAGTTGACAAGTGGCGCATTTAGAAACAAACACGGCAATATCTCTATTCATCCCGCTCCACCAATACTGACGTCTCATGTCTTGGTATATTTTATCCCCACCAGGGTGTACAGCGAACCGTGAGCCGTGCGACTCTGTCATTACCTCGTGTCGCAATTCCTCCCCTTCCGAAATGACCAATCTCCCATTGAAGCATAATCCCCCGTCTGAGCTAACGGTATAGGACTCGGCTCCCTCTGCTAGTAATCGAACTATCTGCTCCTGACAGAACGAGTCAATTGCCTGGGCCTTTACCACTCTCATGACAATCTGCGGTGTAACAGTCATCACAGACATGAACGATCAGGCCACTGCATCCTGGTGTCCTAACTCCTTCCACTTAGCTTTCCACACCTCGGCCACCTCATTTACTGGCCTACGGCTCAATGCGTCTGCTACCACGTTAGCCTTCCCCGGGTGATATTGAATATCAAACTGATAATCCTTCACAAACTCAAGCCACTTTTTGACGCATATTCAACTCCTTCTGCGTGAAGAGGTACTATAGAGACTTGTGATCCGTGAACAACCGAAACTTCTCCCCCAAAAGCTAATATCTCCAAATTCGAAGGGTAAATACAGCTGCCGCTAACTCCAAGTCATGGGTGGGGTAATTCTTTTCGTGAGGCTTAAGCTTACGGGAAGCATAAGCTATGGCCTGACTCTCCTGCTGCAACACACCTCCAAGTCCTTGTAAGGACGCATCGGTGTAGACTAGATACTCAACTCTCGGTCTCGGTAATGCTAACATAGGTGTTGAGGTCAACTTGTCCTTCAACTCATCAAGTGCCAACTAATAGGCATCGCTCTAGATGAAGGCACACCCTTGCGAGTCAGATGTGTCAAAGGACCCGCTATCTTTGAGAAACCCTGAATAAACCTCCTGTAGTATACTGCTAGTTCCAATAAACTACGGATCTCAGTCGGTGTCATGGGCTATCCCCACTCCCTCACCGCGGATACCTTCCCCGGATCTACCGATATTCCCCGATCCTAAATGATATGCCCTAAAAACTGTATCTCCTTTAGCCAAAACCCACACTTCTCATACTTTGCATACAGCTCATTCTGACGTAGCGTCTGCAAAACCTGTCTCAAATACTCGACGTGCTCCTCTTCTGTCTGGGAGTAAACCATAATGTCATCAATAAAGAAAATGATGAACTGGTCTAGGAACTCTCTGAACACCCTATTCATCAAGTCCATAAACGCGGCTGGAGCATTGGTCAAGCCAAAAGGCATAACCCGAAACTCATAGGAACCATATCTCGTTAAGAAAGCAGTCTTCGAGACGTCCTGTTCCCTGATAAGCAACTGATGGTATCCTGATCCTAAATCAATCTTTGAGAAGAAAGAAGCTCCTCTCAGATGGTCGAATAAGTCATCGATTCGGGGCAAGGGATACTTATTTCGTATCGTGACCTTATTCAACTCCCGGTAATCTATGCACAATCTCAATGATCCATCGCTCTTCTTTACGAACAACAAAGGGGAACCCCACGGCGAAGTACTCCTCCGAATAAACCCCTGACCCAATAGTTGCTCAATCTAATCCCGTAACTCTCTCATCTCTGATGGAGCCATACGGTAAGGTGCGCGGGTAATAGGCTAAGAGCCCAGCATCAAATCGATCATAAAATCTATATCCCTACTCAGAGGTAATCCAGGTATATCCTGAAATACGTCGGCGAACTCTCTAACAACTCGAATCGCATCAAGTGGTATCACCACTTCCTTAGAGGTCTCCTCCTCTATATAGTACAAGTGAGTGGACGATCCTCCCTCAAGGCGAGGCATTGCCACTAAGAACATCTCCTGCCTGGGAATGGCAAAGATAATACTCCTACTAAAATAGTCAATCGTGGCTCGGTACGTAACTAGCCAATCCATACCAATAATCGCATCGTACTCAGTCATCTCCAATACTAACATATCAGAGGTTAAGTTAAGCCTTCTGATCTCTATACCCACACCTCTACAAATAAGGGAAATCACTGAACCCCTACTCAACGGTGAATCTACACAAGTAACCATGCTCTCGGCGGTGTCTAATAACCCAATAGTTCGTGCAAACCTCATGGCAATGAAATAATGTGTGGCCCCCCGTGTCAAATAAAATACACCCCATAGTCCCCTAAATAGATAACATACCCTCAATAGCCGGTGGATCCTGTGGGGCTGCGGCATGCTGGAGCTGATACACTCTCCCATACTGGAGTTGTCCCTGCTGGACTGGGACTGCTGGAATGGTTGGTAGTGCTTCCATTTGTGGTGGTGCTGGGAGGGAGGCGGGAAACATAGGTCTTTATGTCTCATGTCGAGCACCCTGCTACTGCTGCTGTGAGGCCCTGCCCTTATCAGGACAATCCTGGTGTTTATGGCCAGTCTTGCCACAAACAAAACACTTCCCCGAGAAGTTTCCCCCTCGTTGTCCCTGCTACCCACGGCCCTGGTGGCCGTTACCATTCCTCCCCTGGCAATGTTGTCCCTGCTGAAACTACTTCTACTAATCATTCTGACCCTGCTGGCCCTGATGGCCGTTTGGAACCTGATGGACCTGCCTGAAACCTCCCTGTCCACTTCTGAAACCCCCAGATCTGAATCTCTTATAATCCCCCTATTGGAAACCGTGGTCATCCTGCCTGTACTGTCCCTGAGCAGATTGTGCCCCGCTGGCACCATTTCCCCCGGTCCTGCCCTGTTGGCTGGACTCCCCTGATCTCTTGCTCTCAGACATGTGGAAGCGATGATCCTGGCAGTGAAGTAATGCGGCGTTAACCACATCAGAATAAGTGGCCAATAAGAGATTCCCCAACAAGTGTTGACGGATCCTCCAAGTCAATCCATTCGTAAATTTCTGAATCTTCTTCTCCTCGGTCGGTATCTCATCCGAAATAATGTTCAAGATATTGGTAAACTCAGCCTCATACTTGGCTATGGTCCTCCCCTCCTGCTTGAGGTTCATTAATTTCCTCCTCATCTCCGTGTGAACAGCTGACGGAAAATATTTGCGGTCGAACCGCACCCAGAACTCCTGTATAGTGAGGGTGTCCCTCTCCTCTGCGGTGGTAATGGACTCCCACCACTGCAATGAAGATCCTACTAGCTTGAAAGTATCCAGTATCTGCTTCTGAACATCTGTGCACTCGTACATCCTTAAGTGCCTCTGAATATCCTTCCTCCACTGACTGGATACCACAACATCGGAACTACCTGCGAACTTCGGAGGGTGTGCTTTATGAAAAGCATCACGGACGCATTCCCAAGCAGACGGGAATTCATGAGTCTGAACTGGCGCGACTACCGGCGCCTGGAGTGGTGCCTGCTGTACAACGGCTAGGGCGGCATTTACCGCTTGGGCTACAATAGCTGCAACCTCTGTGGCATTCATAGTACCCTGAACGGGTGCAGGCTCTGGTTCTGGTTGTGCATCCCTAGGAACTCGCTGCGCACGTCATGGAGACATCTGAAATGAGAGTAAAGTCTTATAAGTTTACAGTTATTAACTCAAAATAGCTGAAGAGCGAAGCATACACAAAAGAGTACAACAATCCTAAAATATAGGGCTCTACATCAAAGAAAGCTCAGTGGAAACATAACAAGCCATACAGATCCTAAGGACACTAGAACCTGATGCTCTGATACCAACTGTGACACCCACTGTGACACCCCGACTAATTAAATACCGGGTATCTACTCCTTTATTAAATTAATACAAAATGCCAAGTTGGTTCAGTTAATAGCATCACTGTCGAAAACATTTTAATAATTACTAATTACCTAGTATTTAAAAAGTGAGTTGTCCATTTTAATTAAATCCGATTAACATGAAATAAATGAATTATGAAAAGTTAGCATAACCAACACAATATAGTCACAATAGAATAACCATACAATAATAATGAGTTTGGAGGAAAACTCCTCACAACTACCAAATCCCGAAATAAATAAGTACAAAGTCTGCATCACTAGAATTAATTACAACCCAAACTCAAAAATAACTGAATAAGATGTCTCTAAAATAAATGGGCGACATTTCCAACAAATGATAAAAACTGATAATGAAGTCAAGATCGAAGATGGAGGAGTCTACTGACAAGGTCCTGTAACTTCCACAGTAGCTACAGCACGTCACCTGAATAGAACTCCTATGCATGGTGTACTTGTGGCTGGGCACCTAAAAAGGTTTTTACAAAAAACAGATTTGAAAGCAAACGGGTCAGAGCCCGAATGTGAAATAATTTAAAAATATGCAAGTGTTTAATATCTTTAAACAGTAAATATAAAGTACATGATAGTGTGTGCACTCACATGAGTTCCTCACCTCTCAACTAATCGTGCACTCCTATCGTACCCGTACCCATTTCTAGTTTCTCCCATATCTATCTAGTCCAATGCTAAATCTAACATTTCTATATGATATTCGATTCAAGTCCCAACAACTTCTATTTAATAGAGTATTGTACCTTATTACACAGTTTCCCACTTTAACACTACATTTATTTGAAATCTTACATTTTCACTTTACTAACCGTTGATATTATTTATACTCATAATTGTTCACGACAATTCATTTCAATTTACAGTATATTATTCTCATCATAAATATACAATACTAGCACCCCGAGACTAAGCTATGGTGCTCACGTACTCTGCTATCAAATCCTGGTACATCACGTACATAAGGATCACGCATTCCGAATCTCTCAGGAATCGTTTCATTAACAACAATCACAAACAATGGAGGCGAACATAGTTCACATCACATGGGTCACGCACATACCTACGCTCCCATGATCAACAGACTTATTAACTTCTCAATAAGCCCTTCTCTGACTTATGTCCTCGAGGTACCAATCTAAATCCCCCCAGTAGGCACACAAAGATTAGATGGCCCTAAACGATCGCCAACCTCCCATGATAGAAAGTACGGTAGGTATGTCATACACAGATAAATACATATACTAAACATTCACACATCTTAGGTATCACGATATTTCATTTGTGGTATGCTTCTCGTCCTCATACCAACATTTAGTGTTACACAACTCACAAGTCCCCGGTTTATATGTCTTTAAGTTATCAACTCTTCTCACGTCATGATTAATTTCTCAATTCCCAAATCCACAAATGTCGTCCGATTTAAGACACTACTCTAAGTTCTACTCCTCAATGTAGCACAAATCTCCCAACTATATCCACTAGTTAATAAGGAAAGGTTATCTCACCATTTAGATAAGTCTACGGGACACTAGAAATCAATTCAGGCCAAAAAGGCCATTCTGTTAACTCGTTAGAAGTCTCGTTCGAACGAGGTTGTTCGAATGAAGGACTTCTAATGAAATACCAACTCGTTAGAAGACATACTGTCATCTCGTTAGAAGGTCGTTCGAACGACCTGGGCAGGTCTTCTAACGAGATGGCAGTTTCAGCCCAGAAATCCCCAAGTTCGTTTTTCTCAATCCTTCTCTCCTCTAAATCCCCCCTTAAGACCATCCAAATTGTATTTTAACGTATATAAACCATTTCCAATCGCCCTAGATCATTCCTCAGCAAATTTAAGGGGTCAATTCTTACAATTTATCATGGAATCAATATAAATCTTCAAAATTTTCCCAAACCCTATGAGCATGAACTCCCAAATTTTCTTATGCCTATTTACCCATCAAAATCCATTTTTAATTCATCATATACAACTATTCAAGTATTAACTCAGTCCATTAACATACTACATGCAAATCCTAACCCAATTTCAAAGTTTCTCCAACAAATTTCATGGGTTTTCTTCACAAAGGTCAATATGAGATAATTCTTACACTAAGCATGGAAGACATATTCATTGCATTAAAAATACTAAATCACTTGCCTTAAATTGTTCTTCAGAATTTGTTGTTGAAGGTTGAAGGTTGTCCTCTTCCCTCTCTACAGATTTCTCCCAAGGTTGAAGGTTGAAGATGGTGGTTATGGGTTTTCTCTTAGGAACCTCTTCCAACTCTTCATATAACTCCCGTAGCCCTCTAACTTGTCAAATGCTAGTAATGGGCTTAGTGGGTTATTAATAATGTATAATTAACTCTTAAAATTCGTAGGCTTTAATTCCCAAAATTTCAAAATTACCAAAATACCCTTTTAAGTTGCCGGTACGGCCCAAAAATGCCACGGGACCCAAACTAAACCCCCGACGAGTGTTTTCTGACTATTTCGTCCCTTCCAAACTCGTTGGCGCACTCAAAATGACCATTCAGTTGATAAAAATAAAATTCACTTTTAAATTCAAATAATTACATTCCTGACGCGACCGACACGCGCGTCCCAACTAAATTTCTCAAATTGCCGTATTTCAGTCTCGCGACAATTTTAATATTTTCAATATTCATATATTGTCATATATACACTTCATAATCAAATACCAACTCACATATCGTTAGTATTTATACCCGTATTAATTCTCATTTAATTTACATTTAACTTAATTAATCCCTAAAATAATTATCTACAAAATTACGGGGTATTACAGTATATTTACCCTAGCAACGTCCAAAATTGGACTATGCATAAGGGTTTCTCTAACAGTAATGTAATAAGGGTGATAGTGTTTCTTGTTATATTCAGTTTGGGGTAAGCCTTATCCATATGGAAAATCCATGTGGCATGTATAGAGCACATTTGTTGGCATCTTATAATTTTTTAAAAATAACTAAGGTTGTATTTGTAAACTTGATGGTCCAATTTTTAAATTTCCAGGAATACTATTTGCTTTATTTAATAAATCTAAGCTTATTTCAGTAGCTCTTCAAAAAGTTACACTTATGTAGCTAATAATTGATCCCACAATTAAATCCTAAGAGATATTAACAAATGATTCATGTGACCACTTTTCATTATGATTTCTATTTGTTACATGTACATATTGTTGGGCATATGGATGAAAGTGTAAGAAAATAAGCAAGATGTTTTAGTGCCCTACCAATACATATAGTAGTAGACTTGAGTTAAGGGTTGGCACCTTGGTCACCCTCATAACATTACGTGAATGAAATTATCAAGATCTATAACATATTTCTGAGAAGAAGAAGATAAATAAACTGAACACAGACCATGGCAATGTAAATGACAAGTAGAAATTCACATGTAAATATTAACCATGAGAAAACATAAAGATTGCAACTAAGATCATACATTTACTAAGAAGAAGAATCCAAAGAATGTAACATTAATGAATAAAGATATTTCACCTTTCGACTACACCCCTGTAAATTTCCCAAACCTGCAAATCATAAATCCACATCCATAATTAATTACACAAAGCTAATAAAACAAAATAAAAGAAATATAACGCATTCTTAACGAATAAATGACTAATGACTAACATAGTGAAAATAGGTAACACTCCAAATCTTCATTTGTTATTATCAACACAAATACAAATAGAGTCTCACAATTAATTTCTATACTTGATCAGAACAATTACAACATTACCTTTTTTCTTTTTCTTCTAAAAGAACAGCTCTTGCTTTCCCATGCTTAGTATTTGAGTAACTCGTTAAGTTAATAATTCAAATTTCAGAATATTTTAAAGTTTAGAAACTAGAAAGAATGTAGAACTGAGAATCCAATGGAACTAAAATTGAATTGATTTGATTCGATTTTGACTATGATTCAGTAGAGCACTATCATAACTATCACGAAACATCTACTACCATGAAAATATAGAAAATTTTCACTTAAAGTCTCGTGATAATGAAGTATATAGACATAACCCCCTCAAAGATGAAAGAAAATAGACATACCCCCCTCCCCCTTAGATTCTAACACCGTTACTTTTTCGCTCAAAACCAACTCTAAATCATATTTTAACTTAAACCCCCTACGTTATTATGGGAAAAAATACCCTCTTTCTTTCAGACTTCATCTTCTTACCCAAATCACTAACTAATAACCCTAATTTTAAAACCCCAAAACAACATCAAAATATTAGAAATAAAATCCAATATACATTAAATGCACACATTGAATCTGAATTTTAACACAAAATCCAATTGGGCGAGGTAGTCTAAAAATCGAATTGTGAGGTCAATTTTAATGTGATAAAATATATAGGCCAAATTATAAATAACTGTGATGTAATGTGAAAACCTAATTTTTCTCAAATTCAACATAATTCTGATCCATAGTTTTTTTAGTTGCCAGGAGATCTCAATTTCACACAGCAGAATATATATATATATATACATGCATGCACACGCACACATATGTGTGTGTATTAAGTGTCAATTTAAACACATATTGTTAAAACGATGTTTTAATATGCTTCAATAAGAGAGGCAAACCAATGATAATAGACCCAATCTTACAGAGCCTTAATAATATAGAGATCTGGTGAGTTATTAAGCAGAGAAGTCTCCATGCAGCTTTCAAGCTTTACACAATTTTTTTCTTAAGCTCTCATACCTTTTCCATAGTTGTTGGTACTATTAATATATTCGAGGAATGGTAACATTAATATATCTAAGGTCTAGTTTTGTTTTGGCATCTGCGTGGACCATGACCTTCCATAACCTGTACCAAACATTCTTTATTTTCCATCATTAGCATGTGAAGTTTTTATCGTGATTCTAATTTGATATTGTGTTTAGATTCAGATTCAATGTGTGTCTTTAAATATAGAGTGGGTTTTAAGTTTTCGGTGTAGTTTAAGATTTTCTTAACTAGTATTAACAATTGTTGATTTGGGGGAAGAAGATGAAGTGTCGAAGGAGGGCATTTTTGTCCATTAAAAACATGGGGTTAAGTCATGGTGTTAGAATCTAGGGGTTATATCTAATTTTTCATCTTAGAGGGGGTTATGTCTAAGTATGCATTATTTCAGGGGTTTAAGTAAAAAAAACCTTAAAATATAAGTAAAAGTAAATGTAGAAACGTTACCTTGCTAATTGAACACATTCCACTAGAGGTACTTGATACAATCATCTTCTATGCCAACTGGTTCACAGATTTCAAATATAAATTAGGAGTTAAAATATAAATGAATCAAATTATAACATCTGAAAGCATAACTCACAGTTAATGTGTCTACAATTACTTTTAGGTAAGCACATGTTGGTGCGATTATCCTCATAAAAAATTAGATGGGAATTAATTTAAGTAGTTGTATTTCTTCCTATATGAGTTCATACATTCCTTCTCTTTTTCATTCTTAATAAATACCAAATATTATATTTATAACATATTATTGTTCCAGAGGGAGAATGCAAATCACATAAATAAATGATAAAATTTGGGTTGTTGATCATCATTTAGGTACAATATGACAATTTTGATAAACCTTATTAGAGACAAACTCGATTATTTGCACCTAAAAATAGGAGGCCCGTTAATTTTGTCCGTTAATTTAAGTCCATTGGTAAATATAATCATCACACACATACCTACTCCAACAAGTCCTTTAAGTAGCCAAAGTCCATTAAAGGCCAATGTTGTAGGCTAGGATTTTGGGGTAGTGCATGTGGTGCGAGAGGTTACCACCAAATGAGGCAGAGAGAAATGAGATGAGGCTTGTTTTACAATTTAGGTATGACACTCTTTACTCTGAAGTTAAGATATATTACATTGCCCATCTTTGACCTTATAACTATACACATAGAAACCATAAAACTTTAATAGTATACTGAAATTTTGTAAAAGTTCAGGAGAACACCGCACACACACATATGCACAACCTTACATTTTCCTTGTACTTTGTTCTACATTTTTCAACAATAGCAATACAACATCCTGTTTATGCCTCTTAAGACTTGATGACGTCCAAAATGCCTTTTTTTTAAATACAGAAGAACCAAGAGGTTCATAAAATTCTCTTAATCTACCCCTACTTGTTAATCAAGTTCTTACCTTGACCTACAAAATAATGCAACTTTGAAAACATGTCATGGCGTCAATTGTCCAAATTTATACAGGTCTTGTTTTTTTTTAAATTAGTGACTTTATGCTCTCCACAATGTTTTGGGACACAGAGTTAATGAGTAGATACTTAGATTAAAATGTTTTAAGTACCTTTGTTGAAGTAAGCAGAAGACTACCAACCTCAGTCTCATGATGAACTATCAACTATCAAAGCACTTTGCAAGACCATAGGGTCGATAGGAAATTGGCTAGCTATATTTGATGAATAAGTATTCAGATCAGGTATAAAGTCAACTGGATGGCGTTCAAATGGGAAAGTAGAAATAAAATCAAATACCAACAATCAAAGTCACATTTTAATCTAGCAAATTTAGGTATAACATCCCACAATACTTTGTAAATCAAACCCACTATACAAAAAGGAGTTGTGTGTGCATGCATTTTCCCTTTTTAAAATATTTCAACTTTTACACGCGAAGACCACCAACACAACAAATACATATCCAATAAATATATATTTAAAAAAAATCTAAGGCTTCATTTCTAGAGGAAAAAATTTATGCTCTATATATGAAGCTCAATTGGACATAAATTTCAAACCCTTACCCCGAGTTCTCAATTAAGAAGGAACAGAGAGAAATGGAAAAAATAATGAATTTGATATCAAGAACAATCTATGAAGCACAGACTCGACACATATTACGTGTCTCAACACGACACACGATTATTCCAAAAACTAGGATACGACAAATATAAAATATATTTAAATATATAACATATATTTAAATATATATATATATATATATATATATATATATATATATATATATATATATATATATATATATATATTAATGAAATAAAATAGATTTTCCCTTAAAATACGTTATTAGAGCATTCTTAACATGAAATTAAGAAAATGGACCATACAAAACAAAATTCAAACACACCTTAACATTAAAAATCATAAATAAAGCAGTATTAAAATTTTAAAAAATTATTAAAAGAAAAAACAAAAAAAAAAATGTGTCCTTTTACATGTCCCACCAGCGTGTCCTTTTACGTGTCCAAGCATGTCGGCAACGTGTCTCATTGTGTCGACTACGTGTAAGAGCTTGTCGTGTGTCGGACTCGTGTCAAAGCTAACTCGTGACTTTCGGGAAGGTGTCCGTGCTTCACTAAGAACAACTGAAAGTACTGGACATATTGTTACCCCTATCGTTAGCTTGTTTAATCTATTTAATTTGACTACTTTTTATTCAACATGCAATCTTTCTCCTTCCAAGGTTTCATCAAAACATAGTTTATTTTGAGAATCTCCTATTAACACACACACACACACACATATATATATATATATATATATATATATATATATATATATATATATATATATATATATATATATATATATATATATGTATGTATGTATGTATGTATGTATGTGATGTATTCATATGACTTCTCACCTACTTCACATGAAGAGATAATAAGATGACATTTTGTGTTCGTCGTGATTCAAAGTCGCGGGAGTGCTCACGGCCTTGTCTAGAAAAGTAAATAATGAAGAGTAAATTTAATTTCTAAATGTGTAAATCTAGAGTATAATAAGTGAAACTGCATAAGACGAAATGAGAAACATATAACATCAAGTATAAGCATTTCTAAATAACCCACATCTAAAACCCGAACATAACCTAGACAAACATGCCCCAAAACAGCTACTACGAACAATATGAACATCCAAACTCATGAGCAACACAATACAGCAAGGAGCCTCAACCCAGACCAGTGAAGAACATAAAACTAAAAAAAAAACAATTTAGTGATAACAAACTACCATATAATAACATACTAATTCATAAAAGAGGATACCCAAAGAGCCTAAAGTATGACTCAATTTTTGCACAAATGGATCAGTTAAACCAATTTTGAAGAAAAACAAAATTGAGAGAAAGGATCAGAAAAGTAGGGTTCATTTCTGGCATGATCTTATGTTCATGTGGATAAGAAGATATTTTCTAGCAAAATGAATACAACACGCAGAACGATTCCTCCAGGATTCAATTACGGTGATAAATAAAGCATGCGGAATGTGTTACTATTGCAATGGTGCCCTTAAGATTGACTTTTACAGGCAAGTCTTAATAAACATCTATTATTTCCTGATTCATTTATTACAACATAACACGAATCGGGTACTCTTCCAAACCAAGTAAATTTTCTTCTAAAATCTGAATTTTTTAACATGCTACAAGATACAAACTTCCACCTCGTATTCAAAACATAAAGAGAAATTACACAATCCTATGAAGCATTTCAAAAACTGATTCACCTAATTACTCAAAGAATTCATCACCAAAGTGGTTGTAGATGCATCGGCAGAGAATACCTTATTAACCATTTCATAAAGAAGTTGCATTGCCCTCAATGTCTCATTATTTCGAAGGAACCCTTGGACAATAACATTATAAGTGCAATCATTTGGTGAGCAACCACTCTCTTCCATTCTTCCAAACAAATTATTTGCTTCACTTAGCAACCCTTCCTTGCATAATCTACTGATCAAAATAGTATATGCACGAACATCAAGTTGTAAACCTCTGTTAGGAAGACTATCAAAAAGTTCCATAGAAGTCTTAGATTTTCCAGCTCTGCACATATCGTCAATGAGGGTTGTGTAAGCTACAATGTCGAGATGCAAGCCGCAATCTTCCATTTCTTGGAATAAGAACATTGCCTTAGAAAGGCATTGATTTTTGCATAAACTATCTAATATAATACAATATGTTATGACATCCGATTCTTGGCCACATACTCGCATTTCATTTAAAAGTTCCAGTGCGACAAGAGGCTTCCTCACGCGGCACAAGCCACCTATAAGAGTGTTTTAAGTGACACTATTGAGATTTAATCCTCCATTAGATATTTCATGTAAAACCCTTTGGGCATCATCCATCATTTTCTCTTTACAATGTCCATTAATTAATATGTTATAGCTATGAGCATCATGTGTAACACCCCAACCAACCATCAAATCAAATACCTTCTTTGCTTCTTGCAATCTCCTTTACAAACAATATCCATCCATCCAAGCATTGTACGTGACTATAGTAGGCTTGACACCTTTTTGAATCATCCGTTCGATTAAACCCTCCGATTCTTCAACCATGCCTTCTTTACAAAGTGCATCTACTAATATATTTAAAGTCCGTACATTTAGATTTATTTTTCGGCCCACCATCTCATTCAATAATTTTGTAAAGTCTTTCCACCGGCCCGAATTGTAAAGACCGTGGATCAATGAATTGTATGTGATTACATTTGGTATAACACCTTTACAGATCAGTTTCGAAAATAGGTCTAAAGCCTCATCGACTAGTTTTTCCTTACAAAGACTATCAATAATTGTGTTATATACCCCAACATCAACCTTCATATTTATTTCTTCCATCTTTTTGAACAGTCCAACAGCAATATTGGTGTTTCCTATTTTGCATAACCCATTTATTATAGTCCCGCAAGTAATCACATTGGGTAGAAGCCCCTTCCCCTCCATGTCATTAAATAACTTTACAGCGTCACTCATTCTATCCTCACCAATGAAACCCCTAATCAAAGTATTAAGAGTGATACAATTTGGTTGATATCCAAGTTTAAAGATTCTCCCCAAAACAGAAAAACCCAAATCCACCCATTTCAAATGGCAGTAAGAGTTAATGAGAACATTAAGAATATGAAGATTGGGCTCAACTATTCGGGATGACTCCATTTGTTTGAGAGAAATAGCAGTGGTGAAATGTTTGATCCGGACAATGGCCCCTACCAACTGATTAAAATACACAACGAAAGGCAAAGGTCACATTTTGTCCATGTGATTATACAAGGCTTGGGCTATCAAAACAAATTTTGCATTGGTTTCTCACATAATGGTTAAAGCGGCGGGTTGGACTGCTCAAAACTTGTTCTAGTTTTCCATACAAAGGGGTAGTATGGGTGTTAGAAGTAGTACAAAAATGAAAAGAAGAGATCACATAATTATTTCTGATAACTTGAAAATCGATGAATATGAGATCGTAACTGGTTGAGTTTGTAGAACAGCCCCAAAATCTTAAGGCTAGACAAGAAGCTTTGATCGTCCACATCATCACACTCTCCAACTACTAGCCGCTCAACTCAATGTTGTAAAAATAATTTAATTTCACATTCAAAATTGTCACTTTTAGTGCCCGGTTCTTTTCATTATAAAAGGTTTGACCCATTTAGTAAAAATCATCTTGTTATCCATAGTTAAATTTAATCACTTTTGTCGTTAAACCCTAAATTTTTCCTCTACTTAATAAGGCCAAACAATATATTGCTTTATGAATTTGTCTTTCATAGTGCCCTATACAATTTTTCATTATATTTTTATATTTTCTAAGTTATGTTTGGATTATTGTTTATTTTGTGTGTTTGACAAAAGAACTATAGCAAAAACATTTTTTTTATTTTATTGAGTAAAAAATTTATACACGAATTATTTTAAAGCATTATAGATTTGTTTTAGTGTTTATTTTTTTATGGAAATGTGTACCTCGCTAATTATGTCATTTCAAGTCATTTTCCATGGTATCAATATTAGGTAAATTTTATGGAGATGTGACTATACTAAAGAATGATTTGTTACGATAAAATTTTCAATAGTCCAACTTGGAACTTTTCGATGAACCCAGTAGTGGTTGTGGAAAAAATGACACAAAATTTAAGAGTCTTGACTCATCCAAACTCCATTTAATTGGCAAAGTGTTTTCCCTCAGGCGTAATTGTCGATTGCACTTATAAGACAAATCGGTACAAGATGTCATTATTTGAGATAGTAGATGTAACCTCTTGCAGACAATCGTTCAACATTGTGTTTACATTTTTAGTTACAGATAAATAAGAGAACTACCAGTGGGCTTTTGGCCGGTTGAAAATGCTATTCAATCCATTTGCATGCCCTGATGTCTTCATCATCGATCGAAAGTACACTTGCATCAATGCATCATAGGTGTTATTTACCGAGGCTAGATGCATGGTGTGCACTTTCCATATTCACTGCCATGTGGAAAATCATGCTTGTAAAGAGATTCACAATGAGGATTCACTAAAAAAAATCTTGAGGGATTGGGTTCATTTAGTTAAATCACAACCAGAGAGCGATTTCAAGTAATCTTGGTTGTTATTCCATGTGGATTGGGTGGCATAACCCAACACTCTAAACTACATTGACTATACATGGTATAACTTGACGGAGACTTTCATTCATGCATGGGCCAATATGATTAAAAACTATGATAACCGAACTACAAACCGATGTGAAGGTGCACACGATAAGCTTAAGAAACACTTGTAGAGTTCTTAACTACATTTTGATAAGGTAGCATGCACAATTAGATTGAAATTGTAGGTTAAGAAAATTAAGGAGTTCGAGGATTCCTTATAGAAAATAAAACACTTGCAACATCTTCCTTTGTTGTACAAACTCCTAGGATGAGTTTCACATTATGCAATTAACTTAATTCTTAATGAGCTAAATACACATGACAATATTAGCATGGATATTAAATTATGCCTCCATGTCGTGCGCAATGTCTATTCCATACCTTGTGCTTGAGAGTTGGTCATTTACCGAATTGAGGGTCAGGTTATACTTTAGGGGGATTTGGATGGTAACCGGCGCAAATTATCTATGGTGCTCGAGATGGCTAAGTACCATATGGTTGATTATGAGCTAAAAATGATATTATTCAACAGGAGTGGGAAAGGTCAACTGTAGACGAGCAAAGGTCCATGTTACGTAAGTTAAAAGACAAAGAGTGTCCCACCGCTGCAAGGCTATTTGAGCTATTCGTGCTGAAGTAAGGGAAGGGTCAATTGCAGGGTTGAGGACCAATTTCTAGTGAGAGAAAACACAATGATTCAATAAAAAGGGATCCAACTGCTTTCGAACACGCCAGAGAATCGATCAATAAGGAACACTGTGTTGTCCAGAAACCTAAAAAGAACATCGATTTTATGGAGTTTGCATGCCCAGATTAATGGCGTCCTAAGTTCACAGCCACGTACATAAATTACTTGAAGGAGATGCCAAAGTTTTATGACTATGTGTGTGTATCCTCATATCACCGACACATTACCTTATATTTCAACCGGTGAGATATGAACGACCCAAAAGTCCAATGATCGTGAAGATTGCTCATGTATAAGGTAATCATTTTATCAAACTGAAATTGGAATAAGGTTGTCCATTGCCACCGGTTGAAAGTCACTAGCATAGTTGTTCCTTACCTGAAGCTAAGTATAGGATCGATAAATATGTTGATCAGATATCTGAGTTTTGAAAGATTTTCCTAAAGCATGTAGCCAAAAGTGATGAGCATTTAAAAATCAACTAGTTATGGATATATTGTCTTTTTTGTACACGTGTAACTAAATGTGTAGGTATCTTGTGAGGGATATGTCAATATGAACTCTGATTTTGTTTTCAATATAATTTGTAAAGTTTTTGTATATATATATTTTTTTGGATATCATGTGGATTTAAATATCATGTTCAATGGATTTCATGTTGTCGATATCAGTGTCATGTGCAATGGATTTCAATATCATGGAAATATATTGGTTGATTTGAACTTTTAATGTTACTATGTCAATGTGGAAATTTTACCCTTATTCGTGATATATATATATATGCCACAATAGGGTACAATTACTCGGCATATATATCGCAAATTAAAGTGCCTCAGAAAGTGGAAATCGCACTAATAGGTATAATTATCTCGAACCAAACACTAATATGTTTGGTTTGGGGTCTTTATAACGAGTAATATAATTTATTTTAGTTTGGGGTCTTTATAACGAGTAATATAATTTGTTTTGCTATCAGTATGCCAAACCAAACTTGATAATGTTTGGTTAGGGGTCTTTCTAACGAGTAATACAACTTGTTTCGTTATTACTATGTTGAACCAAAACTTGATAATGTTCGGTTTCGTGGAATTCATCCCTAGTAGTGGGGTTTCGACTTCTGGGGCACTTTAACATACGATATATATGCCCAGTAAGCATAAACTATTTTATCATATACATCACAAATCAAGGTTGAAATCCATACCAATCCACAAAAACTTCACAATCCGCCAAAAGTTTAGATCAACCAACATACCAACATAACAACATTAAACATAGTTAATATACCAACATAGTAACATTAAACATATTAACATAGCAACAACCAAAGAGAAGTTCAAAAACCACCTAACGTAGTAACATTGATCATAGTGAACATATTAAACATCAACCAACATACTTGTACAAATTTACACAAACTAACAATTCATAACTAAATTCACTACAACCAACCTACACCAACCAATAATTCCCAACTTCCAAAGTACAAAAGTACAAAATTTCAACAAAATAAATAACCACACAATTACAAAATTCTTTTTTTTTCTCTGATCCCCTGTTGCCTCTTTTTCTTCTCATCCTATGTTGTTTTTTTGGTACATCATCCTTTTTTTCCCTTCTTTTTCCCTTTATCGTGCTCTTTTATATGCTTCTTTTTCTTTTATTCCCCCTTTCCTCAGTGTTAATATGGCAACCCGCCTTAATTACTGCCATAATCCCACCCTAAGCAATGTAGTCGCATCCCCGATAATGCCTTTTTTAATGTTCTTCCTCAATAACTCTATCACTCTGCACACTTCGTTCACCTATTGAATATCATTTATGAATGAGAATTCATTAAATTATGAAAATCATAAGAACTTTAATCCTTACCAGTGATGTTTCTATTACTTCGGACTGACTATATGCAGGGTTGTGGATAATCGAGTGGGAATATGTAAATAATCACTTCATATAATCCTCGCTACAGTCCAACTAGCACGCGATGGGTATAATTGCGACTTCTTCGATAATATATGGTGACACATCATGAATATTGCAGATTAACACCCGTTATCCTTACGCATTCTAGCACTTTTATCTCTGTTATATCCTACTTTTATTCTCATACATTGGTTAACCTCGGTTTTGGATATATATATATATATATCCTTTTGCATTATTTATGTGAGTTTTGTAGGTATTGGAACGCTTAACGAAGTAAATGGTTACATTTGTGGAAGTTTAGTCGTCTGATGCAAATTCAAGGGAACTTATTCTCTCCATACTTTATGGTCTGGACAGTGGGTAACTACAGAAGCATAGTTTGTTGAGTTAGCTTTGCGCGGATGTAAATGGCACGTCATTTTGAGTCCGGATGATGAAGTTAGGGCCTTTTCCGTAAATGCGAATTTTCCCTATTTTGATGGACCAATTGCCCTATAAAACAGAGTACCGATCGACCGTCCCCGATCCCTGATCAACTGGACATTAAATTTATGCCTATGAAGGAAGGCAGTAGGCTTGACTCAGAACCCCGATCGATCAACCCCTTGGCCCCGATCGACTGGGCCCATCAGATATTCAATCAGAATTCGTATGTTGTCCTAAGAGGAACAACAGTCTAGGACCAATGGGGATGTCCTAGAGATTAAAAATAACCCGAGACTCTTAACGAATTAATTGGGAAACTTGTGACTCTTTATACTGAAGGTTATCGACCCATAATGCCTCCTCAAGGTTCCCCTTCCCCTCCTCCTCAAGGTTTCCTCTTTTCTCCCTCTGGAAGTTTTTCGTCCTAAAGGCCACCTCTTTTAACATTCCCCTCCCTAATACCACCTCCTTCAATATTCCCCTCCCCAATACTGCCTCCTATAACATTCCCCTTCCTAGTTCCTCTGCCTGTGACAGATCTTAGATCATCATTAACCGCTTACGGTGACTATGGCGAACAATTATATTTCAAGGACCTGGGCATAATAATATCATTAGCATGTGCACATTCATCTCCATAGTTGTCGAAACTAAAGTACACGATCGATCTTTGTAGAAAGGTGAGGCTCAAATAATGGTTGATGAAATATACAATGACTGCAAAGACGTACCTGTGCACGTTGGCAGCGTAGAAGGGAGATAATTAAGGCATTATGAGAATTCTTTTACCACTTGGCCAGTTTATCTGTTGGTCAAGTTCTTTTAATATATTTTTTTTGCTTCAGTTGTAATAACAATTTTTTTGTTGCAGTTGTAAGAATATTTTTTGTTTGAGTTTTAATAATATTTTTTTCATTTCAATTGTAATAATATCACTTGAATGCAACAGGCCATTTTCGTAATCATATTAATTTCTTGAATGAAATATAAAATTTGTTTTAATATATCAACACATGATTGAAATTTGAAGATTATTAAATGGATTTTCCATAATACAAAGAGTGGATGGGGGAGACTAACTGAATAATAAATAATTATGTAAAGGGCATTTAAGAATTTGTTCAACATGCATCCAAAAATCTTAAAAGTGACAAGATTCCATGTCCACGCACCCGTTATATGTACGAAAAATATAAGTCATTAGAAGACGTTGAGTTGCATTTAATAAACTGGGGAATTTGTCAAGACTATAAAATATGGACATACCATGGTGAAAAAAATGTACCTTATGTTTTGGAAGAATTATCTGTTCTGACCGCATGACGGAGCCCCAATGAGTGGAAGTGGTATATAATTCACCAACACATCTTCCATTGACTTACTTAATTGATGATGCTTACGGAATCCACAACCATCAAAACCATTAACCTATGGATACGGATAATGCGTTGTGACCAAGTAAGTGAACAATTTGATTATGACCTACCAGAAGATCAGGAATACATATAGTTGAAAATTGATGCTGCTGGACCATTGTATAAAGATTGCGATGAAGATCACTCGATATTATATGCAATGACTGGTTTGCATAATTTGAAGAGTCAATTTGGCTTGTCTGGCAATAGCGTAATCAAAATTCTTAAGTGGGTTAAACAAATTCTCCCCAAATAGAACACGTTACCAGATAATTATCCTACTATAAATAAAAGCTTGAAGGGTTTGGGTTTGAAATACAAATCTATTCATGCATGCAAGTATGATTACATATTGTACTGCAACGAGCACGAAGAGAAGGATGAGTCTCCTGTATGCAGTGAGCCTAGATATGTGATTTATGAGAATACAAAGGACAAAAATGCAAAATATCGCAAGTGCTCGCAAGTCCTAAAAAAGGTTTTGAAGTATTTTCCTCTTGGGCCACGAAAAAAACATTTTTTTCACTGTACCGTGGATAAACGGAGGTCATGACATGGCACACTTAATGCGATGTGGGTGGGAATCTGATGCGACATCCGATTAATTCACTAATCTAGAAAATTTCAAATGCACAACAACATGAATTTGTAAAGGAATCGCATAACGTCCGTCTTGCAATCTCAATCTATGGGTTTAACACTTTTGTTATTTTAAGTACTAATCAGAGTTATTATCCAGTTCTCATAGCGCCTTTAAGTCTCCCTCCGACATTGTGCATGAGAAAGGAATTCATATTGTTATCTTTATTGATACTCAGGTCGAAGCCTCTTGATAATGATATTGATATATTCTTATCCCCATTAATCTAAGAACTTAAACAACTATGGGATAAAAGCGTGACGGCATTTAAATCTCGTAAGGGTGAATAATTCACACTTAAAACAATGGTGATGTGGGAATGTTCATGGTTATTATGGATGTCCCATATATGGGGAGGTAACTAAAGCCAATTGGATACATCATAATGTAAGGTGAGTTATACGGGTCACCATAGATTTCTGCCAACAAGTCACCCTTTCAGGAACAATAAGTCTAACTTTTTGCCAGTCGGTCAGGAGTGCAGGACACCACCTGCTCATCTTTTTGGCCAGAAGATCGAGGAGAAGGCGACAGTTGTGACTCAGGGGAATAGGTAAGTAGGCAAACACCCTCACTTTATAAACCTCAAGCGTAAATCTAGAGAGGATCCAAACAATCTTAGTAAAGCGAAGCCATAGTCCAGACGATCAATAATTTTTAACTTTTCATATTGGAAAGATCATCTTGTAAGGCATGTAATTGATGTGATGCACACAAATAAGAATGTTGCAAAACATCTAATTGGAACATGTCTGGGTAGTTCTCATTCAAAAGATGGAGAGTGTGCCTATCGCGATCCACATGATATGAAAATAAAGAAGAAATCGTGGTTAAAAAATGACTATAACAGGAAGAATTTGTATCACCCCAAATGATTTCACTTTGACTACTAGTGAGAAGAAGATACTCTTAGACACATTGTTCAACTTGAAGACTCTAACTAGTTATTCTGGTAATTTACGTAGGATAGTAAGATACCATGCAAATAACTTGAAATAATGCAAGTTTCACAATTGACACCTAATTGTCCAATTAATCCCTATACTATTTCGGCATTGCTTCTCTGAACATAAAGACCTACGTCGAGTTATTATGCAAATCAGTTTGTGTTTTACCCTACTTTGTGCAAAAGCGGTAAATAGAAGGCATATTAAAGATGTGAAATCAACATTAGTTGAGGCAGTTTGTGTATTAGAGAAATACTTTCCTCCGTCATTTTTCGATATCAGCATCCACCTGTTTTTTGAATTTATGTGATGAAGCTTTATTATGTGTTCCCATTAGGTATCGTTGGATGTATCTTTTTTAGTGCTTGATGAAAATCTTCAAAGACTACGTAAAAAATACACGGTATATTGGAGGGTCAATTGCTGAAGAATATGTAACTACGAAATCATCATTATACGATAAGGAAAATATGCCAGAATAAGAGGTGAATAGGTTCAATCCTTATAGAGAACAAATGATCGAGGAACTGGTGAGTTTGAGGATGAATTGCCTTTTGGAAACCCTAAAGAGTTAAAACTCATAAATCTACAATATGACAAAGCAGCTCATTATGTCTTTGAATCGCAAGATGAAGTCAAAGACTCTAGAAAGTGATTATCTACTGAATTCTTCTTCTTTGATTATATGTATTATATATTTTATGATCTAAACTCTACAACTTATCCATATGAAGTATGAGAACGGAGTTTCCCAAAATCAAAGGAGAAATTGCACGACAACTGATTTCAGGGAATGGGTATCACAAGAGATAATTTTCACCTCTTACGTGTGCGGTTATTTATTCATGTGCGGTAAAATCATGCCCTATTACAAGTTCATTAATAAATGCAGCTTCTTAAAAGAGGTTATGTATTTTTCAAGGCTTTCACACTTAGTTAAATCAATTTTCCACTAATCAATTTTAACCAATATCTTATTTATTTTTAATTCTCAGACTTAACTTATTTGCTACTCCACCGAATTATAAAACAATCCACTAATTAGATTTACTGGTGGAAACAATACTTATAAGTCTATGAAGGGGGTATCACAATTTTAAGATTTTTTTAGAAGTGGATTCCTCCAATTAATGATCTCAGACCTACTCACACAACGATTGCCCAGCTTGTGGGGATATATTAATCTAATCTAGAATTGAATAACACCTATAACAATCAAAGCAACCATCATGCGAGAATTTTAATCCTCACAACCCTCAGGATTAAGAACATATGCACCATTTACAAACTTTAGGATATTGCCCCAAGTATAATCAAATGATCACATAGACTTGAATCTTACGTGTGGTCATGTTCAATATATTCATGAATATACCGATCACAATCCTCTTTTGAAGTATCAAATAAGTTCTCGAACCATCAGAAATTTTTTCATAGTTTGAGATAAATTATTAGGATTTCCCATGCAACTATACAAATAAGATGTTAACTCCCTATCTAGGATGTGAACGGTTCAATTGTACTAGAATCGAATCTTGATCCTTTGTGATTAAGATGAACCCAACTGAATAGAATTCCTAGTAAGTAAAATTGACCAAAATGGAATACAATATATTTAAATAAAAATATAAAGCATTCTCATAAACATGATTCTCCCTTCAAATGAACTTAATACACCTTTATTTAAAAATAAATGTCATTACATAATTTTAAGAATAAAACCCCAACATAAAGAGCAAAATTTCACCAGGATGGGAAGCATTTACCAAACAACATTATTATCTAATCATAGTTCCCTTGTGAAGCACTAGTTTTTATTAGTGGAATATCTTATCTTCAATCATTACCTATCATTATCCACTCCTTTGGTCCATTTATGAAACCAATACACACTTGAATTCTATTAAAAAGAACTGGTTATATGAGATAAAAATATTTGTCTAACTTAGTGTGGGGGCAAAACCATGAGAGTCTAATGTTCGGTAGCCCAAATAAGCCCAGCACGCTACCCTGATCAAATTCAATGTCACATGGATAAATATAAGAACACATAATGTGGATAATTGAAGACATGTATGGTTACCTACATTCTCGAAGAAGGTGAACATGAATCACCAATGATCCAATAAGGATCTAGAAGAGTTACTTGTACACCTCAACTACTTTTTATTGCTTTAATACAACCCTCACCCTAGGACAAGGGGGCATGTAATTCTAAACCTCTGAGGAATTAATAAAAGCTGAGAAATACCTCCATGGACATAGGAAGTTGCCAAACCACGTAAATATTGTGTGTTGTGATCATTTTCTTTACTCTTTGAATCCTTTTCCTTTCTAAAAATATTTAATTGTGATTTCTTGCACTCATAATTGGTACTGTCTATGGGAAACGATTCTCTTTTCTAAAAAGCAACCCAAAATCAAAGAGTGAATATAATGTCTAATCACCCAAATAGTGCACCCTTAATTGGTGACGTACGAGATGAACTGACCCCACTCAGAATTAGATTTGAAATTCCTTAAGACAGGAATCTTAGATTTCTCCCAGAAGATGATCTCTCCGAGCAAAGAAATAAGTAACCCAGATCAATAGATCTCAGGCCACTCCACAAGTAAGAGGAAGCAACTCGCCTCTAAATAAAGGAGAATGCATGTCTCCAGTAATGATTAGAAAAGATGGAGAAAGAACTCCATCAGGATAATCTCAAATGTTGTGGTTGAACCCCTAACCCTCAGACGAGTAACACTCGTAATCGAGGAAGGAGTACTGGACATGGCCAGGACCGTTCGGAGCATGGAAGTCATTTGGTAAGAAGAAACCAGGATAAAAACATTACAAGCACGATATAAGGAGTTTGGTCTAAAAAGATATAGACCAACACTCGACACATCGTGGAGCTAGATCCATAAAAGATCTAATGAGAACTTCCCTTATCACGCAGATGCAGTCCCCCTTCTTAAAGGAAATTGAGGAGGAGGAACCACCAAAGAAGTTCACAACCCCAAGGTTCAAGATATACGATGGGAAGAGTAACCCCATAGATTGCGTTCGTAAGTATATACAAGCGATAACTCTGTGGAACCATAGCGACGCTCTCATGTGCCACATATTCCCATCCAATTAAGGAGATGTTGCTCAGAAGTGGTTTGAGAGGCTACCCCATAGGTCGGTTAAGATCTTCAAATCCCTTGAAGATGCCTTCACAACTCTCTTTATAACTTGCAGCCCGCATCCAAAGAGAAAGGATTCTCTACTGACCATAAGGAAAATCCATACAAGACTTTACGAAAATATGTTAAGCGCTATTAGGATTACTCGAAGAAGGTAGATGTAGCATCATTCAAGATCGGCTTGCCATCCATGTTGGACCAGTCCCTTACTAAGAAGTAAACAGACACCATTAATGATCTTATGTTGCGTATAGAAAAATATGCTAAGGTGGAAGAATTAGTTAACACCAACCAAGTAAAAATTGGTCGCACAATTTCGAACGAAAGAAACGACAAAGAGAACACCCCTAAGAAGAGGAAGATGAAGCATAATAGAGGAGACAAGGATAGGGGCAGAGCTGACTCTTCTAAGGCATTCCAAGACATTAACACGATTTTTAAGTAACCAATTTATAAAATCCTAGGAAAGATTAAGTACTAATAATTTCTCAAGTGGCTAAGGAAGATGAGAGGTGATCCGAACAAGAGGAAAAATGCACTCATGTGCGCCTACCATAAAGAAAAAGGGCATAAGATAGAAAACTGCAAGGCCCTAAAATCCCATGAATAAGTACATTAAAAAGAAAGTTGATCAGGTTGGTACCAAAGGTTACCTAAAACTAGATAATGTGCTAGACGATGAAGCTAGGCATGGGTTCGTTATTATTTACGATAACACAGTTTGAATAAAACTCAAAAAGTTCAAGGTAATAACGGAGGCCTTCCAAATAAATCCTGCCAAAAGATAAGTTGGCAAACATAGGCGATCAGAAGAAGTGGATTACAACAAGCATATAGTGTTTACATAGCATAATTTGATCGAGGTAACAACCCTGGACTACGATGCACTAGTAATCACTCTCAGAATTGCAAACTGGGATGCGAATAAGCTACTAGTAGATCAAGAAAGTTCTTACAAAGCAATGTACTTGGAACTTTTTCACAAGCTCAAATTGGAGATGACAGGCTTAAGGGAATCAACCATCCCATTGGTCGTATTCGCCAGAAAGATGATAATGTCGTTAGGGAAGGTAGTTCTACCTATAAAGGTAGGGAACATTTCCAAACTCATAGAGTTTATGGTGGTAGACATCTACTCACCCTACCATGCCATCCTAGGGAGAAGGTGGTTGCACATCATGAGGGCAATGCCCTCAACCTACCATCAAAAACTCATGTTTATCATAGATCGAGGAATAATAGAGATTAAGGGTGATCAGGATATTGCTCCCTAGTGCTACATTGCTGCCATCATGCCAATATAAGAAAAGAAGAAAGAAAAGGAAGTCATCCCTGAAACATCTCAGGATCGAGCCATTCCCTCCCAATAGCAAATGAAGTATGGTAGATTAGGAGTAAATGAGAGGAGAGTCCACCCTGCAGATAGCATTATGGAAAAATTAGAGGAGTTAGTTTTTTATAAGAGTGGACTAGAGAGAGTTTCTAATTAGCACCACATTGTCCAACCAATAAAGGAAGGAGTTTGTTGCTTTCCTAAAGCAAAGCCTATATGTTTTTTCATGGGAGCCATATGACATGCCGAGATTGATCCCAGAGTCACTTACCATCAACTTCACATAAACCCAACATTTCCATCGATTATATAAAAGGCTCGATGCACTACCCTAGAGAAGGCCAAGGCAGTTGAAAAGGAGATAGGGAAACTTATGAAGGCAAGGTCCATCAGAGAATTTCAATTCCCAAAATGGCTTTCAAACCCGATGGTAGTCCAGAAAAGAAACGATAGTTAGAGAGTTTATGTGTACTTCACTGACTTGAATAGAGCTTGTCCCAAAGATAGCTTCCCTCTGCCAAAGATAGATTAATTGGTCAACACCATAGAAGCCCATGAATTAATGAGTTTCCTAAATGCTTACTCGGGGTATCACCAGATCCATCTGTTCGGTCCCACCAAGACAGAACCTCATTAATCACCCAAATGGGCTTGTATTTCTATAAGGTCGTGCCTTTCGGCCTAAAAAATACTGGAGTCACATACCAGATATTGGTTACTAAGAGTTCAAATAATAGATTGGAGAGATGATGGAAGTGTATATTGACGACATGCTTGTCAAAAGTAGGAGAAAGGACGACCTTCTTAGTAACTTGCTAGAAACCTTTGAAATCTTCAGGCACTCAATGCAAGAAAATTCTCATTTGGGGTCCAGTCAGGAAAGTTTCTCGGCTACTTGGTTAGAAAGAGAGGGATCAATGAAAATCCTAACCAGATAGTAACAATCAACAATGTTCAGCTGCCAAAGATGTTGCGAGAGATTCAAAGCTAACTGTGATGCTTAAAGTTTTGAATGGTTTCATCTCTAAGTTGTCCGAACGTTGTATACTATTCTCTAAAGAAGGAGAAAGGCCTCACCTAGAATGAAAAATGCTAAAAAGAAATTGAAGAAATCAAGTCTTATCTGAGTAAACCTCTATTGTTAGCTATTCCATATCCGAGGGATCCTCTATACTTCCACCTAGCAATTTCAAGCCACATAGTCAGTTCGGCCTTGGTTTATGAGAAGGAAGGAAAATAATTAACAGTTTACTATATTAGTAAGATGCTTTTAGACGCCGAAAAATTCTACCTTCGACTGGAGAAGCTGGCCTACTCATTGGTCATTGCATCCCAAAAGTTAAAACATTATTTTGAGGCCCATTCTATTATGGTCATCACATCCTTCCCTCTTAAATTTGTTTTGTGCAAGGCTGACCTATTTAAACACATATCCAAATGGTCAATCGAACTCAAAAGATTTGATATACATAATCAGCTAACAAAAGCAATCAAGGGGCATGTGTTGACTTATTTCATAGATGAATTTATTGAAGAATAAGCCCCTACTGGCCAACAAGTCACTGACCAGTCAAAATATCGTGGTCTTGATCAATCCAGAAAATGGATATTGTATGTGGACGGTGCCTCCAACTCTAAAAGGGATGGAGTAAGGATTGTGCTCATAAAGATAGAGAATGCCATGATCGAGAAAGAAATCAAGCTAAGCGTTGAAACCTCCAACAACGAATTCGAGTAGGAAGCCCTTATAACTGTAATATATAAGGATAACTTAATGGGAGCAAACCACCTTAAAGTATATAGTGATTCATTGTTGGTATCCAACCAAGTCACTAGAGACTTCAATACTAAGGATGAGAGGATGGAAGCATACCTACCGGTGGTTTGAGATTTGGTGTCGAAATTTGAGGAAGTCCATATCCGGTAGTTCCCCTAGGAGCATAATAGCCAGGATGATACCTTAGCAGCCCTAAGATTAACAGTGGACTCAAATCTAAAGAGACAAATTAAAGTGTAATTCCTCAACAAACGTTAACCTAGAACTATGAAGATAATGGTCTCGGTGCACATTCTCACATTGGAAAATAGTCCAAGCTAGATCGATTCGATAATTGCTATCTAAAAAATGATACCTTGCTAATCGATAAAAAATAAGCTCATCAAGTCATGGTAAAGGCTACAGAGTTCAACCTCGGAACTGGGGGAAAACTTTACATAATATCCTACACAGATCCTTAACCTCAATGTGTGCATCCAAAAGACGTCAACTAATTTCTCAATGAACTACACGATGGGATATATATGAGCCATGCATGAGAAAGGTCTATTTCTTTTTTAAACAATCAAAGAAGGCTACTGGTGGTCATATATGCAGAAAGATGCAAATATTTACGCCCAGAAGCGTGAAAAGTTTGATTAACGAAGTTATGAGAACTGAACTCGACCTGGAAAAAGAATGGAGGGAATATGCCACGATAAAACTAGCCTCCTACCAACAACAGTTAGCCAAGCATTACAACAAGTGAGTCAATCCGAAGAAATTCCTTGTCAAAGATTGTCCTCAGAAAAGTCCTCGACAGCCCCAAAAAACCTTTGGACGACAAGTTAGGACCTCACTAGGAGGGACAATTCAAGGTGATTAGAGATGACCTACAAAAAGCCTATCATTGGGAAACAATGAAGGGCAGAGAGATACTTAGAGCGTGGAATGTAGCTAATCTCAAGAAGTTTTACTTTTGAATTTATTTCTAGCATAGTTAGTTTTTGTAAATTTTTATTTTAGAACTTAAAATGATCACAATTTGATTTAACATCTTTAATAAAAGGCTTAAGTGGTTTAGTTAGTTGTTTAGCATTGTTCCAAAATGATAAGGTACATCAACGATCGAAATGCCGATCAACATTAGCTTAGCTTAATTAGAATTACGAATTTGTTAAGTACAATTAAACTTAAGGTCTCCAGGTCGTCGTCATAAAAAATAGAAAGACCTCATAAATTGCTCGAACCAATAAAATACCTAATAAGTATCCCTCGGCATTGAGTGAAAAGACTTTGGTCGGATAAAATCTTGAATGGGTGGATAACCTTTAAACTAGGTGCATTTTTGCCATAGTCTATTCTAGACCTAAGGTAGTGTGACAACACAACCTAAAAGGTAAGATAAGACAATAAAACACATGTTCGATATAATGGAATGAAAAAATGCAAAAGTTTGATATTAAATAGATAAGTTGTCACAATAAAAGTCACAGGTTACAAAAATATAATTTACAAAGGTAAAATTACAAAAAAGAAGAACATGTTTTGATCAGCTGGTGAGAACAAAAGCAATAGCTCTTCATCGGCTGTTGGCAAGCTGAAGAGGAATAATGTCTAACGGAACCTAGTTCATTCATTACCACAGGTTGGATGACGATAATCCAGACAATAAGCTTGGTACATATACAAAAGTTGAGAGTTTTTGGAAACTTTCAAAACTCATAAGTCATAGTCGTCCATGCTTACAAGCCACAATCTTCACTTCTTCCAGCCTAATGGGGGCATTGTTCCAATCTTCCTCATAAATATCTGACCACATTGCTCAAGGACCCATTCTAAACAGATAACGCAACTTAATGATGTCACGGCTAAGACCCATCACCATAACATGCGCTTTTCGATTGTTGTCCTCTGCTTTAGAGATTTTCTTTTTGAGATCAATATTCTCAATTTGGAAAAGGGAACCAACATCTCCTATCTCATTTTCCCCAGCTAGCTGATCCTTCAGAGAATTTTCCTCTTCCTCCCTGAGGGTGCCTACGTCCCCTAAGTCGTTCATATTATCTTTTAGCTTGGCCACTAAGGTTGACTGGTTTTGTAGGCTCTAGTCATTTTTAGGGCCTTGCAAACAGAGACAAATGCTCGGTGAGCCTAGGCACTTGCATCCAGACCAAGAAGGACATCTAAGTTGCCAGAAAAAGAAAGAATGTCCTCAACAACATTTGCAGTCTAAAAAAGTAAAGAGAAAATGAAGAAATATTCATCAAAAAGTATAGATAATATTGCAATTCATAAAAGAATTTTTTTTATTAATAACACCAAAAGTGGGAAAAGACCTTACAAACAGACATCAAAAGGAAGATCCAAGAGCATATAAGATTAATCAACCCTAGACTAAGTTTCTTTGCTCTTCCCCGCTCCTCGCTCTCTGGGCCTTGCCCTTATAAGTAACATCAACACTCTGATCGATCGAGGCATCTGTAGTGGCCTCCTCATTAGCCATTGGCAGAGAACTAGGATTATGCTCGATGAAGAATTATGACTAGACAGGGATATTCGTCCTCACCAACATAGCATCCAAGACTTTCTTGAAGCTGGACTTCCAGATATAGGCCAATGACACTTGGCATCCTCAAAGGTCTCAGTTGTGACAACTATCTTATTTTAATACCGAGTGGCCAATCATTTATTAAAATAAAACAGGAATCTAGTATGGTTTCATTCTTAGCATCACTATCACAACAAGCAATATAAATATAAACGAATAAAAACCATACATATAAATGAACAAAATTATCAACAAGCATAAATAAATAAATGTGAACCGAATAAACCATCGGCCACTAACATTAATCATCCAACCGAAATTAAACTGATAAATACTATATCTCTAGCATAAAGTAAAGTCGTATCCAACTACGAGCAACACGCCCAAAAGGAAATATTGGAATGCAAAGAATCATATCTGGATTAAAAAGAGCTAGGGAGGATAAGTCAATCTCATAACATCCATAACTACTACAATGGCAAGAAAGATATATTCATGTTGTCCCTGTTGCTGCTGCACACCTGGGGGTTTTAAAAGAAAAACAAGAAAAAAGATTTGCCCATGGGTCAAAGTCCAAAAATGTTCAAAAATACTTTGTAAGTAATTAAATGCTTTAAATTAATAAAACACGTAATATATTACTTTTACAATTTAGTTAATCGTCCCCACTAAGATGAGAATAAACATCACCTCTCATCTACAGTGCGCACGTAACGCGTTCATTTTATTATCCTGATTATACCACACATTCTAACTAGGACAATATTATCTAAGCCCAATCCCACTTATAGTCACCATTATCTAGGTGCATACTACCCTCACTAGCTATACGTACATAAATAATATCATAGAGACACAAGTGCTACAAATAAGTGTTCACTTAGTATAATATCATAGCTACACTCGTGCTATAAATAGATATACACACTATATCATATAAATATACATATACCTCACTCGTTATATACATATTACCATATTCCCAGAGCAAGTACCTCGCGAACACATCCCTCGTGTGCTAATAGGCACCAAGCGTATCACTCATCACACTGAGTCACCGATGGGAATCTCACCACTAAACCCAATCGTAAACATATAAAAATGGAGGCGGTTATAAACACACGTTTGGGGGTTGCAACCATACCACATCACACCTAATTGGTCTCCAAACCAACACTTGTCCTCACATAAGGATAGTGTCCATGCAATAGTATTATGGCCTGGGGAATCAATCTAACACCTACTGGTCAATGCCAGGGTGGATTGCCCACTACGCATAACCTCCTAGCGATAACATTACCGAGTATGTATGTTGAATATAAATAATAATCAATCTCACGCGTGCGCGTACACACACACACACACACACACACACACATATATATATATATATATATACAAGCCACCCTAATACGTATATATATAATACTGACCTCTTACACAATCCCACAACGTATTAGTCTCCCAAATCCCAAAGTCCGAGCTGACTTCCCGATTATGCATATAAATGTTCATTTACTAGAATTTTTCGATTCTTCTCACCCGATCATATTTATCCATTGGCCTATCACACATACCAAGCCCTAGAAAGAATTTCCCAATAGTCTGACTCTATTCTCGAAGCCCCTACGATCATTCTCCAAGCTCTAACGGATCAAAAAAATACATAAACAAAATATGGGTAGGCTAGCAAACCAAACTGGCTCGTTTGGCAGACCGAATCGATTTGGCCAAGCAAATTGATTCACTCCCTAACGAATCGATTCGGTTTGCTGGGTTACCAGTTGTCTTCTCCCTCAGGTTTTCTCATAAAAAACCCTTCAATGGAGGTTCCGAGCCTTGAAAAACATCAAATTAATATCCTACACCAATACCTAACCAACCAAGAAGCATTTTAATTACAAAATACACCCGAATCCATAATCAAAATCGTAGAACACCTAATCATTAATCAATTCTATTAAACCCACAATTAATCAAACTTGAATCTTCATTGATTCTAACACCCTATCAATATTCTACATATTCATAATTGTAAACCCATAATTTAATCACGAATTTCTTACATAATACTCATCAATTACAATCAGATCACAACTTGAATATCTTCCTTTAATTCTCAAACTTTCAACCTTTAATCTCGAATTTAGTCCTACTAATTATGAAGTTAATTAACTGCATACTTTTATAATTTAAAGAAATTAAATACCTGCCTTTAAGGATTTGAATCCGTAATCTCATGCGTATGAATGATTTGAATTTGGATATTAGCCATTCCTTCTCCTCAATCAAACCCTAATCCCGTTTTTAGGATAAACCTTATGTGTGAAAAGACCTCTATACCCCCATATAGGTCATGACATGTCTAAAAAGCTCCTGAAACCCAACTATAGCACTCGGGTACCTATTCCGGATCATCAGTGCACTAAAAAAGGTCATCCGAGTCACTCAACTTCATATACACCAACATCTCTTTAACCAGATCTGACACGTGCGTACAATACACATCACCCACAAAATATACAAATCCATCGATGTAGCTCTCTATCGACACAATATATTAGACCATCGCTTTTCACTCATACGCGACATATAATAAAATCACATATCTATTTACTTATCACCCACAAGTAAATAGTAATAATAAAAAAAAAAAATAATAATAATAATAATAATAATAATAATAATAATAATAATAATAATAATAATAATAATAATAATAAATAAATAAATATTAATCCTTAACTCGCTAATGAAACCCAATTTAATTTTCTTAATTAATTTAATAATTAAATGAACATAAAAATTAAATAATCACAAAAGTACTAGATATTGCATGAGTATAGCCCTTGTCACAACTTGCCTCTTTGGCCTTCAGCTTCTTTTATTAAACGATTATGTTCGACCTTCATCTGGTCCTTATCGGCCTTCAGGTGATCACACTCATTGTTCAATGTGCATATGGCATCACTGATGGACTTCTTCTCATCCTCATAAGCCTTTTTGGTATAAGCAAGGGCTTCCGGGACTTTTGCAAAGCTATACTTACATCGTCATTAATTTTGGACTGATCTAGACGACTATCCAAAATGGAAATAAAATCTACCACAAATTACAAACAAACAAATAATGGACATGTTAGTAACACAAAAAGGTATCCAACCACTTCAAAGTAGAACAAAAATAGGAATCCTTAGCTTACCCGAGATAATTCTTAAGCGGCATGGAATGAAAGTTGCTCATAAGACACCTGTTTGATCTTCTCGCAATCAGTGTCGAGCATAGCTCCCTTCGGCAAATCGTATGACAAGGAGGAATTCTTAGCCACTGACATCACCTGTAAGGTCTTCACATATGTGGGGGCATCACCCTTCTTGGAGGTTTATGGGGGTATGATGGGCTTGTCCTTTTTGTTCTTCTCTCAAATTAGTAAGTCCGAATCAGTGGTCAAAAGGCCTTCTTCTTTAGTCCTTTTTCAGGACATGGCCTTGGGGGAGGAGGCACCAACATCATCATTATTGGTCATTAGAATTATCTTCCCGGGGGCCACTGGATCCTTTTCCTCAACAGGAATGGAATCAACATCTAATTATTCAAAGGAAGAGGAGATAGAAGTTTCCTCGCTTGGAGAAAGGAAGTGGAAGATCTGGAATGTTGTCTATTGTATGAGTTGTGAAGTTACCAGTAGAGTTCTTATACTCAAGAAATAAAGAGGCAGAACGAGGATGGCCACTACCTAGAATTAGGGGTTCCCTCAATTTTTAAACTTTTAGAAACTCTTCTGTGTTGATGTGGGAAAGAAAGGGCTCCTTCTTCTTCGATCGATATGCTCATACGAAGAAAAGAAACATTATCAGTCACCACATAAGAAAAAAATCATGAAAGGCATAAAAGCAAAGTATTAACCTATATCACTACCCCATCATGGGCACAGAAACCTCAGGTATTGTTTACGCTTTGAGAGAGGAGGATGCTTCCAACTGCGAACAATAAAAACCTGATTCCAGTATCCCTTATTGGAATCAGGAAGGTTAATTACCAGTAACTTGTCAGCCTTCCTCACCTTCAGATATAAAATTCCATCTGTCGTATGGAACCAAGAATAACAATACTTAATTTTTGGGATCCCTAGGCTGGTCCCATATAGTTCGTTAATCCTGTGAACCCGTTTGATAATTTATCATGTGTTGGGAGCATATTGGGTAGGAAAAACATAAAAAAAAATACAAAACTCTCGAAAAAGTTGATTTGGGGGAAACGTTATTCCCCCCTGAACCACCGAAAGAGTATGAATCCAGTGGCCACCGTTAACTATAATGCAGTTTCTGGGCATAGGGGCACACTCGATTGTGTCCCGTGAAGGGATTGAATAGTTTTTTCTAAAATCCTCCAAGTTTTCTCATGAAAAATATAAACCATTTTCACAAAAGGAATGGATAAAAGAAGAATTTGCAATGAGTACAAGCAGAAAATAAATGTGAAGATGGAAAAGCAAGAGGAGATGAAGAAAACTCACAGAATGAAGTAAGAGAACAGAAACTTCAAAGAGTTTTTTAAGCAATAATGAAAGGCAAAATAACGGCACAAACTTTGAAACAAGTGAGGAATGAGTTCCAACATCTCAATCATAAGGAACAATACTCAAGATTGATTTTATCGGTTCAATTTTTTACATGGGCCAGCGTACCTATGCCGATTTCAAATTATCACGAACTTTTTTGAGCACGCATTTTAGGCTTTGGGTCTAATTTAGGCCCGTAGAGGATATAAAACTCTTTGCCCCATCTTTGATAAAGAATTTTATGGGAAATTATAGGGGCAAAACCATTATGAATTTTTTTATATAAATCCTAAACATAAAAATCTAAACTATTATGCATATTTTTACTATCTTTACCCGACTTCTTTTTATTCAATTATTTAATTTGTAGCTTAAGCTCTTTTATATCTTCACATGCATATACCATCCGTTTACTCTAATTATTTTTTTAAGATCAATTAATTATATTTTCACCTTAGTCTTATCTTTAATTCAATTTTTTGTGGATTTTCACTATACATTTCTTTACATCGTTTCTTTTATTCTCCATAAATTTCTTATTGTAAAGATATTTTTATGTCGCTTAAAGAAATTTCACAATTTTTGGAAGAGATTAGCTCTTTAGCACCCTTGCTCTAGACCAAGTAAATTTTATGATTTTCCACCACAGTTTCCACCACGAAGACTTTAACTCGCTCATTTTTTATCGAAAAAATAATCAACGGAAGCATTTGAGTACAAAGGAAAAAAATGTCAAACCAATTAACATTATAAGCAAAGAAAAATTTAAAACTAAACCACTCCCTATTCAGCCTTTTAAGCTTTAATCTTCAGGTAATCTAAGAGTTAATTAACTCACTATTATCAAACAACTGAAAATATAAACACATGAATCGACGTTTGTAAAGAATTTGTGAAAATATCAAGAATTCATGGTTGATATTTGAGTTATATACAAAATTCAAAAATTTTGTGAAGAATTATCAAAATATGAAGATATCATAAATGAATCAACAATTGTAATCTTCACTTAGCTATAAATATCACATCCCGCCCCCTTTCTAAGATTTGAAAATCGTTACGGTTAGGGATTTCACTGGATGAAAGGTGAGGGGTTTAACGGAAGCAGATGGAGATGAAGGCCAGAGGTCACTGAAAAATAGGAGTGGCAATTTCATCCACCCCTAACGGGATGGTTATGAAAATAATTTTTTCGATTTTGGGTTTGAAAAATTATATCCGAGGCGGGTTCTAGTTTAGGTGCAAAAAAATCCACCCGCTCTGTTTATACATATTTTAGCAAAAAAATATATAAATATATATTTTCAAAGAAATACCTTTAGATAAATATATTTTGAGTCATATTTGCTCCATTACTACTCATATAAGTATGTAATAATGGTGGCATACTTATACATCATTTTTAATATGTAAAGATAAAAGTTGATTAAATTAACTAAATGTAATAATCGAGTCAAGACGAATTGGTATCATAAATATCCATTTAGAGCGAAATAGGGTTTTAATTATAAAACATGTTTCAGATTCGAGACGAGACAGATTTGATAGTTTTCTAAATGAGTCGGGTTCGAGTTTTGCGAAACCTCGAACATTGCCATTCCCACCGAAAGAAATAGGGATGAAAGCCATTGGGCAGAGAGGACGAGGTTGGTGAGAAGAAGGGTGAAATTTTGAAGATAAATTTTGACTTAGAATATTAATTAGTTTGACATTTTTGCCCTTTATCGTGTTATTTTGTAACGTAAATATAGTGTATAGACTAAATAATCTAAATTGAAAAGGAGAGCCTTATTAGGGCTGACATTTTTTTACACGATAACCCGTTTACGATAATATTCCGAAATGATCCAAACATGACACGATTAGCTTGTATAGATTTAAGAGTACCTAAAATTTATAGTCAGATCAAAATCAACGCGACTCGAAAATGACATGATTAACCCGAATTGTCAGTCTACGCGTTATGTCCTAGATTAAGTATAAAAACATTAATAAATATTTCCTGCCAACATTAGTCTTAATAGCATGGAACCCGCGCGATGCGCGAGCGTTTTATAAAAAACCTATTTAAAATGATTTTAATAATATAAATAGATAATAATTGATCAATCGGTAAAAGACACACCCCCAGATTACTATATACACTATTTATGTTTCCATCCAGATGCACCTATATAATTCAATCTTAACATCTGTAGTTAAAAAAATGACTTATTTCACAGTAATCCAATCATGACCTCCATCCAAACTAAATCGAAACCAAACGAAATCACTCATAGTTTAATAATTCAAAAACCCGCAAATGTTTAAAAAGCTAGTGGTTGACAAAGAAATAATATAAACTCAATAAAATGGATTATACAATAAGCAATAAAATAGGTAAGATAAAAAAATTACCTTATGACTCAAAGTGAGATTTTTACTTTATTATCTTTCTTTCATCCCTAAAAAAATGTGGTAAATGTAGAGCATTCAATTAATTATTTAATAAGATGTGTGGTGTACTCTGTATGGTAACAATCCATTGAAATCAACTCATCATTTCCCATTGAGTTATTTGTAGTTAATGAAATAAAATTGACACGCATCTTAACCCAATTACAAAAATACACTTCCATAATCATAACAAATTATTTTATAAAGAACATAATCATAAAAAAGATTTAACCAAACTACAAATGAGTTTTACTTTCAATAAGATATTTCATCAAACAACGGACTTACAATTTATGAAGTGCAAAAAAATTAAAGAGAAAAAATCTTAGAATTGTCTGGATGAAAGACATTAAAAAAGAGTGATCTTGAATCCATTCATAATTTTTTTAAGTACATCCAGTTAAAAGTATTATTAAGTTAATTCATCAAAATGAAACATGTACACTTATAGACCTTATTAATTATTTTTTGAATCGATGCACTTAGAGTATTGATTGATGAATCCAAGATTAGCCTTAAAAATTATACAAAGATCCCCTCCCTCAATTGTTGGACACGTTCCACCTATTTAATTGAGCCCCATCGCCAACTTGTCGACACGTAGCTTGCTATTGACTTTCAAACCAGGACTACGCCTAACTATACTGGCCTGGACTTTTTTTTTTGGTAGGCTATTGGCCTAGACTGAAACATCTGTTACTAACTGATGTTCCCCCATAAACCCCCTTCTCCGGTCTTACCTCACACCTCAGATCTAAAACCTTCACCCCGATCCATCTTCTTTTCTCCCACGTGTCGGCATCTAATTTTTCTTCTATCCACAAATTAACCTCGTACTTCCAGATACCCACCTCCAACCTCACCCATTTTGGCACCTTCATCTCATCCATCGTAACTTTAAACCATCACCCATTTTTTCATACATAAGCCTCCAAATGATTTAAAAACCTCCCACGTAATATTCCATTTCCAATAACAATTACGATCCCACCTCAACATATAACAAACAATCACATATAAGGGAATATACAAAATTAGTTGGAACCAAGCATCTGCACTGTGCCAAAACCATTCTTAGACAAATAACCCAGGCGAATGGGAGCCCCTCATTCTTGATTTGTTGTATTGAAGCTAAGAAGACAGAGAACATATGGTTTGTTTGAGAAATAAACCGGATGAAATTAAAGGAATACAAGAGAAATCGAAAAGGCACCATTAAGTAAAGAAAGAGAAACAAGTGACTGGAGCGTCCGTTTAAAAAATCTTGGAAATTATAGAGCCAAGTTAACATTAAAGCCTCATCACAGATAAAAGGTCTCGAGGGCTGATGAAAAGCGTAAAAGAGAGTAGGGATATTTTGGTCTACATGGATGTGCATTATTAGATTTATAATACAGATTCCTGGGTTATTCATTCAGTCAATTACCTAAAACCCTCACCATGTCTGATATTCCATCTGATCTACATAAAGAAATCCTCTCCCAATTACCCGTAAACTCTCTTCTACGTTTCAGGTGCATTTCAAAAACATGGCTTGCTCTAATTAACACCCCAGATTTCATTAACTTACACCTTAATCAATCCATCAAAAAAAAAACTCCAACATCACTATTACTTATACAGATGGTCAATTATATTTTGTGGACTCTCATTTACTTGACAACCCAGTTGAACTAAACCACCCTTTAAAGGGTGATGATGACATGACTCAAATATTGGGTTCTTGTAATGGGTTGTTATGTTTGGCTAACATAGAGGGGAAACTTGTGTTGTGGAACCCATCAACCCGAAAACATGTCCAATTACCGGATGCTAAGACTGAATTGTTAAGGAGTTTTGATTTTTGCGAATGTGTGATTTACGGGTTCGGTTATGATCATGTGAATGATGATTATAAGGTAGTGAGGGTGGTGCAATTTGTAGGCAAAAGTGGTGATTTGTTTTGTTGTGATGTTAGGGTTCATTCATTGAAATTGGGTTTGTGGAGGGGAATTAAGGATTTTCCTTATTACCTTTGTTACAAGGGGTTTCGTGGTGCGTTTGCGAGTGGTGCTTTGCATTGGGTTGTGTGTAGAAATCCAAAGTCGGGTGGTGAGAAGTTGATTAGTGCTTTTGATCTTGGGACAGAGGGATGTAGGTTGGTGCCACTCCCGGAAGATTTGGATAAGGAGTTGCATGTGAATGTGGGGGTGTTGGGGGAAAGTCTTTGATTGTTTACTAATTTTTCATTGAGGGAGGTTGATGTGTGGGTGATGAAGAGTTATGGGGTGAAGGAATCTTGGACCAAATTGTTTTTGGTTTCGCAACCGAATGACACAAAGTCGTTTGTGTATTTAAGACCGGTAGCATATTCGAAGAGCGGTGACCCAGTACTTATTGAACAAGATGATGGCGCGGGTATTTGGTGGTATGACCTTAAAAATAAGAACGTAGATAATGTTGGGGTCCGTGATGGGGCGAAGTTCTATGAGACAAAAGTTTGTTTAGGAAGCCTTGTTGAGCTCAATTGCAGTGATGGAAGTCATGGGACGAAGGAAATTCCACGGGAGAGGTATAATAATTAAGTCAATCCCCATGTTCCCCATCTAATATCTTTATTTTGCTTCACTTGATCTTGCTTTGTCATAAACAATTTTGATTCTTTGTCATCCATGTATTACCTTCATGCCATTTTATCAATCAAATGTTGGACAGTATTTCTCTCAGAAACAGGGGCGGACATAGGTGATCCCGAGGGTGGGTGGCCGCCCACCTCGATTTTTCGAATTTTTTCCCGGGTATAAGCTATTTTTTGGACCTTTGTATAATGTTCCATAATAGAAGGTATTTAATATTTGGGGCATAAATACAATTAGTTCATTCTCTACTGCACCCGTTCCATCTGCTACACAAAACATGCACGCGTTTTTTTTTACATTTTAACCTATACTAAAATCTCCTCTTCAACCTCACTCAGCCGCTCTCTCCCTCCCTTATTTTGTTTTTGCCGCCCCACCCCTATTCTGTTCTGTTTTTGCCACCCCACCCCTGTTCTGTTTTTGCCGCCCCACCCCTGTTCTGTTCTGTTTTTGCCGCCCCACCCCTGTTCTGTTTTTGCCGCCCCACCCCTGTTCTCTTCAACCTCACTGACCCTCCTTTTCTGACCCGCCCCTATTATATTTGCTGCCTACTGTAGCAGAGGACTGTATTCCACCGCTCGTGTCTCCTGTGAACCGCTACTAGCAGAGTCGGAGGTAAACTTGTTTTTTGTTTTTTTTTCCAGTTCAGCACAGTAAATATTTTAACTTCAGCTTTTATTATGTTTGTATCATCTTATGTTATGTTTGTTTTTTTCTTCTGTTTGTATCATCTTGAGCGAGGTTGAAGAGAATACAGACTTTATTAGTTCAATTTTTTTTAGTTTATGAATATTTACCTCAGCTATGTTTATGAATGTGTAATTTTTTTAACAAGTTCAAATTTTTTAATTGTTATTTCAAATTTATGGTAATATTTTGTTGAAGTATTTTGAAAAAGTGCAAATAAAGTGGCAGAACAAAAATGGGTGAATATATATATCAACATTTTTTCGGGTTAAAAAATTACAAAAAATAAAAATGACCTTAAAAAAATTTGCCTCGGGGACTCCCGACCTTAATTAAAAAAATCGCACCCCCTGATCGGATATCCTGGGTCCTCCACTGCTCAGAAATGATTTCATATTAAAGTTTATCAAACTTGAACTTGGTGGCACTTTCGAAAACTCGAGCAGATGATTTTAGTAATTAGGAGTAGGAAGCGAACATGGTAAGTTCATAATATCTTTCTACACTTACTAAAGTTGGTTTCTTTGGGACTTAATTTTCCATCATGCTTAGTTTAATTATGCTAGTTGTGTGTCATTTTCCCTATCAAAGTAGAGAAGCGATTACGATATCAAGTGGATATAAGAGGAATGAATAATGTTTGGAGCCTTTACGAAGTTTTTTTTTTGCCCTCTTCTACTGCCAACTTTCCATTTATGTAGACACCTTTTTCTTATATATATGACAATAATTTTCTCCCCTCTTAGTTTGCTGCTGACTTGATTTGGCATCATTCACTAAGTATCTGGTACACAGAAAGTTCTGAGAATTGAAAGAATCAAAGTCAATTAAAAAAATCGCTTCTTATTAAATCTGACTTTTTTTTCTTTTCTTTTCTATTGTTGTTGGGTAAATAAAGACGGGGTCAAGAATGTCCAGTTATTGTTCAAGGCTTTGGGTTTGTATGTTAGCATGCTTACGTCCCATTCTAATCATAGCATGGTCACGTCACGTTTAACTCTATGTATTTATATTCAACTCTATATGGTTGTAGATTTTCGTTAATGCATTTTTTTTACTTGATAATTTTTTCCATATTTGATTTCTTTCTCAAGATTGCCAAAAAAGTATATTGTGGCTTTGATTTCTTTCTCAATAAAAAAAAAACTCGTATTTAGTGCACAAGGCTCCCGCTTAACTGCGGGGTTTGGGAGAGGCAGATGTCGACTAGTCTTTACCCTATATATGGAGAGGTTGCTCCCATGCCTCGAACCGAGACCAACCGTAGTTTGGGCGAGGGCACTTGTCATCACACCAAAGTACGACCTCTTGATTTCTTTCTCAATATTATCAAAGAAGTATATTGTGATTGGGATGGAGGCAGTTAAGGCCCAATGGGAGCTCGATCCCTCACTCAACTTTATTAACTAAAAAGACATATATGCTATAAGAAAATTTTAAATTTTGGGGCAAAATAAAAATAGTAATAACCTTAAGGTAGCTTATGTTAATTCAAAGTTTGTTACGTTGAACACTAGTTGATAAAAAATTGGGTGGCAATTTATATTTTTGGGTTATGTTTTACTAAACTCAACAAGAATCATTCTGACACAAACACAATATGTCGTGTCACTTTTGATCAATTTCGTGTCATGTTAACACGTAGTTTCTGAAATTGTCGATCCCATTAGAAGTTGAAAACCCCTTTCTTACCCAACTTGCTTCCTACTAACTGGGAGCCCGAATAAAAGTGAAATGGAAATTAATATTGTCTATATATTCAAATGTTAAATATTTGAGTAATTATATGTTAGATTCTATAAAAATAACCTCGAGAAAATTGGCTCAGCGGCTCCCGCTTCTGTACACCCTAAATTCGTTATTCATTATGCCCTCGCTCACTTCATCTCCTTGTTTTGTCCCTCTTATGTTTAGCACAATATTCTTGGCGTGGGATTAACCTTAGGACCATTCGGTGATTGAAAAATACGTCATTATTTTATGCCAGATTAATTTATGTAGTTTATCATTAATTAGGTTTTTCACCATTTTGTGGGATTAAATATTCAAGGAGGGGATTTAGTACCGACGCACTCGAGTAAGAAAGGTATTGGATGATTCTTATGATGTTGGTTTAAGCAAGGGGCAAGCGCAAGGAGCGAGGCACTCCACCAAGCAACCTTTTTTGGGATGCTTAGAGGAATTGTATTGGAGGACACCAATTCATAATTCTACCTAGGACCCAGGAAGCCTTGGTTGCTCGCGTAGTGACTTGATCAAGCAACTCTAATGTAAAGCATGGCCAAAGGGACTCTGACAGAGCGTTAAACGTCTTCTCACAACCTAGGCGAACGAGCGAGTTTCCTCCACTAATGAGGCAAGTGAGAAATTGACAATTGAATTGTAATTAGTGCGAGTAAAACCCTTATATTGAACAAGTAAAAACAAAACAACTCACCACCCTCGACCATTACTCAAGCTAAAATTAACTTTACCCATTTTATTTGCATATTTCATTGGTGTTCTCTGTCATACAAAATTAAAAATTAACTTTACTCTGGGTCTTTTCACGTAACACATGATGCTGGCATGATCGCTTTATAAAAGTAGCACATGGACGCGTTAAACGGAGACCATTATTCATATTTTTTGTATATTACTAAAAGGAAAATAAAGTAATGTTGTTCCAATAATTTAAATATGTTATACTTTCATCCCTTTAATTAGAATACATTTCAACTAACAAAGATTACATTATGTGCCCATTTTTCATTAAGGTTACAATATAGTGTCCTAAAATGAGTTTTAGCATGTGCTCTAGCATATCTCAATGTATCAAGAAAAGAATCACATTAAAATACTCTATAGTTGTGTTTGAAAGGTGTCTCAAGATGTCGGTGTCCAACATGTCAGACACGGGCACTTGACCTCGAGGGTGCTTATTATATTGCCTCCTTCCATTTAATCTCTCAAGGATCTCAACATATTTACTTGGACTTAACTAAATTGTTCATTGATATGTAATCTGTATGTGTTGCACCATTCTTAGGTTCTCTCTTTGGCTGGTGAGATTATTCAGGTAATTTCAAAACCCCTTTCAACCTCAAAACATCTTATATATTCGGTATTTAGGGTTGCCTACATATTCTAGGTTAATGTAATGGATCTCTCACATGTCACGAATTTATATATAATCCTACTCAATCTAACTTTTAGCATCTTTTGTTATTTAAACCATTGGTAGTGATTTCGTTTGTTTTTCTTTTCTCATTGGGGTAAGAAATACAACTCAAGCATACATTAATTGCCAACTGTGTCTTTTAAAATTTATAACATATCCGCATTTTTTGTTTTGTATCTTTCTCTTCATTATCTTTTTTTGGTGTGTTGTAAGCATTCTTTTTTCTGTTACTATTTAAAAAGAACAAGAAAATCATAAACGCCTATAACAACTCCCTGAATAAATTGGTAAAAATATCAAGGATCTATCAAATGTGATTTAGATAATTATACGTGTGTAAAACATACATAAATTGTTTTTAAAATTTATACCGGGTCCATCAAAACATCAAATATAATGTGAATGTAATTTATACATCTCAGCTATAAACTTAATATAAAGAAGTAAGGGTGACAAGTTTTAACACGACTCGAACAAGATAAGAAGGTAATGAGTTGATGAGTTAGGGTTGGAAATACTTGACATGAACCTGAAGATGACACGACCCCGACAACACAATTAATAAACAAGTCGAGTTAGTGTCAAACACAAATAACTCGAAAATGCTACAAATAAATTTACTTATACTATGGCAAATGCATCGGATAATTTTTTTCCGATATCTTAGTTTGCTATTAGTTGGCACAATGGGTTATACTTGTCGATTTGGCGTTGACTAATACTGGACAGGAATCTGAAAATGAGACTATACACATGAATTGCAACCACTATGAAGGGGAATGTCCAAAAAATGTATAATTTTCTCCTCAAAACTTGTACTATAGTTTAAGAAAAAACATAATATGAAAGATTGAAAGAATGACTACCTTGCACTTGATCTCTAAAACCAAACAGATAACATTGAAAACTCCAATGAAGCAAATTAGAAGTAAGAAGTAACTCTAGGATATAAAAATTACAAAAAAATAAAAATAAATTAAACTAACCACAGTAGAGCAAAGTGATGTTGTAAAGAAAGAAGGATATGACTAAAGAAAAACTATTGTAAAAGAAATCTAAAAGAAAAAGACGTCTAATGACCAATGAAATTATGATGTAGAGTAAGAAAAGATTAAAATTTGCTTTAGATTAAGCAGGCCCTTCATGATAAACCTGCAATAATTTATCTCTCTCCTTTTGTTTTGGAAAGAGATTTATATATGTGAAGATATAGAATAAATAGATAAACGAACAAGTCCCAAGAGATGACCATTGAAGGTTTTGCCTTACTAACATAATATGGGCGACGCAGTCATTAACTTTACATTTGGAGTTGGTGGAGCGCGAATAGCACCACCCAAAATATTGGATGTAGTGTGGTGCTTATGGGTTGTCAAATTTGAAAATTCCTAGTTGAGCTGAGACACTGCTGGTGAGCAATGTCCTTCAATGTTATTGTAGTAGTAGATTGGTGACAGTTTCGGTTTTAGAAATTGTTCCCAATTAGATTCTGGTTTTTCTAAGCATTCTATTATTGGTAGATGTTTTGCAGAATTTTGAGATTAACTACATTAGGCTCTAAGCATCCATAGAGAAAATCCATTTGTACCCATCTAAGAACGGTTAAGGTCATTTCAAATTTTAATGGTTGTGATTACGTTTGTTTTTTTTTAATAAAAAAATATGTTAACATTGTTTTTACGTCTCTTAATGATTAGACATTAGTACTTTTACACAAACTCTCTTCTTTTTCATTTCTCTACGTTCTCTCAACCAAAACACTACCATCATTATTATTACATGGGTGTTTTTATTTACACCATCTTTTCATTTTACCCACCCCAGTTTTAAATTTTTAATGTTTGCAAGTTCAAATTCATAAAAAGACAATGATATCCTATTTTAGACACCCAGGCAAAATTAAATGCGTTCAATAAGTCATTCTAACTAAGGCTTCCTATTTGTTTCAGTTGTGATTTTATAACTTCCTTCTATGTGATTTGGTTCAATTTTGTTGATTCAATCTGTAGCCTCCTTATATACACAGATCTATTCCAAATTTTGAACTTCAATTTAATTGCAGTGTTGGTGATTGCTCCGGGGGTCATGGTCAACACAGATTTTTGATTGCCTCGTATCATCATTGATGCTGCAAATCTAACCCTTCATCTTCATTTAGCAAATGCCTCCAAATGAGCAGCAACAGTATAAATTTTCAGTTCTTTGAATATGTTAGCAAGAGTTAACAAGACCATTATAATTTTTGTTTTACTATGAGTTATGACCCTCAAAACTGCGAAGATTGGATGGAGTACTAAAGCGCATATGCTTATCTATGTATGATGTGGTTTTGATAAAATAATTACATACACTAGAGCACTGAACAAAGAATTCCTTTACTCAATAGATGCGGAATCCTTTGTTTTGTATATGGTCATGAGAAGTTTGTAATGATAACAAGTTTATTGATAGTGCTTATGTCATGGGAATAATGTATTGGTGATGAATATTGAAGATATGGATAAGCTTCGATATTGCTCATGTGATGTAAATGTGACGTAAACTAAACGTTAAAATGCTTTTTAAAAATATCTAACACACACTTTTAAGGGTCCGTTGGTTCATGATGAAATATTTTTCAATGTGTTAAAAATAAAAGGTAAATTATTAAATTGGTGATTTTGTTTTTACCATCTCCGTTTCGATGGTCGAGTTTTGACTAGGTGAAAATTTTAATTTTTTCACCATTTGTTGTTTGGATGGTCAAGATGAATATGGCGAAAAAAATAAAATGACTATATTACCCACACTTCAAATGCACACAAAAATAGTTATATTCAACTATTTAATTTTCATCACAAGTGTCAACGCCCATTAAAAAATATTCATTTACCTCAAACTCAAATTTTGACACAATCCCCCCCTACTCCAACTAGCCATATTTGGCTATGCAAGACAAATAAGTATAAAAATTAAAAAAAAGTACCAATTAAAAAAAATAGTCCTAATTAAAAAAGAAAACAGTCTCAATTTAAAAAAACTTTCCAACAATGAAAAAAAGGGCCAATTATAAAACACAATCTCAATTACAAAAAAAGATTCTCAACTATAAAAACAGTAGCTACAATTAAAAAAATAGTTCTGAACAATGAAAAAATAGTCTCAATTAAAAAAAATCAATATTGAAAAATATAGCTCCAATTTAAAAAAAAAACATTCCCAATTAAAAAAAATAGTCCCGACTATGACAAAAAAAGTGTCCCAATTAAAAGAATTTTAAAAAAAACAGGTCCCAACTATGAAACAGTCCCAATTAGTAAAAAAACTTCGAACACATTACCTTGCACCAATCAAACATTCATTTATTTCTAATTTTTATAATTTTTATACGAATAGCTATTCCCACACCATCCATGTATTTCTCCACACCCTTTGGATAATAAATGACAATTGTGCCATTAGATTTATAAAATCTAAATGTCCAATTTTTTCACCTTGAACTAAAATAAATACATTTTATATAAAACAAAAAATTATAATTTCAATAAAAAAAACTGTGTATAAAATGTAAAGTCTTATCTATTTTTTTTAATTAAAAAACTGTATATAAAACGTAAAATTTGTTTTTCTTAAGAAACTGTTTTCTTAAAAAAATGTTTTTTTTTTGTTTACAAATTTTATTGTTGGTTAAAAACCTTTTTTTTTTGTACTATTTTAAAAATAATATTTTTACTATTTAAAAAAAATATGGTCCGCGGCAGCGCATGTATAGGCGGTCCGACCACCTATACATACCGCTGGCGCAAAGCATTTTTTCTAATATGTTGATTCACGCCAACGGTATGTATAGGTGGTTGGACTGCCTATACATACTGCTGACGCTAACTGTTTTTTTAGATAGTAAAAAGATTGTTTTTAAAATAGTAAAATATATAGTTTTTAACACAAAAAAAAATAACGAACCAGTTTTTTAAATAAATAAATGAAACAATTTTTAACTAGAAATGGTAAAAGGAATGTCCATTTTTTTTAGGATCAAATATCAAAAAGTCCTTCAAACATTTTTTAATACACATATAGTCCAAGTCTTTTATTTTTTACTAACAAGTCACTTATTCTCTTATCTTTAAAGGTCAGCGGCATGATAAAGCCTTTTTGGCATGTTGAAGGACTTTTTGGTGCAAAATAAAAAGGCTTGGACTAAACTTGTATTAAAAAAAGTTCGAGGGACTATTTGGTATATGCCCCTTTTTTTACATAAATAACGAAACAGTTTTTTACCAACGTCCATTTAAATAAAAAAAATAAGTTTTTTTTATAAATAACATAATATTTTTTAAATGAAAAAATAACTTTTATAATTTTTATAATTTTTATATTTTCAGAATATTAAAATTTTAATTTTCTAGAATATTAGGATTTTTATTTTCAAAATATTATGTTTTTTTAAAGTAATAGATTTTTTATTTTTTTCAAAATATTATGTTTTTATTTTTTTCATAATATTTTTATTTTTTCAAAATATTGACTTCTCTTAACAGGATGATACCCAAAAGTCTAAATTAAAGGGAATGAATTGGAGAGAGTGTAAAGGGGTTGAATCGTTTGGTTTTTCGAGTTAAAGACAGGAAGGAAAGCAACCAGATTGAAGCGACTATTTTTTTTTTTTTTTGGGGGTGGGGGGTGGGGGGGGGGGGGGGGGGTGGGGGGGGGACATTTGAACTTGTAAAGAAGTTTGGATGTTGTTTTCACTCATTAGTGTTAAAACGTTTGAACTTGTAAAGAAGTTTGGATATTGTCCGAATGGGATGTTGGTAAGTATACATTGTTTTCATGGATGGTTTCTGTATAATTGAACAACAAATGATGATTTAGTATAGAAAATAGTTATTAACTAGCATGAAGGCCACACGATGTGTGGCCGAGTATATATAAACTCTGTTAAATTAATATTAAATTCGTCATGCAAAGGAAAATGAAATTACTAAAAGAAAGGGAGGAACAGCCTGTATGAAAGAAGATAACCATACTCGTATTTGATAAAAGCAGAATCTAAGCCCAACATATATATCGAAGAAATGAAGCAAAAATAATAAATTACTAAAGCTTATTGTTAAATTAACTCGAGGAATTATTAACAAATGATAAGAAGACGAACGATGTTTTATTTTTTTGGTAACTATGCAAATAGATAGAAGAGAGGACATTCCATTAAAAAAATATAATTATCAAAATAACACTACATTCAAAAACTGAAAATATGGTCAAAGCTTTCATTACCCATTTTAAAGAAAGCTGCAAAAAGAAATTTGATAATTGCTCCGGTAACCCCCCACAAAAAAAGGCTTTCATAACCTCTGAGTTCAAACAATGGAATTAAGATAATTAATGTTTCAAGTGAAATGACCTAAAAAGAAATATAATACTGGGTTGAAAATAGATTCTCCTTGTCCTCCGTGAACCCACATCTCCTTCTCCATATCTGAAACACATCTCCATATCTAACCAAAGAATTACTTTTAAACAACATATGCTAAAAATGATACAAGTTGTAAAAGGCAAAATGTTGTCACAAAAAGTGTAAAAGTCATTTGAAAATACACGTACAAATAGATATTCTGAAGTTAACAACCTCTCTTCCGAATGAGTAGACAACGTTTCTCTAACTCTAAAAGTAAGAGATACCCAACTTACGAACACATATTTTTTTTAATAGGTAAACATAGATAATATACAAACACACATAAATATAGGAAAAAAGTCACATAATATTTTCTTGAAGTTACCTGATATTTTGATTACCTAAAAGTAACCATAAAGCTTAAGTGTAAAGTTGATTTTTTATCAGTTTTATTTGGAGGAAGTGTATCGTTTCACTTTTAGGAAGACGAATGGCGTAAGGTCTTTTTAAGAGAGATGCATAGTAAATGAGTTGGAATTCTTGAAAATTTCATTCTTGAAAATGTAAAAGGGTGAGTAATAATTGTTGGTCAACTTATAGTTTTTTCATGCGAAAAGAGAACTCTAATACTTCAAACGGAGAGAGTTTAAGAGGGGCTATAATATAGTTGTCCACATGGACACTTTAGATGTGAGGTAGAATAGCAATCATTTATTACTGTCACGTGTCATTCTCAAAGGATTTGGTTTACAATTTTCATATAGTTATATAGATTTTATAATACTTACCAATATACTCATTTTTCATTAGTGTTAATTATAGAGTTGTATTGCCATTCTACTACTACTACATAACTCACTTAGCTCAAATACATAAATACCATTATATTAGGAATAGACCGTCAAATACATAAATACAGTTAAATTAGGATTAGATAGTTAAAGAAATTTAGAGGAGAAATAGAATAAGTATGAACAGGAGAGAGAGAGAGAGAGAGAGAGAGAGAGAGAGAGAGAGAGAGAGAGAGAGAGAGAGAGAGAGAGATTTTGTTGCAAAATAGAAAGAAACAAAATAATCAGTTACATTTTCAAAAAAAAAAAATTGAAAAGTTCAAAACCTTAAACTTTTCAATAAGTAGTTGATAATTTCACAAATTTGTTTATATTGAAAGAACAATAATTCCAGAAAGTTCAAAATTGTTATTTATATTTTAAAAAATGATTTAAAGTTGTTAAGGTTAAAAGTTGTAATTGAACAATAATTGGGGTAATTTTGATATTAATCGCAGTGGTTAAAAGTCAACTCAAGCAAAGTGTCAAAATGGGGATCCAACCTTAAGAACTAAAAAATGAGGTTTAGACCAAAATAAATATAAAAAAAATGGTGTCAATCCCCAAATAACCCAAATTTAAACAGAACTCAAACACTGCATATCCAATAATAGAACAGCGAGAAAGCCTGTTTCGTCGATAGTCGCTCCTTTTATTTGTATGCATATGTTGTAAAATGAGTGATTGGGATTGATCAATCAAAACAGTTCAGAATCAATTTTTAACTCATAATAAGTAAAATAATATATTAGAAATAATAAATATTAGAAAATTGTATCAATGTGATTTCAAAACAAATCTGAGTAGAAATTCAGAATTTTATAGAATAAATAAACATTTTCGACTTTATCATAAATTTCTCAAAAATTTTGAAAGTCAGGAAAATTTTATGGGGAAAATATCATATCGTAAATTTCAGAATGTCGAAAAATAATTTATCTTTCATATAAAAGATATTTTGCAACTTGAAATACCAAAGTGACACCATAAACACTGTGGCACAATACTACCATTGCGTTAAAATCCACCGTGACGAACGATAAGAATTTAATCATTTAGGGCCCGTTTGGTTCGTGGTGAAATACTTTTTATCGTGTTAAAAATAAGAGGTGAATTATTAACTTGGTGATTTTATTTTCACCATCTCCGTTTGGATAGTCGAGTTTTCACTACGTGAAAATTTTAACTTTTTCACCATTTGTTGTTTGGATGGTCAAGATGAATATGGTGAAAAAATAAAATGACCATATTACCCCCCATACTTCAAATGTGCATAACTATTTCGATTTTCATCACACAAGTGTCAATGGCCATTAAAAAATATGCATTTATCTCAAACTCAAATTTGACCCAATACCCCCCCCCTCCAACAACAACTAGTCATATTTGGCTACGTAAGACAAATAAGTAAAAAAACAGTATCAATTAAAAAAACGTCCTAATTAAAAAAAAAACAGTCTCAATTTAAAAAAAAAAAAGTTTCAACATTGAAAAAAAACTGTCATTTGTAAAAAACAATCACAATTAAAAAAAAAGTCAACTATAAAAACAGTAGTCCACAATTAAAAAAATAGTTTTCAACAATGAAAAAACAGTCCCAATTAAAAAAAAGTTTTCAACATTGAAAAAAAATAGCCCTAATTTAAAAATAAAATAAAAAAACATTCCCAATTAAAAAAAAAAAGAGTCCCAGTTATGAAAAAAAGTGTTCCAATTAAAAGAATTAAAAAAAATAGTTCCCAACTATGAAAACGTCTCAATTAGTAAAAAAATTCCGAACACATTACCATGCACCAAACAAATATTTATTTATTTTTTTTATTTTTTTATGGGAATAACTATTCCCACACCCTCCATATGTTCCCCCACACCCTTTAAATAATAAATGACAATTGTGCCCTTAAATTTATAAAATTTAATGTCCAATTTTTTCAACTCCAACTAAAATAAATACATTTGATAAAAATAAAAAATTATATTTTCAATAAAAAACAACTTTTTATAAATAATAAAAAAAAAACTGTTTATAAAAGGTAAAATCTTATCTATTAGAAACTATTTTCTTAAAAAAATGTTTTTTTATTTACAAATTTTATTCTTGGTTAAAAACTATATTTTTTTGTACTATATTGAAAATAATATTTTTACTATTTTGAAAAAATATTGTCCGCGGCAGCGATATGTAAAGGCGGTCTGATCACCTATACATACCGCTGGTGCGGAGCATTTTTTTAATATGTTGATCCACCCCAACGATATATATAAGTGATCGAACTGTCTATACATATTGCTGATGCGGACCATTTTTTTATATAGTAAAAAAGATTATTTTTAAAATGGTAAAAGAAACAATTTTTAATTGAAAAAATAAATAACAAAACAATTTTTTAAATAAATAAAAGAAACAGTTTTTAATTAGAAATGATAAAAAGAAGAGCATATACCAAATAGTCCCTCAAACTTTTTTTTAATACACGTTTAGTCCAAGCTTTTTTATTTTGCAGCAAAAAGTCATTCACCATACCAAAAAAGCTTTATCATGCCGCTCGCGCGGAGTTTTAAAGATACGAGAATAAGGAACTTTTTAATACAAAATAAAAGGCTTAGACTAAGTGTGTATTAAAAAATGTTTGAGGGTTTTTCGTATTTGATCCTAAAAAGAATGTCCATTTTTTTAAAATAAATAACGAAACAGTTTTTTTATCAACGTCCATTTAAATAAAAAAATAATATGCTTTTTTTTTATAAATAACATAATGTTTTTTAAATGAAAAAATAACTTTATAATATTTATATTTTCAGAATTTTAAAATTTTAATTTTTTGGAATATTAGGATTTTTATTTTCAAACTATTATGTTTTTATTTTTTTTCATAATATTACGTTTTTTTAAAAGTTATGGATTTTTAGGCAAAAGATTATATTTGTTCAAATCATATATGCATAGAGAGTCTTTTGATTTTTTAGTATTTAAATATTGAAAAGGGTGTGGGGGAAGACATAGAGAGTGTAGGAATAACTATTCTCTTTTTTATTTATTTTTAAATTGTTAATTATTTAAATTATTTAAATTTTTAATTTTTTTTAAATTTTTACATTTTTTTTAAATAAATAATGAAATTAAAAAAAATATATTTAATGATCGTGTTAATTGATAGGGATAAATGAATGTGTGATAGTTGAAAGTGGCATGCAGTCTCAAACCGGCCAATATGAGGCAGGGTTGTTTCCATTTTGGGTCTAATAGTCTTATAGTTTTTAGTCTGCGTAAAAAATCATCGCAAAAAGTGTTGTTTCCATTTTGGGTCTAATAGTCTTATAGTTTTTAGTCTGCGTAAAAAATCATCGCAAAAAGTGAAGATAGACTCAAAAGTGTAAAGATGCAAAGTCATACACTGCTAATGGACCCCAAGATGCAAAAAACCCTATGATAAAACAACTAATAATGTGGTTAAGAATCCCAATTTCATGGCTTTGAATTGATATTTGAAAATTTTCATTTCAGAATTTTTCAAATTCCAATTGCAAGGCACAGAAGTTTTCAAACACATTCAAAAGTTGATTTGAGCCTTCCACTCCCAATATAAGGCTCTGATGATGTTCTGAAGTATTCACCCCAAGTACAATGATAATTTCAAATGGGGCATATCTCGATAAGAAAAAATGCAGAAAATGATGCAACTATTTAACATCTTTGTGCACTAGGAGAAATAACATCAGATGCCAGAAACTGTGGGACCATGGCCCAATTGATAGGCTTCAACCTGACAAATTGACACAAGAAAGCCCAGTCAAATTCTAATCTAGAATTCTAAACCTGAGGGGTGCAAAATTGAATTTAAACAACTTATGAGATTCACAAAATTTTTAAATTAATACAAGCAACAGTCTTGGCAGATGATTAACGCATCTTCTATGCAAATGAGTTGCATCAATTATACGAGTTGGGTTATTATGACCCTCAAATGTTATTACTTGGATTATTACAAAATTAACGGGACACGACTGATTCACCAATGTACCAACTAGGGCTGTGTTTCGGTCAGTCAGATCGAAAAAAAGATCGTTTGGCAAAATTTTCAGCAATTTTTCAAACTAAAGGTTGCGAGTGTGAAATGAAAAAGTGACTCTGTCGCCGATCGCTGGAAAGTCGTTAGAGGTAGCCGGAACATTATATAGTGACATTAACAAAACGGTATGGTATTGTTCAACAAATTTGCAAACTAAAAATTTCTGAAAAATACGAACATGCATCTCGCTTTTATGCACAAACTCAAATATGCAACAAATACAACCCAACCAATACAAACCATATAATAAAACAGGAGATCAGGACAACCATCTCATAAAACCAATTTATGCCTTTTCAAATGTAATCGTACAAAAAAAGAGGACAAAAATATAAGAGTTTATCAGAACTTAAGAAGGTGTTTGCCTTGCTGGAGAAGTAGACGCACATCAAGGCTGTCCCAACCAGCAAGAACAAAACCCAAAAGCCTTCATAATGCCAATATCAACACTCGGAACAACTCGTCTCTTCAAAATCCTAACAACCCACAAATCACAAAGTAGAAATCTCCGTCTTCACGCCCTCTAAGGGGTGCCGTCCAAAATAAGTTCTTAAATAAACTGTCTAACCCATTGCAAAACTTCCCAAAACTCTTTGTCGCCTTCCTTGGATTCAGAAAAGGAGGGGTGGTTTCGGTGGTGGTGGCAAGCTCGTCGACGGCAGATCCGAAGGATCTTAACACAACGGCAGCAGATCCGATGTCGCTGGAGGAGGCGGACGTGAGAGATGAGGTGGGTCGCCGAAGAGGGAGGTCGACAAAAATTGGAGAGACGTCACCGGAGAGGGGGTTGCCGGAAAATCGCGAGGGGGAGGAGATCGTAAGGGAGGGTTTAGTGTCTAACAGGGAGGGGGTGGTGAGGGGGGTGAATAACTGGGCTGTGTAGAGAGACTGTGTGGTGGGTTTTTTTTTTATTTATTTTAAATTTGTTGGGTTAAACATTATTAAAAACATAGTTGTCAAAATGGGAATCGAATTGTAAATAGAAAACCCTATCAATCGTGAATCGTGAGAATCATGAATCGTGAATTGAATCGTGAGAATCAATATAAAATGTAGTAAATTATATATATGCATATAAAACACATTAGGATATGTATAAAAAAATATTATGACCTAAAACATATTTGTAAATTCTTTCCTAACCATTTTGATGACCTAATTTATTATATTTCTCGATGTTTAAAAAGGAGCGAGGCATTTTGTCTTGACGAGGCGTAAGCCTCACAAAAAAAATGATCAAAATAATATTATGTTTATTATGTTCTCACTTGTATTAGGCAAGTCTGTTATAAATTCTCATGGCACTCCTTTTTAATTCCCGATAACCCCTCTTTCCTCACCATCATCTCTCTTTTCCCGTCCTTTCTACTAACAATAACACCTACATACAATTATACATAAAAAAAATATTGGGGGCGGTTGATAACCTATATTTCCGGGGCCATGCAAATAATTGTTTTTATGAATCATAGACTGAGACTTGCTAAGTTTTAAGATTTTGTGAATTTAGAGTTGCTCTCGATAGCGGAAACACGATTTACTTATGTTGTGGTGGTGCTTAGAAGGTTTAAGCTCACTAAGGGGAGGTGGGTCGCCAATCAATGTTAGAAAGCGATAAATGGGCTTGCTATCGCAAGGATGATAAAGAAAATCCATGTTTGTGAGAGACGAGGTGTTGGATGATGAGTAATGGGATTCCATCAACTATATTATCTCTTTTATCTATGATATCCTTAGGTTGTGTGAGGACAATAAGCCTACCATCACTATATGACATGTGGGATACAATGATTGAAAAAAGTGAAGACGGCTATATACATGTAGCGGTGCATGAAATACTTGTAGCTTGTTGGACAAGTTAAACACCACGCTTTATTGTTTGGTGCACTCCTTGCTCCAAGGTATGTAGTGAACTTTCATAATTAATTTTAATTCTTAAGTATTATTTATTTCCCTTACCTTTTGAGTTTGAAGTAGTTCTTAATATTTCATTTCTTAAATAAGGTATTCTAATGATGAATGACTTCATGAAAACACAAATCAAGTACCCTGGGATGTAGATATTTCAGAAGGAAGGGTGATATGTAATTTATATTTATTGAGTATTTAAACAGAAAAAAATCAGAGATTTAACCTGGATTATATCATCCAGCTATAGCATAAAACTGATCAAGTCGTCCTCATAGTTTGTCATCTGATGGTGCTCAATATTCTCCAGCATTTGCGATTTGTCAGTCTGGCGTTTCTGTGGTAAAGAATGAAAATTTAAGCTAAAGAATCCATAGAAGAATGTTAAGCTAATACAAGCATGTATATTTTTGCCCTTTATCTAGAATTACCTTGAAAAGAAAGTGATTGATGTGAGGAAAAATGATTAAAGATATAGATAAACTTTTGCCCTTTTTAAGGGATCATTGTTTTAAAAAAAATAGTCGGATCAAAATAGTTGCCAAAGTTCAGTTTTGTGCCCCTAAACATTTGGAGCATTTCTTCTTTTGGGGCGCCTATCAAAGCATACTAACATCACTTGAAAATATGGGCCTGTGCAGTTGCCCACATGGCACTTGTGTTGGAATTTTTATTGGGCTGGTTTATTAATGTGCACACATTTAATATTATGACTTAGTCAAAATAAGAGTCCTACATACTTGGTTAACAGCTTAACCTAATTAAGTGGACTCCAGAGTTCAAATTAGGTGTAGATAATGGCTCACATAACAGATACTAAAGGATCTGTTTAAATCCCTTAATAGGTGGGATTTATATGAGATTGTATCACTATAAAAGGAGGTCCCTGCTCTCACAGAAAATACACGTTCAAAACAGTCTAGTTCCTATTACTAGTTGAGCATAAGAATTCTGCAGAGAGTAGAAGGTTTCTTTTTTTTAACTTTCACAATGGCATCCTCAGGTATCATTTAATATGTTTTAGATATTTGTTAGGGTCAATACATTTTATTGTTATTATGATTTTATTCATGTATGCAGTAAGATTTTATGTTTTAAGCTCACATGCGGTATCAGAGCCATTGCTTACATGCTAGAATTCTTTAAGGAAAACAAGAATTATGTTTTCATCCAATAAATTCTCAAGTGATAAATGAATTTGACATTTCATTATACTTGACTTTAAAAATTAAAAATAAGTTTTACTTTGACTATTTTTTTCTACTATTCTACAACTCAGTATGAATAGAGAAATATGGTTCTGTAATACTCACATTATCGTACCTACAATCAGTATGATAAAGATAATATTGGCCTAGTTTTAAGAAATTTTAACAACTCTATCACCAAAGTGGATTGTTTGATAACTTTTCTTGATTCAAAGTTTATTGGTAAAAACTAGTGATTTATAAGTTATAAACGATGGATTTTCTCCCAAAGGAGAGTATATTTCATCTGGCTCAATTATAAATCAGTGCATTACGATTTATGGGTACTAGGTTAAGTGTGTTTTCTTCTACCTAAAGGTGTGGAAACCATACATTGGCTTAGAATTTTTTTTAGATAGGTCGTGCAATAAAGAAAATTCTGAAGCATGTTATACTTTCTGCCCAAAGGTGAAATGTAATATTGCATAAAGTTTCTTAAGGGTTATGAGAACAGATAAAGTTCCTTGTTCTTATTGCTTTTTACTGACATTACATGTATATTAACTTAATCGTTTGGCATCCTCAGCTGTGAATACCTCTCTTAATTTCTCTTCCATAAAAACATTTAACTGGGAATAACTACAAGTGAAAGTAGGACATAGAGATTGTTCTAGGACTGATGGACTTTGATTTGGCTCTGAGGGAGGTAGAACCTACTGCACTTGCTGCTGAAAGCACAACTGAACAAAGGCAAAAGGTTGAGAAATGGGAAAAGGCCAACAGAATGGCATTGCTCATCATGAAAAGGGCAATGACAGAAACAGTGAGAGGAGGCATTCCAAGCAATGATAAGGCTAAGGCTTTTCTGGATGCTGTTGGGGAAAAGTTTAAGGGGTCTAAGAAGGTTGAAATGGGAAACTTGATGAACTCTCTTACCACTATGAGGTACGATGGTAACAGTAGTGTTAGAGAGTACATCATGAAGCTCATTGACATTGCCAACAAGCTCAAGGAACTAGAAGTGCAAATTTCTGATCCTTTCCTTGTGCATATGGCCCTCAACTCTTTGCCATCTCAATTTTCTCAACTCAAGGTCTCCTACAATACGCAAAATGACAAATGGGACCTCAATGAGCTTATTTCCATCTATGCACAAGAGGAAGACAGGCTAAAGCATGAAAAGGTAGAGGTTGTCAACCTTGTGCACTCGGCTAAGGATAAGAAATAAGGTGCTTCAGGTTCAGGTAAGTCAAATTATGCTCCTAAGCTTGCTAATGTTTCTGCTAAAAATACTCCTCCACCATCTAAAGGATCTCAAAGCCTCAAAGTCAACAAACCCGGCTCTTTCAAATGCTATTTTTGTAAAAAAGTTGCTGGTCACATGAAGGACTGAAAAGTACAAAAAGTGGGTAGCTAAGAAAGGTATTTTCAATATTTTTGTATGTTCTGAGTCGAATCTTGTTGATGTCCCTTCAAATTCTTGGTGGTTTGACACTGGTTCTTCTGTACATATCGCCAATACTCTGTAGGGATTCACAAACAGGAGGACACCAAATAAGGATCAAATCAAGGTTTTCGTTGGAAATGGAATAAAAGTAGTTGTTGAGTCCATAGGAACCGTCAAGCTAAAGTTATTTTCTAGTTTTGTTTTAGAACTTTGAGATGTTCTCTATGTACCTTCTATGAGAAGGAATTTGATTTGCGCATCTAGACTTGTAAAATCTAGTTTTGCTTTTATTATGGATGATGAAAGTGTAAGGATTTTTCAAAAGAATAAATATGATATTTTGCTTGGAAGTGCTTTTCTCAGTAATGTTATCTGGCAATTACAATGTTCTTATTTTGAGGAATGTATGTATGTTGAATGTTCTGTTTTAAATAAACGATTGCTCACTAATGAAAAGTTCTCTATACTCTATCATAGAAGACTAGGGCACATCTCAAAAGAGAGATTAGAACGTTCGATGAAGGATAACATACTTTATAATTTGGACTTCTCTGATTTTAAAACCTGTGTTGGCTGCATTAAGAGAAAATTAACTAACACTAGGAAGTTGGGTTCGATTCGTAGTCAACATCTTCTAGAAATAATTCATTCAGATGTTTGTGGTCCTTTTCCAACCTAAAACAATTTGTGGAAATATTTATTTTGTCACATTTATGGATGACTTTTCAAGATATTCATTTATTTACTTAATATTTGAAAAATCTTCTATACTGAGTTGTTTTAAGATTTTCAAAGCTGAAGTTGAAAACTAGTTAGAAAAACATATAAAAATAGTTAGATCCGATAGGGGTGGTGAGTATTTTGGTAGGTACACTGAAGCTGGGCAGCAAAAAGGACCGTTTGCCATTTACCTTGAAGAATCTGGTATCATTGCACAATACATCACCCCAGGAAACCCGCAACAAAATGGAGTAGCAGAATGACAAAACAAAACTCTCAAGGATATGGTGAGAAGTATGATGAGCAGTTCAAACTTACGAAAATACTTGTGGGGAGAAGCCTTAAAGACTGCCAATTATATCCTAAACTGTGTGCCTAGAAAGTCTGTTCCTAAGACACCATTTGAGTTATGGACAGGTAGAAAGCCGAGTCTTTTACATTTTCATGTTTGGGGTTGTAAGGCAGAGGCAAGGATTTATAATCCAACTGCAAAGAAACTTGATCCTAGGACTGTGAGTTGTTATTTTATAGGATTTCCAGAAAAGTTTAAGGGTCACAGGTTTTATTGTCCTCAATTGCACACAAGAATTATAGAAACTAATAATGCAAAGTTTATTGAAGAATTGGATGCAGGGAATTCGGTTGATAACAATTTTGATTTTGAAGAAGAATAAGAGTTCATGACGATACCTAGGAATGAGCAGTTGAATTATAAGTTTCCTCTAAGGCTAGAGAATCAAAGAACAACAGTTCCAGAACAAACCGAAGATGCAAATACTCTGAACTTTCCACCACCATTGGGGGTTATTCCTCAAGAAGAGCCTCCAAACCTTGAAGTTGTAATTCAACCTGTTATGGAGATCCCAAGACGACAATCACACCGAGTTAGAAGATTAGCAATTTCCAATGACTACATTGTGTATCTACAAGAGACTGAGTATGACATTGGAGATGAAGATGACCCTGTTAGCTTTAGTCAAGCAATTCAAAGTACACAAGCTGACTTATGGAGAAAAGCTATGGTGGAAGATGGATTCAATGCGTGAAAATGAAGTTTGGACATTGGCCAATGCCAACGACGCGATAAGTCCTATTGGGTGAAAATGGGTGTTCAGAACTAAAAGGGACTCAAGTGGAAAAATAGAAAAGACACAAGGCACGATTGGTGGCAAAAGGATGCACTCCAAGGGAAGGTGTAGATTACACTGAGACATTTTCACCTGTTTCATCTAAAGACTCTTAGGATAATCATGGCTTTGGTAGCCCATTATAATCTAGAACTTCACCAGATGGACGTGAAAACCGCCTTCCTAAATAGAGAGTCGACTGAAGATATTTATTTGGCTCAACCCCAAGGATTTATTGAAAGGGGGAAGGAGAGTATGGTATGAAAACTCAGAAAATTCATCTACGACCTCAAGCAAGCTTCAAGGCAATGGTATCTCAAGTTTGATGAGATAGTTACTGGATTCGGATTTGTTGAAAATAAAGTGGATGAATGCATTTATCTCAAGGTCAGTGGATCTAAATTTATATTTTTAGTATTATACGTGGATGATATACTCCTTGCTAATAGTGATTTAAATTTACTTCAGGACTCCAAGGATATGTTATATAATAGTTTTGAGATGAAAGATTTAGGTGAGGCTACGTATGTTCTTGGCATCGAAATAGTAAGAGATAGACCAAGAAACTTATTGGGGTTGTCTCAAAGAGCTTATATTGAAAGAATACTTAAAAGGTTTAATATGGAAAAATGCTCTAGCGGTGAGGTTCCTATAGGGAAAGGTGACAAACTCAACAAAGATCAGTGTCCCAGAACTGAGTTGGAAAAGAAAAACATGCAAGAGAAGCCATATGCTTCTCTAGTAGGGAGTTTAATTTATGCGCAAGTGTGTACTATGCCAGACTTGGCGTTTGCAGTTAGTGTGCTAGGAAGGTTTCAATCAAATCCTGGTGAGCATAACTGGACAGCAGCTAAAAAGGTGTTGCGTTATTTACAAAGGACCAAAAATTTCATGCTTGTTTATAGTAAAGTGGACAAGATTGAAGTTGTTGGATATACTGACTCTGATTTAGCTGGTTGCAGTGATGATAGAAAGTCAACATGTGGATACATTTTCTTCTTTGGCAGGAGGAGCCATATCTTGGAGAAGTGCAAAGCAAACGACCATTGCGACTTCAACCATGCAGGCTGAATTTATAGGATGTTTCGAAGCCACTAAACAGGCAATTTGGCTAAGAAATTTCATTGGGAACATTAAAGTGGTGGATTCGATTGCAAGGCCCTCGAAGATATTTTGTGACAACAAGGCTGCCATATTCTTTTCTAAGAATAACAAGAGAATTTCTGCTTCAAGACTAATGGATACGAGTATTTACTTGTTAGAGACAAAGTTAAGGAGGAAGAGATTATTATTGAGCACATTGACACTCAATTGATGATAGCTGACCCTCTTACCAAGGCTTTGCCAGTGGGAGTATTCAAGAATCATGTAACAAGGATGGGTATACTTGAGTCGTTTGATGCTACTGATTGGTGGGAGTAAGGTTTGATGAGTTTTTACTAAGTTTGCCTTAAGAATGTTTTTTTTTAACTCTGTTTTCCATTCTTATTACTATTGTTATGAATAAAATTTGTTTCAAAAAATAAATAAATTGCTCTTTGACATGTTCAAATCAGTATTTTTATGTACGGTATACGGTTTTCAATTCAGTTACAAACTTGAACTATGGTTTTCAGTATTTCTCAATTAATATGAGTTACTGTTTGTTATAAAGTGCCATAAATTTTGAGTGACCATATGGAAATCAGACTGTCTATTTTTGGGCATAAAAGGCTTCTTAATGAAGCATGAAATGGTTCATGGGAACCATAAAGTTGGACCAATGTGTGGGAGTATAAGGCAAGTCTTTTTACATTTCTCACACCTCATTGAAAGTACTTTGTGGACCTGTTTTTAATACTTGTAATCACAGAGTGCAAGTGCAATGTTAAAATGCACAAAGTTTTCTGTGGTTTGGTATTAAGAATTGGGTTTGACCGGTGCTTTAGGATAGTATTAAGTTTGTAGACTCGGTGATCACTAAGGTATTTAGACTTGTTGTATTTAAAGTGTCCTCTGTAATAAACTTACGCCCAAGTGGGAGAATGTTGGAATTTTTATTGGGCTGGTTTATTAACATGCACACATTTAATATTATGACTTAGTCAAAATAAGAGTCCGACATACTTGGTTAACAGCTTATCCTAATTAAGTGGACTCCCAGTGTGACAACCCGTATATGATTATGATAAATTATATTTAAATCATACTTATCCTATGTGATATGAATAATGTGTTATTAGTATATCTAATGTTAAGTGATTATGGTTAGTATAATTCTACTTTCATAAATTATGAATTGTCGAATTATTTACAAACACATGATTTGGTTATTTTCGATAGAAATGTTCCTGTTTAGGACTAGTTTTGACCCTTGTAACATTACAATTGACTTGAGGTGAAAACTAAATAGTTGTAGACATGTGAGTTAGGGTTGTAACACAACAAACGGTGCATCAAACGGATGTTCGAGTAAGAAGTTAGACTGAAATTACGAACAAGGGGCAAACCTGTCAATTCCCTTAAGTGGTAAATTGTCTTTTATTAAACCAAATGTTTTAATTTGATTGGATGGATTGGGAGGCAACCTTGGCCGACTTAAAACTCTCCCTTAACCTTATTTCTTCAGCAAATAAGTCCATAGGTTCAATTTGAGGTGTTATTAGCTTGAGGAAAGAGAGGTAGAAGTTAAGGAAGAAAGGGTTACAAGGAAAATCTAGGAAAACAATTCCAAGAAAATCCTTAAGGTGTTTCCAAGGTAATATTATGTGTTAATATTGTTTTAATCTTCTATTATACTTATTTCAAAGTATATAAATCGTGAAGCATTGATCCAAATTCCATCCTCCTTTGTGATAATATGTATTGGTTCATATGTGAGATAAGTGGTGTTATAGGTCATATTGCTTCGTATTGAGACTCTTTGTATTCAAACTTGCATATCTCTTTGTGTGCTTACTGGAATTCAGAAATTCCAATTGGATATAAAAATAGACTCATATATTCATATCATATCCGAAAATTAGAATTTAACTCCTTATGGTTAGGCTTTAGTGATGGTTGCAAGTTGGTATATAGTTGTTGTTTGTATATTTCATTTCGGTATGCCCTGAGTTTGGTCAAGCTTTTGAGATAGCAAATGAAGTCCAAATATTATGAGACTTTAATTCTGTACTATTCAGTATGTCTACTGAATGTGTGTTGAAAATCATGGAAAGTTATGCTGTAGAAAAATTATGAAAATTCTTGGAAGTCGAAGGAACAATAGAGGAGTTTGTAGGGAAGATTTCTTGTGTCGTAAAGAAATGGCCATAACTTGCCCTAGGAAGCTTGAAAAATTACACCGTCACTTGTAACGGAAAGTATATTCAGATATGTTTTCAGATTGATAAGCTTGGACACCTGTATGTGTACTATTTATGAATATGGGATGGTTAAGTATGGAGGACAATAATTTGAGGCCATATTGGATACTCCATGAAAGAATGTTTTTATCTGCTCTTTCCAAAGAGTATTTTGAGTACATGTTTCATGTGTATATACATTGAGAAGTATGCTTTAATAGTTACTTAGTTTTAGTTGTAAATTTCTTATGAGGTATGTTCTACGATTGAATGTTCATAACTCTATCAACATATATACCATTGTTTCGACTTTCCTCATGTTTCTTGGGATTCTACTTAAGTGGAATCATATTGTGGTTGTGTAGTCAGTGAAAGTACATAATTATATTAAGATAATAGTTATGATAGAGATTCAGTACTGATTTAGTTGGATTAACAGGTGTAAGGGCAAATCAACCAAGTTCAGCTCCACCAGAGGGAAACGTGAATACATAGTTAACAACCCAATGTGAGTGTACTTACTGAGTTGATTTTGGATATGATGTATATGTATTATATGTTGAGATGATATGGCTTATTTAAAAGTCATGAGATGTTGAGATGTTATGGCTTATTTAAAAGCAAGAGATGTTGAGATGTTATGACTTTATAAAAGTCAAGATATGTTGAGTTGCTAAGCAATTCAGGAGGTGTTAGGTTTTTAAAACCTATGGATATGATTATTGCCTACGGGCAGGAGATGTGGGGTTTATTAACTCTGGATGTGTATATGGCCTAATTTGGCACAGAGACGTATATATTAATATGTTGAGATGTTAATATAGTACTTTTACTATATAGAGATGTAGTACATTCACTGAGTTTTTAAACTTATGGTTTTATATGTTTACATTTTCAGGTTTTCCAGCTGCCACTGCCGAAGTAGGGTCTTGTTAGTTTGTTTTATACACTGCACTAGTTGTAATTAAGTTAAATGATATATGAGTTCTGTTGAAATTATGTCTCCTTAAAACGATTGGATTTTTTTTATTCTGCATTTTAACCTTGAAGTTGTTTCAATATTTATTACCTAAATAATAAATAACTTATAATTGTGGTTTGTAAACTATTTAGTTAATTATATCCTAATGGGGTTAGGGGGTGACACCCAGAGTTCAAATTAGGTGTAGATAATGGCTCCCATAACAGATACTAAAGGATCTGTTTAAATCCCTTAATAGGTGGGATTTATATGAGATTGTATCACTCTAAAAGGAGGTCCTTGCTCTCACAGAAAATACACGTTCAAAACAGTCTAGTTCCTATTACTAGTTGAGCATAAGAATTCTACAGAGAGTAGAAGGTTTCTTTTTTTTTTAACTTTCAACAATGGCATCCTCAGGTATCATTTAATATGTTTTAAATATTTGTTAGGGTCAATACATATCTCTATACTATTATAAAATGCTTTACAAACAATTAAGGGTGCTAGGCAATTAGAGTTCCACATGGCAACATATTCCCTTCATTACCCATGCTTCTAATTCTCTCCCTTTTCATCTTATTAAACCTTTCATATCTTCCTCTTACGAAAATAACTTTTCTCTTCCATACGACTCTTAATCTTTCGTCAACCCACATACACCCAACACACATAAACCCTTCTCACATTCTCCTCCCTCTCGGCCCTCTCTCATATTTGGTCTCTCACCTACAATGGTATCATATCTATCTCTCTCATATTTCTCTTTTTGATTTGAAAAATGAGTTGTTCTCTTACATTTGTTTTCGATCTTGATTTGTAATGTGCAAGATCTCTAATTTGGTGTTTATTTTGGTTTTGCATGTAGACACAAATTTTCTCTCTCAAGCAATGTTTAAAAAGGCGAAAGGCGAGGTGAGGCATAAGCCTCACCGAAAAGAAAAAAAAAGAGCAAAATAATATTTAAAAAATACTAATAAAACCATAAATAAAAAAACAAAGAAATATAAAATAAAACTACAAAAAAAACATCCTTGAGGGTTTTCTCACATAGTTTGACATTTTTTTGTTCCCCCCAAGATAACTTTTTAGAAAAAGAAAATCAATTTTAACATATTGGTTATTTTACAATATGACAATAAGTTAATCAATGCAAAATTGTACTGGCAAAATCATTTTTTTAGCTTCGTTCTCATATTGGTTATTTTATAATATGACAATAAATTAATTAATGCAACTTAACAAGCAAATTTATTAAAAAAAACATTGATTTTCAAGCTAAGATTAAAAAAATAGTAACTTTATTAAAAAAATAATAAAACATATCAAACTAAGTTTATTAAAAAGAAGAGCAACCTTTAAAATATATTAGTATAAGTTAAAGAAAACATATTAATCTAAGTTGAAAATAAAAAAACAGAAACCTTTTAAAAAAAGTCATATTGAAGTTAATTTAGTATATTTATTTCAAACAAACTATATATTTATAACAAAATATAGTTTCAAACAAATTTATACACTTATTTCAAACAAATTAGTAAAGAAAAAAAAATTAAGTGCAATTTTAAAACTAAACTAAAATAAATAAATAAAAAAAGAATAAGAATTAGTAGATTAAAACAATATTTTTTTTAAGTTAAGTGCAATTTTAGAAAAATGAAGAACTTTAACCTTTAAAAAAAAGACTTTGTGATGAAAAAAAAAATATATATATATATATATATTTTTTTCCCGCGCCTCAGCAAAAAGGCGTGAGGCGCATCAAGACGTAAGCCTCGAAACGCATCGAGGCGTAAGCCTCAAATTCATCCCTGAGGCTTAAGCCTCGAGGCTTTTTTTCAACGTCTCGCCTCGAGCGCCTTTTTAAACATTGCTCTCAGGTATACCCTCTCTTCGTTTTCTCGCTCTTTCCCTCTATTTTTATTTTTATCATTTTTTGTGTGTGTTAAATGTATGATGAGGTTTTGTCAATTAGGGATTGTTATTTGGGTTGTTTGGATAAGTTGATTTGATTTTTTAGACATCTTTGTAATTGCATGCTATTGTTTGATGTAATTCCTAAAATCAAAACCAGGCCTACAATGTTCCAATCCAATCATCATGTATGTATTGTTATTCTTTGCCTTGATTTATTTGAGAGATCTAACTTTAATTGTACAGGTTTCTACCTTTTACATTGTGCATCCCACAATTCATTATAGGGATAGCATACTACATAGAGTTTTTCGAAATTTTTTATTCATTGTGGTGGATTTAGGCATGTCAATGGGTCAGAGACAGGTCGGGTTTAGAGAGATGCAGATCCGAGTAATCGGGTCTTCATCAGGTCCAGATCTTCATTGGGGCTACAATATTGGATCCAGACCCGGATCCGTTCGGGTTTCGGGTTCGGGTCCAAGTCCGGCCAAATATATACATTTATTTTATTTTATCCCCCTTATTTATTTTTTAATCTTAAATTAAAATATTTTGTAATGTATTATAGAATATTATTAGTATAAATAAAACATATATTACTTATATTTATTATATATATAAATATATATTTTTATATATAATACTTACATGTTATATTGATAAGATATATTTATAAATATATATAAATTTATAGTATACATACATACATATATATATATATATATATATATATATATATATATATATATATATATATATATATATATATATATATATAAAATAATAACGTACAATTCGGGTCCGGTCTTCGGGTCCGGGTCTTGTATAAGATCCAGACCCTACCCGTTTAATAAACGGGTCTTCGGGTCTCGAGTCCAAAAAAATATGCTCTGACCCTATTATATGGATCGGCCCAGATCCAGACCCGACCCATTGACAGGCCTAGGTGGATTTATGGGTCTTCTATCGGTATTTTGACTTCAGTCCCTTTTTCATCAAAGATACATTAGAGGAACTTTCAAGAGTTTATGACATTGCATATTAATTGTTTGTTGATAAGCCACTAAGAATATCTGCTTCTTTATTTCCTATCAAGTTTTTGCGTTTCATATGAATTACTATTGTGATACGAGTTACTGATATTACGAAATTACTTATTTCTACAATGAATCATAATTCCAACTTATTTTAATCAACATTTACGTGTTGTGTCTTCATTCATTCCTGTCCGCACCTAAATATAATTCAATATATAAACAAACAAAATATTATTTACGATTACTTATTTGGGGAGGCACTATAAAAATACCATTTCAATATCCTAACTCCTTAAAACAATAGCAGATCATGTTTTCATATTTATCTGTTTTTATTATAGCTTCCTACATTTAGGCAATATGAGATTCATAGTTTTGACATTAACCAAATAATTCATACAGTAGTTAACGAAATCAAGTTACCTATTTTTAATTGTTGTAAATATGATATGACTACTTAACAATATAAGTTGGTTGTTACATGTTGTAAAATGTGGAAACATTGGGGTATATCATGCAAATTGATTATAAATTTAACTCTAAATGTATGTATTGACCAATAGATTAAGTGTATGCATTTTTGTACAATACAATTCAGTGTACACATTTTCGAAACAGGATTGGATTGAAATAACTTAACACACTGTTTGCTTACTTAGACGTATGCTCAATGAACTTTAGTTAACATGGATACTTAAAATTCAAAAATTGAATTTCTTCAAAGCTCATTGGTATCCCACTAATTGCACATTAGCTCATTGGTATCCCACTAATTGTGTAGCAGACTTCATGCACACTTAGGATATTTCCTTACTTAAAGCTAATGTGATCTATGAGATTACTTCATTTTATATCCCAAATACTCAGAACGAGGATAAAGCTATAACCGGTATAAGTTCTCATCATTCTTTAACATTCTAAAGAGCTTCGGATTGTGGTTCAAAATTAAGATCTCAAACCTTCTCATTTTGCCCTGTTCCCCATCATTTCTCAAGTCCTGCTGCCACAACTTCTATCTGCAATTACTTTAATATTGTATTTCTATTCTCTTCTAATCATTATTCAGTTCATCTAAGATTGAGAAATTGCGGTCTATTCATACAGAATAACATACATTTAAATGTCTTCCAAAATGGATTATCCCTCCCATAATATGTTTGGAACTATGGATACCTTCATATGTGTTTTTATTTTATGGAATCATTCATTCTGATCTGATTCAGATATGATTCTGCTTTAGTTAGTTGTTTTACTTTATTTGGTTTCTTACAATAACATTTTCAGTGTACTTGCCTTTTATTTAAACCGTTCTTCGTCATGCCTTTATCATCGTCCCATGCATAAAAAATTATGAAGCTAAAGCTAAAATTCCAATCAACAAAAGGAAAATGCATTCGATTCAAGTAACTTTAACCTATGAAGGACGGACTCGACGCGTAATACGTGTTTCGACACGACACACGACACGTGATTTTTCCAAAAACTAGGATACGACACGCTGAAATACGTATATATAATATATGTTAAAATATATTTAAATATATATATTAATGAAATAAAACAGATTTTTTCCATAAAATACATTCTTAGAGCATTCTTAACATGAAATTAAGAAAATGGACCGTATAAAACAAAATTCAAACACACTGTAACATTAAAAATCATAAATAAGGCGGAATCATAATCACATAGGGAAAAAAATTATAAAAAAAAAAAAAAAGTGTCATTTTTACGTGTCGGCCAACGTGTCCCATCGTGTCACCATCGTGTCGGCAACGTGTCCAAACATGTCCCAACGTATTCCGGCGTGTCGGGCTCATGTCAAAGCTGACTCGTGGCTTCCAGGAGAGTGTCGGTGCTTCATAGACTTTAACACACTTTTTGCTTACTTAGACAAACACAATTTACATCTGCTCGATGAACTTTAGTTAACATGGATACTTACAATTCAAAAATTGAATTTCTTCATAGCTCATTAGTATTCCACTAATTGTTTAGAAGACTTGATAGACACTTAAGATATTTACTTTCTTAAAACCAATGTGATCTTTGATATTACTTCATTCTATATCCCAAATACTCAGCACGACGATAAAGCTATAACCGGTATAAACTCTCATCAGTCTATAAAATTGTAATCAGCTTGGGATTGTAGTTCAAACTAACATCTCAAATATTGGCATTTTGCCTAGTTACCCATCATTTATCAAGTACTGCTGCCACATCTTCTAGATGCAATTACTTTATTATTGTGTTTCGATTCTCCTCTAATTATTCTTCAATTCATCTAAGATTGGGAAATTGCATTCTATACACACCAAATAACCCACATTTAATTGTCATCCTACTTGGAGTATCCCTCCCATAACGTGTTTGGAACTACGGATACCTTGATATATGTTTGTATTTTACGAAATCATTAATTCTGCTCCGATTGAAATTAAGATTCTGCTTTAGTGGAATGTCATTAATTTATTTGCTTTCTTACACTAACATTTTAACCGTACTTGCTTCCTATTTAAACCATTCTTGGTCGTGCTTATATCATCATCTAATGCAAAAAAAATAATTGAAACAAAAGTTGAAATTCCAATCAACAAAACAAAAATGCATTCCAAAATAGGATTCATACTTATTGAACACTGCATCAGATCAAACTCATATGTGATATAGACCACGATAATATTATAAACACTAAGGACATCGTACGGTCAATAGTGATGAAAAACTTCGATGTTGTTTATAGCGTTTATTCTTTCATGGACTACGATCGATATCGGAAATTACGATCTTCAACTTGAATAACAGAGAATCACTGTCAATACCTCATTCTGATTGCAGACAGTGACATAAATTTTTTTAAATTTACCCTTGCAAAGACTTCCTCACAAACATATCTCATGACGTACTATTTTCGAATTGATTTTAATCATTCAACTTTCTTTTAATGGAATTATTTATCTTACTGACCATAACTATGTTACTATGAATGCAAGATTCAATAGACTAAATGTAGAGACATGAATATTCTTTTACGGTATGTGCAGTTATGCTGTTTCGTCTATGAATCAATACAACATTTACATACCAAAAAATAATCTGCTCACGCATTCCTCTATCACCAACAAATGACTATTTTAGGATAAAAAATTAATTTCTTCTCTCGAGGAATGTATTTAAGTCAAAATTCATTACCAAATGTACATATCGGTGGCTATACACCAACTATACATTTACATGTATTCAGTACCATACATTATGCAAACATAATTGCCTTGCCCAATAATTTCACAAATGCTTAAATAATTTCTTGATCGATGTTATTATTCTCAATACAAAATTACATCAGACTTATAGATTATACAAAGTTTGTAGTATAAAATAATTTTATTATAATGTTCGCAGCATGACCATATTCACAAACTTATTATAAAGTGATCACTAACATAGTAATGTTTACTGTAGGATGTGCAAGAGGGGTTTAGGTTTCAAATACAATTAGAATCCTTTTGCAGAATGGTATGACCAGGGAATATACTTTTACTTTTAGAGATATATTTCCATTTTTATGATTCGGGGTTCTATCCGTGTGTGTTATATTCCCTCTTTATATTTGTCTCGATTTTTTATATTTGAATGGAGAAGTATTTATTAATAACTAATAGTTTTGTATCCCTTAAAGTCATTGTAGGTTGATGCACCTGAAAAAGAGAGCAAATGAGGATAAACTTTACAATGGTATGAAATGTATGTATGAATTTTATTTATGTCGAGGGACTATTGGATGGTTCATTGACTCTTGAGATTTTTGAATCTCGAGTATATTACTTTTTTAAGAATGTTAGTTAACTTAATCAATTTGTTGGCTTTTATTTGAATTACTTTGTTTTTTTGTGCTGATATGAATTGAGTTGTTAGTTTTGGTGATTTTTAAAATTGGTTTTGTCTAGATTGTAAGTGCAACAGGTGCATAAATTTAGATTGATATTTTGTGGATAGAATTATTTACTCTTATCTATATTTAGGAATTAAATAAGTTAGTATTTTTTATGTATGTATTTTATCTTCCTTGGATTTCCTCTGTTTTTATGGCACCCAAACAAAACTCACCGGGGAGGTATAGGCAATTTCTGCTTGAGTAAATAATTCGTAACTCAATGTTAGTCGTAAATGCCTATTAGTTGGATTTGTTTATTCTTTTAAAATTAGATACATCATTCTTTATATTGTTGGTAAAGCTTTAATATCACTAATTTGATGATGAAACGGTATGGGGACACCTTTTGGGTGGACCCATCAATATCACAGTATACTCTAAGATAAAGAAAAAGGAGGGGAGGAGAAGAAAGATGTGATGATAGAAACTTTAAGGTATATTTTTTATTTTTCAAATTAGGTGATATTGACTTAACAGGCCGGAATCTAAATATTACATCTTCAATGATGCTGTCAAGAACTGAAGGATGGGGATTCCGAAATGTGAGTGGATTAGTCCAATCATTGATTACTGGAAATGGAAACAGTATGTGAAAGGTTTTCCATTGATGTGCAATCCACCCTCCATTGAAGGAGTATTCCCAACTCCTAATATTTTGTCAAGGTATTAGGTTTTTTCTAAGGTATTGGGTTTCAAATACGAGTCTTAGAAAGATGTTTTTCTTTTTTATTTTCAATATAAATTTTTTATTAAGGAGGTGGCCCAAAAGTGCAAGTTTTGCAGGAGGGATGGAACTGCGACAATGGTCACTGGGCGCGATCGTCCGATGACTGAAGAACTTTGCGAATCAAGGAAAGTTGCCCCTTTGATGGAATTTGACTGCAGGGGTTATGATATTGGGTTATGACAAGACTCCACCATTTGGTGGAGTAATTGGTTAGTGACTAGACTCTCACCATTTTGGTGGTGGAGTATTTTGCTCCACAATTTGTGCTCTAAGTGGACAATCATTAAAGCCATTTTATGTGGCCTTAATTCCCCTTGCCCACCTATAAATAAGCTTTGTGTATTAAATAAGCTTTGTGTATTAAGAGAAAAACACACTAGCAAATAGGAGAGAAATAAAGCATATAGAGAGTCTTGTTTGAGAGAGAATCAAAAGATCAAGCGTGTTTGTAATTCTCCCCTTATAATAATACAATTATGCTGCCCCGTGGACGTAGGAAAATTGTCGAACCACGTAAATCTCTTGTTATTGTGTGTGATTGAGTGTGAGTTTGATTTCTGGATTGTTACTGGCACAACAATGAGCCTATGGATTTTATGTTTGCTGGTGGTTGGAAATTTGAATCTATGGAAGGCACTAAGTTTGAAGATATTGACTTGTCCGAGGGGAATTTGCCGAATACGATGAAAAGAGTGGCTTCTCAGTCATGATATCTAGCCTTCGTGCTAATTTCACCGTGGTGAAGTAGATAATGCAATCCTAATTGAATTTTTTGCTGGTATATGAAAGGGTACAAACTACCAATGCCCTTACTATCAAAATCAAAGTAAAAAAAACTTGACTGCTTTTATATGGGTAGAAAAACCTATCAGTGTCTATAAGTGTATGTAGCTAGAACTATATTTTATGGATTACTATATGCATGCATTTGTGACATTTGAATGTTGACTCGAATTAGTACATAATTCATCCATGTGCAAAAAAAATGTTGCTTATTTGAGTAGTTTTGTTTCCTTTTTTCTTAAGAAAACGTATAAGGTTGGAAACTATTAGATTAAGGTACGTTAAAAAAACCCGAGGGTAAGTGATCTTATAACTCGCGCATCGTGCGGGTTTCCAACTAGTTATTTTTTTTTTTGGTAGCAACTAGTTATTGGTAGCAACTAGTAAGGTTTTATATATTAAGATCACAACATGCCCAAGGCAGGTCATGCTTACGTGCAATGTACATGTGCACAATTAGTTAGGAAAAATAGGGAAGAAACACACTAAGAAAAGAAATCAAAAATGATATTGTTACCGAATTTTTGACAATTTTTTGGAACAAACTACTCAAAAGAAATTGGCTTCCATATTCATACCTTACGCAGGGCAGATAACGTGGCTACCTGTTTCTCCAGAATTCGAACCTTGTGTTCCAATTCTGCAATATATTGCAACTTCCGCACACACTGTTGATTCGCCAAAATCCTTTTGGCCCGCTTGGGGTCACGCAATGCTATCTCAGAAAGCTTCTCATCATTCATTATGTTCATGAGCTGAGCCTCACTAAACGCTACATTCCCAAACTCTAAGCTAGTATTCGAGTTCCCCTCAATTGGTGAGTCAAAACTATCCATGGAGGCCGGAGGAGAGAAAACGGTCAATGTTTGGAAAAGGGGAGGAGGAGAGAAAATGCAAATGTTTGCAAAAACGGAGGAGAGAAAGCCATTTATAAAGGCCGGAGGAGATAAACGGTTTTGAAAATTTTAATGGCTCCATTAATGGCCTTGAATTTACACCGACTTTGGATGATTTTGTATCTGGACGAAACTCACCGACTCTCTTCCCAGACTCTACAATAATGCTTCTTATACCTGGACGAAACAGAGGCGGCATCATCATGGTTTCAACTTTCATTTGGGAGTAAAAAATAACCCTAATTTACTTTCTTGCTATAAATTTATTTACTTTAACATAAATTTATTTATACATTATACATAAATATATGTCTTAAAATACAACAAGATAAGAAATTATTTTTTTACTTAATACAAACTAATTACAAAATTACACAATGTGACTATGAATCTTTTATTCTTTAACAAATACGAACACGATCGAAATAAAAAATCGAGCGCGGATCACGATCCAAATATTTTATTTTTCGATAAAACTATTTTTTTTCTAAAATCTATTTTTTTTGTGTGTGTTAAAACTAGTTTAAAAAATTGTTTTTTTTTACTAAAAAAAGTTTTTATCATTGAAAAAAATATATTTTTTTTTGTCAAAATTGTTTTTTATTGCTAAAAACATCATTTGCTAAAAATCTATTTTTTGTTTTGTTTTTGTCATGTCGTGTCATATGTATTGGTTGCGATACGCTAATTATTGTCTTATAAATGTAGGTCTGCGTCATCGATAATAACCAGTGTTGTGATTGACACATAAAAATCAGCGATGGGTTATTGTCGTTGGCGCGGATCCGCATCATTTTCAAATCGATTTTAAAACTTTTTTTTATTTTGATAAAAGCTATTTTTTATTTTTCGGTAAAACTATTTTTTTTAAACGTAAAAGTTGTTTTTAAAAAGTTTTTTTAAAAACAACATTGTTTTAAAAAAAATAACATTGTTTTTTTTAAAACAACTTTTTACATTTTAGAAACAACTTTTATTTTTGCGATTTTTCTTTTTTTCACAACTTTAAGAGTTTTTTGTGTTTTTCTGAAACGTAAAAAGTCGTTTTTAAAAAAACAATGTTATTTATTTTTTTATAAAAAAACTGTTTTTTTAAAAACAAATGTTTTCCTAGTTTTTATATATATTTATAGAAAACAACGATCGGTTATTGTCGCTGGCGCGGATCCGCATCATTTAATGGATGTTGGGGCTAACAAAATATGTTTTAAAAAATCGATTTTAGAAAATGTTTTTTTGATAAAATCTATTTTGTGCATTTATGATAGTTACACCGGTTTATTTTGATAAAATCTATCTTGGTTAAAACCTTTTTATTTGAAAAACGATAGTTACACCGATTTTGTGCATTTATGTTTTTTATTTTTCCGTCAAACTGTTTTTTGTTTTTTGCCCAAATTTATTTTTTTATGTGTTAAAACTAGTCTTTCATTTTGTTTTTGATATAACTATTTTTGTAAAAGCATTCCTCATTTTTTTAAAGAAAGCAACAACTATATGTGGCCAGGTAATAGGCAAAACCCAAAAAAATCAATGCCACATCAGTCGATAGGCTCAACCGGTGCATTCCAGTCGGTACCTATAATACATCTCGACTCTTTATTCAACTCTCTTTCATTTGTCCACTAAAGGACAAAAAAAAAAGGAGGAAAACATTTTTTTAAATAAGATATTGTTAAAAAAAAATAATACTACATTCATAAAAAAAATTATATCATTTTTATAAATAAAAACTAGAAAAAAATTGTTAACCAGTTCTTTAAAACGGTTAAAAAAACTCATGAAACCTTATTTTATTTTCATTTTTTTTTAATTTCTTAAAAAGAGTTTCTTATTGAAAAAAACTATATTTTTTTATTAAAAATATGAAAAATTATTTTTTAAAAGCTGGCGCGAACTCACATTATCGCGATTGGTTAGTGCTATTGGGGTGAACTCACATCATCATCACGATTGGTTAGTACCGCTGGCGCGAACCCACTTCATCATTGCGTTTGGTTAGTGCCACATCGTCATCCACGTCATTTAATGAGTTTTTTTCTAAAATGGCTTTTATTAAATGTACAAATTTTTAGTTTTTTAAACATTTTGCTTTTATATAAAGATCTTTTTTAAAACAGTTATAGAAAGTTAAAAAGATTTAAAAACATAACGGTTTTTTTAAAAACAAATAGTTTTTTAAAAAACAATTATTCTTGAAAATGCAAATGTTTAGTTTTTATTAAAAAAAAAGCCCAGCTGGACAAATGGGATTGTGCCACATCCAGAGAGTTAAAAATGTGAGTCAAAATAGGAAGTCGCTCTAGATTTTCTATTATGTTGTTTCAGCTAATTATAAAAAAAAAAAAAAATACTTTTGTGTGGTTTCATCTAAGTATATTAAAAATAAAAATAATTGGTTGTCGATCGACAGGCGTCTTAGCCTTCTATAAAAAGGGGCGAATCATCCCCAATTTCACACCTGCAAGTGTTTGAATCTTCTGCTTTCTGTCTCTAAAAATCGTTTCTAAGTCCTTTTTTCTTTAAGACTTCAAATGGCTAGTTCAAGTGAGGTGTACGATAATACATGGATTATTGTCGATGACTAGGCTGGCTTGGAGTGGAAGTCTAGGGTGCCTCTTGCTTGGGCAACAAAATGTATTTGATGTGTTTGATCCTGTGGCTGATGAGTGTACTCTTCTACGCGAGCTAGCATATCACCGTTTGTCTATGGTGAGGAACCCTAGTGGATATGTAAGTGCAGTGACTTTCGGTATTCCATTTGATTTTTCTATTTCTTCTTTTGCACTAATTAAGGGTTTTTCTCTTCTTCATTTTCTTCTTCTTCTTCTTCTTCTTCTTCTTCTTCTTCTTCTTCTTCTTCAGACTGACGTTGCTCCTTAAGCTATCCGGTCTCAGGGGACGACGAGGTTAAAGGAGGTTTGGGAGAATCTCCCTAGCGTGGTTTACTAGATGGTCTCTTATGAGGGTTTTGGTCACTTGGCATAGGCTTTGGATGAGATACCATGCTCTACTGCAATTTTGTGTGTGTTGGGAGAGAAGTGGTGGGATACTATCCACTCATTCCATCTTAGCTCTGGGGAGATGATGGTTACTCCCATAGATATTCAGCAACTGACAGGGGTTAACTGTGAGGGGCTTCAGATAGTGGTGAACTACATGCTGAGGGTGACGCTGGAAGCGGTGCAGGGAACTTTGGGAGATGTGGGTGATATATATTTTTTGCTTTAAAGGATACTCTCTTGAAGAGATGGGTGGATGTGACTGGCGGGCAACAGGTGAGGCAATTAGCTCGCCTGTTTATTCTGCTTCTGTTGGGTGGCTTTTTGGTGGCGACGAGTGGTGACGTCATCCATCTCTTATTCTTATCGTATTTGCGGACGATTTTTGACGTCCGAATGTAAGACTAGGGGAGGCTAACCTTGGTGTCCCTTTATTTTTCTTTGGATGCTTTCAATCGGTGTTGTCGACATACTTTTACAGGGGCCACGTATCTTTTGGAGGTAATCTTGAATTTATTTTCCCTTTGCATGCATTTCCTTGTATTCTTCTTTGGTTTCTTTCTTGTTGATTCTTGTCTTTTACAAACGCTATTCTACGAAGTCTTCGGGTGTAATGCAGGGTTGATAGCCCCAAAGGATTAATTGTAATGCAGGGTTGATAGCCCCAAAGGATGAGAGCTTGACCATATTCACAAACTTATTATAAAGTGATCACTAACATAGTAATGTTTATTGTAGGATGTGCAAGAGGGGTTTAGGTTTCAAATACAATTAGAATCCTTTTGCAGAATGGTATGACCAGGGAATATACTTTTACTTTTAGAGATATATTTCCATTTTTATGATTCGGGGTTCTATCCGTGTGTGCTATATTCCCTCTTTATATTTGTCGCTATTTTTTATATTTGAATGGAGAAGTATTTTATTAATAACTATTAGATTTGTATCCCTTAAAGTCATTGTAGGTTGATGCACCTGAAAAAAGAGAGAAAATGAGGATAAACTTTACAATGGTATGAAATGTATGTATGAATTTTATTTATGTCGAGGGACTATTGGATGGTTCATTGACTCTTGAGATTTTTGAATCTCGAGTATATTACTTTTTTAAGAATGTTAGTTAACTTAATCAACTTGTTGGCTTTTGTTTGAATTACTTTGTTTTTTTGTGCTGATATGAATTGAGTTGTTAGTTTTGGTGATTTTTAAAATTGGGTTTGTCTAGATTGTAAGTGCAATAGGTGCATAAATTTAGATTGATATTTTGTGGATAGAATTATTTACTCTTATCTGTATTTAGGAATTAAATAAGTTAGTATTTTTTATGTATGTATTTTATCTTCCTTGGATTTCCTCTATTTTTATGGCACCCAAACAAAACTCACCGGGGAGGTATAGGCAATTTCTGCTTGAGTAAATAATTCGTAACTCAATGTTAGTTGTAAATGCCTATTAGTTGGATTTGTTTATTCTTTTAAAATTAGATACATCATTCTTTATATTGTTGGTAAAGCTTTAATATCACTAATTTGATGATGAAACGGTATGGGGACACCTTTTGGGTGGACCCATCAATATCACAGTATACTCTAAGATAAAGAAAAAGGAGGGGAGGAGAAGAAAGATGTGATGATAGAAACTTTAAGTTATATTTTTTATTTTTCAAATTAGGTGATATTGACTTAACAGGCCGGAATCTATCCGGACTGGAATCTAAATATTACATCTCCAATGATTCTTTCAAGAACTGAAGGATGGGGATTCCGAACTGTGAGTGGATTAATCCAATCATTGATTACTGGAAATGGAAATAGTATGTGAAAGGTTTTCCATTGATGTGCAATCCACTCTCCATTGAAGGAGTATTCCCAACTCCTAATATTTTGTCAAGGTATTAGGTTTTTTCTAAGGTATTGGGTTTCAAATACGAGTCTTAGAAAGATGTTTTTCTTTTTTATTTTCAATATAAATTTTTTATGAAGGAGGTTACCCAAAAGTGCAAGTTTTGCAGGAGGGATGGAACTGCGACAATGGTCACTGGGCGCGGTTGTCCGATGACTGAAAAACTTTGCGAATCCGGGAAGGTTGCCCCTTTGATGGTAATTGACTGCAGGGGTTATGATATTGGGTTATGACAAGACTCCACCATTTGGTGGAGTAATTGGTTAGTGAGTAGACTCTCACCATTTTGGTGGTGGAGTATTTTGCTCCACAATTTGTGCTCTAAGTGGACAATCATTAAAGCCATTTTATGTGGCCTTAATTCCCCTTGCCCACCTATAAATAAGCTCTGTGTATTAAGAGAAAAACACACTAGAAAATAGGAGAGAAATAAAGCATATAGAGAGTCTTGTTTGAGAGAGAATCAAGAGAGCGAGCGTGTTTGTAATTCTCCCCTTCTGATAATACAATTCTGCTGCCCCGTGGACATAGGAAAATTGCCGAACCACGTAAATCTCTTGTTATTGTGTGTGATTGAATGTGAGTTTGATTTCTGGATTGTTACTGGCACAACAATGAGCCTATGGATTTTATGTTTGCTGGTGGTTGGAAATTTGAATCTATGGAAGGCACTAAGTTTGAAGATATTGACCTATCCGAGGGGAATTTGCCGAATACGATGAAAAGAGTGGCTTCTCAATCATGATATCTAGTCTTCGTGCTAATTTCACCATGGTGTAGTAGATAATGCAATCCTAATTGAATCTTTTGCTGGTATATGAAAGGGTACAAACTACCAATGCCCTTACTATCAATATCAAAGTAAAAAACAAACTTGACTGCTTTTATATGGGTAGAAAATCCTACCAGTGTCTATAAGTGTATGTAGCTGGAACTATATTTTATGGATTACTATATGCATGCATTTGTGACATTTGAATGTTGACTCGAATTAGTACATAATTCATCCATGTGCAAAAAAAATGTTTCTTATTTGAGTAGTTTTGTTTTCTTTTTTCTTAAGAAAATGTACAAGGTTGGAAACTATTAGATTAAGGTACGTTAAAAAACCCGAGGGTAAGTGATCCTATAACTCGCGCATCATGCGGGTTTCCAACTAGTTATTTTTTTTGGTAGCAACTAGTTATTTTTTTTTTTTGTAGCAACTAGTTATTGTTATTTTGATTTTATTCATGTATGCAGTAAGGTTTTATATATTAAGATCACAACATGCCCAAGGCAGGCCATGCTTATGTGCAATGCACATGTGCACAATTAGTTAGGAAAAATAGGGAAGAAACACACTAAGAAAAGAAATAAAAAAATGATATTGTTACCGAATTTTTGACATTTTTTTGGAACAAACTACTCAAAAGAAATTGGCTTCCATATTCATATCTTACGCAGGGCAGATAACGTGGCTACCTCTTTCTCCAGAGTTCGAACCTTGTGTTCCAATTCTGCAATATATTGCAACTTCCGATGTTTAGAGCACGCAGCACACTTTCGATTCGCCAAAATCCTTTTGGCCCGGTTGGGGTCACACAATGCTATCTCCGAAAGCTTCTCATCATTCATTATCTTCATGAGCTGAGCCTCACTAAACGCTACATTCCCAAACTCCAAGCTAGTATTCGAGTTCCCCTCAATTGAATCACTGGGTGAAAATTGTCTGGGGCGTGTTACCGGGGAAGGAGCCAAATTTGGTGAGTCAAAACTATCCATGGAGGCCGGAGGAGAGAAAACGGTCAATGTTTGGAAAAGCGGAGAGGCCGGAGGAGAGAAAATGCAAATATTTGCAAAAACGGAGGAAAGAAATCCATTTATAAAGGCCGGAGGAGATAAACGGTTTAGAAAATTTTAATGGCTCCATTAATGGCTTACAGAGGTAGCAATGTCAAAACAAACTTTGGATGATTTCGTATCTGGACGAAAGTTGAGCTTTGCTACACCGACTCTCTTCCGAGACTCTAGAATAATGCTTCTTGTACCTGGACGAAATAGAGGCGGCATCATGATGGTTTCAACTTTCATTTGGGAGTAAAAAATAACCCTAATTTACTTTGTTGCTATAAATTTATTTACTTTTAACATAAATTTATCTACTTTCATTTGGGAGTTCAAAATCTGTTCAATCAAGAAAAATAAATATACATTATACATAAATATATGTGTTAAAATACAACAAGATAAGAAATTATATTTTTACTTAATACAAACTAATTACAAAATTACACAATGTGACTATGAATCTTTTATTCTTTAACAAATACGAACACGATCGAAATAAAAAATCGAGCGCGGATCACGATCCAAATATTTTATTTTTCGATAAAACTATTTTTTTTTCTAAAATCTATTTTTTTTTTGTGTTAAAACTAGTTTAAAAAATTGTTTTTTTCACTAAAAAATGTTTTTATCATTGAAAAAATATTTTTTTTTTGTCAAAATTGTTTTTTATTGTTAAAAACATCATTTGCTAAAATATATTTTTTATTTTGTTTTTGTCGTGTCGTGTCATATGTATCGGTTGCGATGCGCTGATTATTGTCTTATAAATGTAGGTCCGCGCCATCGATAATAACCAGTGTTGTGATTGACACATAAAAATCAGCGATGGATTATTGTCGTTGGCGCGGATCCGCATCATTTTCAAATCGATTTTAAAACTTTTTTTTATTTTGATAAAAGCTCTTTTTTATTTTTCGGTAAAACTATTTTTTTTAAACGTAAAAGTTGTTTTTAAAAAAATTGCTTTAAAAAAAAGTGTTTTTAAAAACAACATTGTTTTAAAAAAAATAACATTGTTTTGTTTAAAACAACTTTTTACATTTTAGAAACAACTTTTATTTTTGCGATTTTTCTTTTTTTCACAACTTTAAGAGTTTTTTGTGTTTTTCTGAAACGTAAAAAGTAGTTTTTAAAAAAACAATGTTATTTATTTTTTTTATAAAAAAATTGTTTTTTTAAAAACAAATGTTTTCCTAGTTTTTATATATATTTATAGAAAACAACTATCGGTTATCGTCGCTGGCGCGGATCCGCATCATTTAATGGATGTTGGCACTAACAAAATATGTTTTGAAAAATCGATTTTAGAAAATGTTTTTTTGATAAAATCTATTTTGTGCATTTATGATAGTTACACCGGTTTATTTTGATAAAATCTATCTTGGTTAAAACCTTTTTATTTGAAAAACGATAGTTACACCGATTTTGTGCATTTATGTTTTTTATGTTTTTTATTTTTCCGTCAAACTGTTTTTTGTTTTTTGCCAAAATTTATTTTTTTATGTGTTAAAACTAGTCTTTCATTTTGTTTTTGATATAACTATTTTTGTAAAAGCATTCCTCATTTTTTTAAAGAAAGCAACAACTATATGTGGTCAGGTAATAGGCTAAACCCAAAAAAATCAATGCCACATCAGTCGATAGGCTCAACCAATGCATTCAAGTCGGTACCTATAACACATCTCGACTCTTTATTCAACTCTCTTTCATTTGTCCACTAAAGGACAAAAAAAAAGGAGGAAAACATTTTTTTAAATAAGATATTGTTAAAAAAAATAATACTACATTCATAAAAAAAATTATATCATTTTTATAAATAAAAACTAGAAAAAAATTGTTAACTAGTTCTTTAAAACGGTTAAAAAAACTCATGAAACCTTATTTTATTTTCATTTTTTTTAATTTCTTAGAAAGAGTTTCTTATTGAAAAAAACTATATTTTTTTTAATTAAAAATATGAAAAATTATTTTTTAAAAGCTGGCGCGAACTCACATTATCGCGATTGGTTAGTGCTATTGACGTGAACTCACATCATCATCACGATTGGTTAGTGCCGCTGGCGCGGACCCACTTCATCATTGCGTTTGGTTAGTGCCACATCGTCATCCACGTCATTTAATGAGTTTTTTCTAAAATGGCTTTTATTAAATGTACAAATTTTTAGTTTTTTAAACATTTTGCTTTTATATAAAGATCTTTTTTAAAACAGTTATAGAAAGTTAAAAACATTTAAAAACATAACGATTTTTTAAAAAACAAATAGTTTTTTAAATAACAATTATTCTTGAAAATGCAAATGTTTAGTTTTTATTAAAAAAAAAAGCCCAGCTGGACAAATGGGATTGTGCCACATCCAGAGAGTTCAAAATGTGAGTCAAAATAGGAAGTCGCGCTAGATTTTCTATTATGTTGTTTCATCTAATTATGAAAACAAAATACTTTTGTGTGGTTTCATCTAAGTATATTAAAAATAAAAATAATTGGTTGTCGATCGACAGGCGTCTTAGCCTTCTATAAAAAGGGGCGAATCATCCCCAATTTCACACCTGCAAGTGTTTGAATCTTCTGCTTTCTGTCTCTAAAAATCGTTTCTAAGTCCTTTTTTCTTTAAGACTTCAAATGGCTAGTTCAAGTGAGGTGTACGATAATACGTGGATTATTGTCGATGACTAGGATGGCTTGGAGTGGAAGTCTAGGGTGCCTCTTGCTTGGGCAACAAAAATGTATTTGATGTGTTTGATCCTGTGGCTGATGAGTGTACTCTTCTACGCGAGCTAGCATATCACCGTTTGTCTATGGTGAGGAACCCTAGTGGATATGTAAGTGCAGTGACTTTCGGTATTCCATTTGATTTTTCTATTTCTTCTTTTGCACTAATTAAGGGTTTTTCTCTTCTTCATTTTCTTCTTCTTCTTCTTCTTCTTCTTCTTCTTCTTCTTCTTCTTCTTCTTCTTCTTCTTCTGATGCTGCTGCTGCAGACTGACGTTGCTCCTTCAGCTATCCGGTCTAGGGGGACGACGAGGTTAAAGGAGGTTTGGGGGAATCTCCCTAGCGTGGTTTACTAGATGGTCTCTTATGACGGTTTTGGTCACCTGGCATAGGCTTTGGATGAGATACCGTGCTCTACTGCAATTTTGTGTGTGTTGGGAGAGAAGTGGTGGGATACTATCCACTCATTCCATCTTAGCTTTGGGGAGATAATGGTTACTCCCATAGATGTTCAGCAACTGACAGGGGTTAACTGTGAGGGGCTTCAGATAGTGGTGAACTACATGCTGAGGGTGACGCCGGAAGCGGTGCAGGGAACTTTGGGATATGTGGGTGATATATATTTTTTGCTTTAATGGATACTTTCTTGAAGAGATGGGTGGATGTGACTGGCTGGCAACAGGTGAGGCAATTAGCTCGTCTATTTATTCTGCTTCTGTTGGGTGACTTTTTGGTGGCGATGAGTGGTGACGTCATCCATATCTTATTCTTATCGTATTTGCGGACGATTTTTGACGTTCGAATGTAAGACTAGGGGAGGCTAACCTTGGTGTCCCTTTATTTTTCTCTGGATTCTTTCAGTCGGTGTTGTCGACATACTTTTACAGGGGCCACGTATCTTTTGGAGGTAATCTTGAATTTATTTTCCCTTTTCATGCATTTCCTTGCATTCTTCTTTGGTTTCTTTCTTGTTGATTCTTGTCTTTTACAAACGCTATTCTACGAAGTCTTCGGGTGTAATGCAGGGTTGATAGCCCCAAAGGATGAGAGCTTAGGGGACTTTTATCGGTTGTTTCGATGGCAAAAGTCTAACTAGAGGTCGAATCAATATTTGTCCATGGCAGACGTGCGACGGGCTCTAAATGCCCTGACGAGTGATTAGGTTATCTTTATGTCTTATCTGAGTCCTTTGGCATCTTCATTTCTTGAGTAGATATTGATTATTTATTTGGGATTGCATGTGACTTTCTACCCCCGGGAGCGACTATGCATGATACGGGGGTGACATCCCTACGTGCGCAGATGCGGCGGTTGATCGCGGATGAGTTTGGGAACATTTGGTACCTAGGAGAGAGAGTAATGAGGAGATTCTGGAAGAGGTAGTGGCGGTCCCGCCGTCGTCTCCCTTATGTACATGAGGCAAGTGAGAGAGATGTTGAATGATTACTGGGCGGAGGTGATGATCGGGGAGCCCTACACGCATTATACGGATACAATAACGAGCTACGACTATCCAGATTTCATGAAGAGTTGGCTAATGCCCTATTGTATCTACGATGTGGAGAACATGCATCCACCCGCTATGGCTTCGATTAGAGGGACCAGTGCACCGGTGGGATCGACCCATAGCACGGGTGGTGGATCATCGACGGCAAAGGCAAGGGAGGCTCCGATTATTCAGGTTACTCCCCCTTCTTACAATTTTCGATTGAGTAGCGGGGAGTAACTGAGCGTGTCTCATAGCCCTCAGCGTCAGTTATTGGATTGACGGGGCTTACGGATAATGCCCTTAGGCCTGAGGTTTATCCTTTTCTACCTTGTTCTGTTGACATTCTTTCTTCTTAACTAATTTATCCTTCGTTTATTGTTTATTTGTTTGTAGTATATTTGGGTGTCGAGCACGTGGCTGAGGGATATCAAAGATTGGATGTCCCCTATGTCGGAGTATATCAAGAGTTCAGCTTCTTCATTCTTTATGTGGCCTACAACTTCTGATGAGGGCTCGGGTTCTGGGAGTGGAGGATCCACCACTCTCCTTAAGGGAAAGTGCGTCCTCCGTGGGGGTTGATAGCTAGAGAGAGAGAGAGAGAGAGAGAGAGAGAGAGAGAGAGAGAGAGTGATTGGGTTCAGACAAAGTCCCGCTTATTTTTTTTTATGTTTTTCTTATCTGCAAAATGTAACTTAGTGAAGCAATATATATGAAGAAATGTGCATTTTCTTTTTGGCCATTTTCTTGATTTAATTACTTATCCTATATGCGCTTTTAATTTTATGCTGAGATTGTTTATTTTATGCAAAGATAAAGATAATCATGGAATTTGAAAATGAAAGGAAGTTTTTATTACGAAAGAGAGTAAATGTGATTAAAAAAAGATTTTTTTAGTACGAATTTATTTTTAAGAGAAAATTCTTTTCTTGAGAGAAAGAACTGAGTAAATAACCCGAGGGTAATTTTTCAAAATGAGGGTTTTTTTAAATTAATTTTGATAAAAGAGAAAAGATGGAATTTTCCAAAATAGGGGGTGACAATTGGCATACTCCTTAGCCTACCTATCGGCATGGGGGTCAAGTGAAATCTTCCCTAGGCCTTGATTGCACTTCCCTGAACATCAGAGTAATCTTGTTTGGTTGATTTTACTTGGGTTTCTAGGACTTTGACTTTCGCCAAAGATTTTAAGTATAAAAGGGGGTGTGTGGGATGGGTTTTCTCCACCAATACCCACATTTCTTCTTACTTCATAGTTCTCATTCTCAAATGGATCTTACCATGCATTAAGGATTCGCTTCCTACCTTGACGGTTTGGATAACATGTGCTTGTATAATGTGAATTACGATGCTTTCAACATGTATGGGGTTTCTTTTTGGCATAACCGATCCATATACTGGAACCTGTTGGCGGTAGCCGTACAGTTCTGGTATGGCCATGTCTTTCGTTTCATCCTGGATGAGATTTGTTCCACCTATGAGGAGTTCTCGCCCATGTTGGGGGTTAGCCCTAGTATGTGGGTGACTGTGCCTGATTTCTGTCATTCTCCCCGAGTTTTCCTATCGAAGTTGCTTCATATTTCTCCCTCGACGGCTAAACCGTTGGTTATCGGAGGGGCCATTTCTCTTTAGGCGATCATGTATTCAATTAGCTTGAGGGGTTTTGAGGATGTCGAATTTGCTGGGACATTCTCCTTAAGCCTTATTACGAGGCTGTTATTGGTGACGAGGGACTTTATTGCAGATCCCCAGGTTATTGTGATAACGGCCTGGATGTCTTATCGCCATAGTCCCATGACGGTGGTGCTAGCTGAGACCCTTAACAGCCTAGATGCTTGGATGGAGGGTCATTCTGACTTTCTAAGGGGAAGCCCCGTGATGCTATTTATGTGGCTTGTGAAGAGATTTCACCTGGCGGCCCCTCCTAAGTATCCTTTTGTAGTTATGCCCAATTTCTTTGTTTGGCCTTTTTTTTAGCTTCAGCCCATCCATAGAGAATTAGTTGAACTGGCATGTAGAGCATGGAGCCCGATGTCTCCGTTGGTTAGTGCCATAGTGGGGGGACTTACTACATATCTTGCAGCTTGGAGGTTATCGGTATGTACGGTTGGTGGGACTTCGACAAACTTCCTTTTATTTCTTCTGGTGGCTCCTGCTCCAAGTTGGGCGGGAAAAAACTACGCCCCCTCGTATTACAAATTTCATCCTAGTGGAAGATTTGATTAAATCGGTGAGTATAATGTTGGGATCTTTGTGGCAGCGCCATAGGCCATCTATCCATCCATCACAATTCGCGGGAGGGGCTTGGAATGTTTTCGAGGACTACCTGAAATGGTTATGGAAGTGATTAGTAGATAAACTCATGGTGAAAGAGATTGGTCAAAGGTGGTTCGTTGCTTTCGACACCATGGAAGACAACACTGTGGTTTTATCCAGGTTTTTTAAGGCGTACCTCTCCTTGGCGCATATACGGAATATAAATCATGAGTGGGAAACTTGGGGATCTATAGGGGCTGGTAATGATGATGAAGCGGGTCGTTCGGCAGTTGAAGGCAGTGTCTATAAAGCTTGGGTGATTTTTATAAAGCTATGTTGACTGGGTGTTTTTTTATCTGGGGGTTTGGGGATAATTTTGTGTAGTTTGGTTTAGGTCTAGGTTTGTTTAGGAATCATTTGGTCCGTGGATGGTTGATTTGACTCCCTCCGTTGATACTTCGTGTAATAGTGCCATTTTCCTTAATAAAAAATACAAGTTTATTTTGATCATATTTTGTTATGCCTCTTAAATAGTTTTGCTTTTAAAAAATCTAAACTAATCACTAATGCATACATAATCATTTTTTTTATATAAATGATCAAATGAACTATCGTTCTTGGACGTTAGAAAAGAATAGCATTTTGTGAAAAGAAGGGGACCAAACCCATGTATGACATATGGGCTGTCTACGTACCTCTGGGGGTTTTGAAAATTTTAATGAGTTTTATTTTGAAAAAAAAAGGTTTTTGAGAGGATCAGGTCCCACATATTCCTTGTAGGGAAAATGAAGATTTTTTCTTAAAATAGAAGGGGGTGAGAAGAGTCGTATCTCGTCAAGATTTTAGTCTTAGGGTAAAATTTCTTGAGACGGTCCAGGTTGACTGTATGCACTGTCTCTTCCTAATTGAGGTCTATGAGCATAGTGGTGCCTCCTGAGGGAATCTTCTTCACGATGTAGGGGTCATTCCAATTCAGTTTGAATTTACCTTTGACTTTCCAGATGGCTTCCATGATCTCTTTGAGAGTAAGGTCTCCTTCGTGGACACTACGGTCCTTGACATTCCTATTAAATAATCGCGATATCCGGTATTGGTACCCCTGTATATGGTATAGAGCCTTCGGTCTTTTATCATCCAAGAGTGATAGTCCATCAAAGTGGCTCAGATACCTTCTCCTTCGTTAACTTTGCTTTTGAACAGGACGAGAAGGGAAGGTATTTCCATCTCAACGGGTAGGAATACTTCCATGTCGTACACTAGAGAATAAGGGGTAACCCTAGTAGGTGTTAGAATTGAAGTGTTATAGCCCCAGAGGGCGTAAGGGATCCGGTCGGCCCAATCTCTACGACACTCAATCGCCTTATTGATTATGATTTTGAGGCTTTTATTAGGGACTTCTAAGGCTCCATTGGTTTGGGGTCGGTAGGAAGAAGATTTGTGTCTCTGAATCCCATATTCATCGACTAGTTTTGTGACTTCAACTTTGAAGTGGAGCCCATTATCTGACACTAACTCGTGGGAAACTCCATATCGAAAGATGATGTCCTTTATGATAAACTTCATCACTTTCTTGACATTCAACACCGCGTATAACTCAGCTTCGACCCATTTGATGAAGTAATTTATGGCGACCCGTATGAATTCGTGATCGTTTGAAGCTTTGGGAGTAAATTTTCTTATGATGTCAATTCCCCGAGTGGAGAAGGGCTAATGAGAGGTAATGTTGTATACATCACGGGGAGGCAAGTGTTGGATATTTGTGAACTATTGGCATTTGAGTCATCTTCGAACATACAGTGCAATCTTGAACCATGGTGGTCCAATAGTGTCCCTAATGGATGATATTTTTGGCAAGCATGTGACTGTCCATGTGGGACCCGTATTCCCCACTGTGGATCTTCTGCATCATTTCTTTAACATCAAGCCTTGCAATATAGTGCAAATGGGTTCCATTGAAGTTTCTCTTAAATAGTGTTTTATCGCAGATGATACACTGGGCAGCTAGTTTGCGAAGGGTCGCACGGTCTTTTTTAACGGTGTCTTGGGGATACCTGTAATACCCCGTATTTTTGTGATATTTATTTTATGGGATTAATTAATTAAATGCGTATTAATTGGAAATTAATCCGGGTTAAAATACTAACGAGATGCGAGTTGGTATTTGATTATATGTGCATATACGATTATATATGAATTTTGAATTATGAAATTTGTCGTGAGATTGAAATACGGCAATTGGAAATTTTGTTAAGACGCGTGTGACAGTCGCGTCATGGTATATAATTATGATAATTAAAAAGTGAATTTTATTTCTATTAACGGTATGGTCATTTTGAGTGCGGCAACGCGTCCGGAAGGGTCGAAATAGTCAGAAAACACTAGCTGGGGGTTTGGTTTGGGTCCCGGGGCATTTTTAGGCCATACCGGCAACGTATAAGCGTAGTTTGGTAATTTTGAATTTTGAGGAATTAAAGGCTACGAAAATTGGGAATTAATATCTGGTTAGGCATTAACCCACTAAGCCCACTAATACCCAAATAGACTACGGAGGTTATTGAAAGTTGTTCCTAAGAATTTCTAAAGCACAAACCCTAGCCACCATTAACTTTGGAGAATAAAGCTTGTAGAAAGAGAGGAGAGGAGAAATCTGCAGAGGAGAGAGATCCATTCATCAAATTCGTCATCAAATCCAGAGTTACCATTAAGGCAAGTGGTTTAATTTTGTTTATTTCAAAGAATGCTTCTTCCACGTGTAGGAATTTATTAAAATCATATTGTTCTTGGGAGTTAATGAAAAACCCATGTAAATTGGAAATAGAAAGTACATTTTGATGAGGAAATCGCATGTAGATTGGTGTGTAATGATTATTCTGATGATATTACAATTAGTAGGAAACCAAAAACGGATTTAATTCAGTTCTTTGATGATTCATAAATTCTAGGGTTCATAGTTTTAAAATTGGGGAAAAATATGTATAGGTTTGATATTTGATTGATGTTAGGATGAATTAACACCCCCAAACATGTTAAAATGTGACCTAAGGATGTTTAGGGACGATTAGAGACCTTAAACAATTGTTAGATTGAGGTTTGGATGAGATTTGGGTAGTAGAGAAGTTGGAAAAACGAAAATAAGAAATCTGGGCTCGAATCTGGTCGCTCGTTAGAAGACCCGCCCAGGTCGTTCGAACGAGCTTCTAACGAGTTAACCATTGACTTCTAACGAGGGTGAAGTTCGTTCGATGAGATCGTTCGAACGAGATCTCCTTAGAAAGACCACTTCATTCGAACGAGATCTCGTTAGAAGACTCAGTTCGTTCGAACGAAGTCTCGTTCGAACAACCTCGTTCGAACGAGACTTCGAACGAGTTAAAAGTTTAGGCTTTTTAGCCTATTTTGATCCCGAGTGCCCCGTAACCTTGTGTATAGGTAGAGATAGCCTTTCCTTGATGAGTAATTGATATAATTGGGACGTTTGGGATATAATGAGGAGTCAAACCTAGAAGTGTAGTTTGAACCTAAGGGAAAATATGAAGTAGGACGTGAGTGTCTATTACGATGTGAGCTATTGACGGCCTAATTAATTATATTAATCGGGAACATATAAATGGTGTAGTATTATATGTCAGTACGAGAAGAGATATGTACCAATATATTATGGTGATTACTAAGACGTGTGCATACTTAGTATATGTATTGATTTTATGTGTATGACATACCTACCATACTTGCTATCACGGGAGGTTTGCGTTCGCTTAGGGCCCTCTAATCCTTGTGTTGCCCGGATTTAGACTGGTTACCTCGATGAACATAGGTCAGAGAAGGACTTATTGGGATGTTAATAAGTCTGCTGATCGTGGGAGCGCAGGTATGTGCGTGACCCATGTGATGTGACTGTGTTCGCCTCCATTATTTGTGATGTTGTTATCTGTGAACTATTCCTGAGAGATTCGGAATATGTGATCCTTATGTACATGATGTACCGGGATGGATAGCAGAGTATGTGTGCACCACAGATTAGTCTCGGGGTGCTTGTATTGTATATTTATGATGTGAATAATATACAATTAATTAATGGGAACTTTCATGTTGTTATTGTGAACATAATTATGGTAATGTAGTGAGAGGACATAACGGGTTAACTGATAGTGAATAATGTATTACATATTGAGACTCTGAGTTTAAGTAAAGCTCTCTATTTATTTGATAAAGTTAGAATGTAATACGGGAATCGAGTAGTAAGGGGTAGAACTTATTACGTTTTGGTTAGATATATGTGTCATTTAGATGGGTAATGTACGTTAGGAGTGCACATGTAGTCGAGAGGTGAAAATTTCATGTGAGTGCACGTCCTAACATGTACTTTGCATTTAATGTTTTAATGTTATTAAAACACTTGCTGTTTTCAAAATGTTTTCCACTTTCGGGCTCTGACCCATTTGCTTTCAAATCTATTTTTGTAAAAACCATTTTAGGTGCCCAGCCACAAGGACACCATGCATAGGATTCTCATTCAGATGACGAGCTGTAGTTGTTTGTGGAAGTTACAGGACTTTGCTTGTAGACGCTTCATCTATCTTGACTCAATATTCTTCAGTTATCAGTTGTAGGGTATGTCGCCCATTTCTTTTAGAGACATTTCATTTATTTCAGTATTCAGACTTTTGGCATGTAATTATTCAGGATTCAGACTTGTCTTATATTTTTGTTGTGGGACTGTTGTGAGGAGTTTTTCCTCCGGACTTGTTATTATTAATTGTTGGTTATTCATTACATCATTATGGTGAATGGGTTATGTTGTTCTTCCATCATTCTTTCATTGCATGTTAATCAGACTTAACTTAAAATTTGGCACTTACTTTTTAAATACTAGGGGGTTAGTAATTATTAAAAATGTTTTCGACAGTGATGCTATTAACTGAACCAACTTGGCATTTTGAATTAATTTAATAAAGGAGTAGCTACCCGGTATTTAATTAGTCGGGGTGTCACAGGTGGTATCAGAGCATCAGGTTCTAGTGTCCTTTAGGATCTGAACGGCTTATTATCTTTCCGCTGAGCTTTCTTTGATGTAGAGCCCTATATTTTAGGACTGTTGTATTCTTTTGTGTATACTACGTTCTTCAGCTATTTTAAGTTTATAACTGCGAACTTATAAACTTCATTCTTGTTTCAGATGCCTCCACGACGTGCACGAAGGGTTCCCAGGGATGCGACGCCAGAACCACAGCCCGCACCAGCTCAGGGCACGATGAATGACACCGAGGTTGCAGCCATTGTGGCCCAGGCGGTAAATACCGCACTGGCAGTAGTTCAGCAGGCACCACCTCAGGCGCCGATAGCCGCGCCAGTTCAGGCACATGCATTCCTGTCTGCTTGGGAATGTGTACGTGATGCTTTTCAGAAAGCACACCCTCCGGAGTTTGCAGGTAGCTCCGATGTGGTAGTTTCAAGTCAGTGGAGGAAGGACATCCAGCGACACCTGAGGATGTATGAGTGCACAGATGTCCAAAAGCAGATACTAGCTACCTTTAAGCTAGTAGGGTCTGCACTGCAGTGGTGGTAGTCAATTACCACCGTTGAGGAGAGAGATTGACACACCCCAACCCAATTACTTATAATTAAGTCTGAAAGTCAAAGTGAGTCAAACCATAATTAATCTAACCAACCCATAAACACGAGTTTTGATTTCAGAGTCATCATTGTAAATCCATATAACTGAAAACCTTTTTACAACATCAAAGTAGTCATGCCCATAAAAACTTTCATGAAGGATAAGTTAACTTAATTACATCATTTACATTTACACAAAATTATTGTTTCTCCCATTCCTGGCTAACCCAACCTGACCTCCTAGATTTGGCAGTGACATCGCGTTACCTGAAAAATGTGAACATAGGAACCGTGAGCAAAATAGCCCAGTGAATGTATCACTACTCTACTATTGCATGAATTTAAATGCAATAAATCATGTCCATATAATTATGTATTAACTTATCCGGCTCATTCATAATGAATGACCAACTTTTCCGAATCATGATTCACATATCCTGTCTAAATATACAATTCTCCCCCATTCCTGGTCGAGGAGTAACCCCTTGTCATTAATAGACAAATCTCCCCCATTCCTGGTCGAGGAGTAACCCCTCATTTCGGTAAACCAAAATGAAAGATTTTATATTCATAACATTATGATCATATTCGTAACAGTATACAAATACATCATTCCAGTGAGTACACTCACCTTGGGTTGTCAACTACGTATTTAGGTTTCTTTCTCGTGGAGCTCAACTGGGTTTATTAGACCTTACACCTGTCAATCCAACTAGATCAGTACTGAACCTCAATAATAAATATTATCCTAACATAATTATGTAACTTTCCATGACTATACATCAACAATATAATTCCAATTAAGTCACATTCCATAAAACATAGGTAAAGGCAAAACATTGATATACATGTTGATAAAGTTATGAACATTCAACCGTAGGAAATACCTCATAAGGAATTTATAACCAAAGTCAAGTAAACATGAAATTATACTTCTCAATGTGTATACACATGAAACACGTACTCAAAGTACCCTTTGTAAGGACGAAATACAAACATTCATTTGAGGGGTATCCAGTATGGCCTGAAATTATTGTCATACATACTTAACCATCCTATATTTCTAAATTGTATAAATGAAGGGATCCAACCTTATCAACATGAAAATATATATGAATATAATATCCATTACAAGTGACGGTGTAATTTTTCAAGCTTCCTAAGTCAAGTTATGACCATTTCTCTACAACACAAGAAATCTGCCCTACAAGCTCCTCTGTTGATCCTTCGAATTCCCAGAATTTTCATAATTTTTATACAGTATAAATTTCCATGATTTTCAACAAACTTTCATTAGACATACTAAATAGTACAGAATTAAATTTTCATAATATTTGGACTTCATTTGCTATCTCAAAATCTTGACCAAACTCAGAGCATACCGAAATCAAGTATACAAACAGCAACTATGTACCAACTTGAAATCATCATTACGGACTAACCAAAAGGATATAAATTCTAATTTTTAGATATTATATGAATATATGAGTCTACTTTCATTTCCAATTGGAATTTCTCAATTCCAGTAATCACACAAAGAGATATGCAGATTTGAATACAAGGGGTTTCAACACAAAGCAATTTTAAGGGTTTCTACACTCAACTTAACATAAGCTTGCATCTAGCCATACATATATATAAAGGGCTGAAACTTTCGTAAACTTATGATGATTTAGATCATATAAATCAGTAATATAAGATAAATAACTAGAATTGTAATTAGGATTACCTTCAGGGCTTTTTACGTAATTTCTACGGATTTTTCTACACCTTTTCTCCTCACTTTTCCTCCTTAACTTCTACTTTCTCTTTCCCTAAGCTTAAAGCCCTTTCATGGCTGGTTTTGGCTGAAGTATAAGGATATTTCAAGGGTATAAGGTCGGCCAAGGCTTCCTCCCAAGCCAACCAATCAAATTAAACCATTTGGTTTAATAAAAGACAATTTACCACCTAAGGGAATTGACATATTTGCCCCTTCTCGTAATTTCGACCTAACTTCTTCCTCGAGCATCCTTTTGATGCACCATTTGTTGTGTTACGACCCTAACTCACATGTCTACAACTATGTAGTTTTCACCTCAAGTCAATTGTAATGTTACAATGGTCAAAACTAGTCTTAAACAGGAATATTTCTATCGAAAATAACCAAATCTTGTGTTCGTACATAACTCGACATTTCATGATTTATGAAAGTAGGATTAGACTAAACATAAGCACTTAATATTATATATACTAATAATAAATTATTCATATCACATAATATAAACATGATTTAAATATAATTTATCAAAATTATAATCGGGTTGTCACAGAGATACTCTCACTATTCAGGTGTTCTGGGTGTGGTTCGATCGCAAGTACTTTCCGTCAGCTGTTCACACGGAAATGAGGAGGAAGTTGATGAGCCTTCGACAGGAGGGTAAGACTGTGGCCGAGTATGAGGCCGAATTCACTGATCTTCTGAACATTGTTCCGGATGAAATACCAACAGAGGAGAAAAAGATACAGAAATTCACGGACGGGTTGACCTGGAGGATTCGTCAGCACTTGTTAGGGAACCTCTCGTTAGCCACTTATTCTGATGTGGTTAACGCTGCATTGCTCCATTTCCAGGATCACCGTTTTCACATGGCTGAGGGCAAGCAATCGGGAGAGTCTAGCCATCAGGGCAGGACTGGAGGAAATGGTGCCAGTGGGGCACAATCTGTTCAGGGGCAGAGGCAGGGTGATCAGGGTACCCAGCAGGGGGATCACAAGAGGTTCAAGTCAGGAAATTTCAGGCACGGACAGGGAGGTTTCCGGCAGGGCCATCAGGGTCCGAACGGCCATCAGCACCAGCAGGGTCAGAATGGTCAACAGCAGTTTCAGCAGGGCCAGTGGAGGAATGGTAACGGCCACCAGGGTCGGGGACAGCAGGGACAGAGAGGGGGAACTTCCCGGGGAAGTGTTTTGTTTGTGGCAAGACTGGCCATAAACGCCAGGACTGTCCTGATAGGGGCAGGGCCCCGCAGCAGCAGCAGGGTGCTCGACATGAGCCACAGAGGCCACTTTTTCCACCAGCCCTCCCAGCTCCAGCCTAGGTGCCAGCTCTTCCAGCCATTCTAGCAGTCCCTGTGCAGCAGGGACAATTACAGTATGGACGTGTCTATAACGTCCACCGGGCAGCAGCTCCGCAGGCACCACCCGCTATTGAGGGTACGTTTCCTATCCATGGTACTATGGGTCGGGTTTTGTTTGATACGGGGGCAACACATTGCTTTATAGCTACACATTTTGCGAAATCCTTAGGGTTGTTAGCTACGGCAGAGAGCACCGTGACGTGTGTAGACTCACCATTAGGGAGTGGGTCACTTATTTTCTTTATATGCCGGGGAGTGGGGGTAGAGATTGGTAGTCTGGTGTTACCTGCAGATATGTTGGTATTAGATATGCATGTTCACGATGTGATTATCGGTATGGATTGGCTCACTGATTATAGAGCCATGATTGATTGCTTCGGTGGGAGCATTGTTTTTGCCATTCTGGGGCAAGAGATATTTGTAGTGGCGATGCCTCGCCCAGAGGGAGGCTCGACCGCTCATTTGTATTACCTAGAGGAGGATACCTCTAAGGAGGTTTTGATTCCTTTAGATTCGATCCCAGTTGTCAGGGAGTATTCTGATGTGTTTCAGGAGATACCAGGCCTACCCCCCAGTCAAGAGATAGACTTTGTTATAGACTTATTACCAGGTACGAGACCTATAGCACGCGCACCGTACCGTATGGCTCCAGCCGAGATGAGGGAGTTGCGGGATCAAATTGAGCAATTGTTGGGTCAGGGGTTTATACGGAGGAGTACTTCACCGTGGGGTGCCCCTGTGTTGTTCGTGAAGAAGAGAGATGGTTCACTGAGATTGTGTGTGGACTACCGAGAGTTGAATAAGGTCACGATACGGAATAAGTATCCGTTGCCTCGAATCGATGACTTATTCGACCAGTTGAGAGGAGCTTCTTTTTTCTCGAAGATTGATTTGAGATCGGGATACCATCAGTTGCGTATCATGGAGGAGGACGTCTCGAAGACTGCGTTCTTATCGAGATATGGTTCTTACGAGTTTCGGGTTATGCCTTTTGGTTTGACCAACACTCCAGCTGTGTTTATGGACTTGATGAATAGAGTGTTCAGGGATTTCCTAGATCAGTTTGTCATTGTCTTCATCGATGATATTCTGGTTTACTCCCAGACAGAGGAGGAGCACGCCGAGCATTTGAGGCAAGTTTTGCAGACACTACGTCAGAACGAGTTGTATGCAAAGTATGAGAAATGCGGGTTTTGGCTGAAGGAGGTCCATTTTTTGGGACATATTATTTCCGACCGGGGAATATCTGTTGATCCGGGGAAGGTATCCGCGGTGAGGGAGTGGGGACAGCCCACGACACCGACAGAGATTCGTAGTTTCTTGGGCCTAGCAGGATACTACAGGAGGTTCATTCGGGGATTCTCGAAGATTGCAGGTCCTTTGACACATCTGACTCGTAAGGGTGTGCCATTCATCTGGAGTGATGCCTGTCAGTTGGCATTCGATGAATTGAAGGATAAGTTGACCTCAGCACTTGTGTTAGCATTGCCGAGACCGGGAGTTGAGTATTTAGTTTACACCGATGCGTCCTTGCAAGGACTAGGAGGTGTATTACAGTAGGAGAGTCAGACAATAGCTTATGCTTCCCGTAAGCTAAAGCCTCACGAGAAGAATTACCCCACTCATGACTTGGAGTTGGCGGCAGTTGTTTTTGCCCTTCGTATTTGGAGACATTACCTTTTGGTGGAAAATTTTCGATTGTTCACAGACCACAAGTCCCTACAGTACCTATTCACGCAAAAGGAGTTGAATATGCGGCAGCGAAGGTGGCTTGAGTTTGTGAAGGACTATCAGTTTGATATCTAGTATCACCCGGGGAAGGCTAACGTGGTAGCAGACGCGTTGAGCCGTAGGCCAGCAGATGAAGTGGTAGAGGTGTGGAAGGCCAAGTGGAAGGAATTGGGACACCAGGATGTAGTGGCCCGATCATTCATGTCGGTAATGACTGTTACACCACAGATTGTCACGAGAGTGGTAAAGGCACAAGAAGATGACTCGTTCTGTCAGGAGCAGATAGTTCGATTACTAGCAGAGGGAGCCGAGTTCTATACCGTTAGCTCAGACGAGGTATTACGCTTCAATGGGAGATTAGTAGTTTCGGAAAGGGAGGAATTACGGCATGAGGTGATGGCCGAGTCGCGCGGCTCACGGTTCGCGGTACATCCCGGTGGGGAAAAAATGTACCAAGACATGAGACGACAGTATTGGTGGAGCGGGATGAAGAGAGATATTGCCGAGTTTGTCTCTAAATGCGCCACTTGTCAGCTAGTAAAAGTGGATCATCAGAGATCGGCAGGACTGCTACAGCCATTGGAGGTCCCGATGTGGATGTGGGAGAGCATATCCATGGACTTTATCACGGGGTTGCCTACGTCACAGAGAGGTCACGACTCCATTTGGGTGATTGTGGAGAGGTTGACCAAAGTCGCTCATTTTCTACCCGTAAGGACAGACTACACTGCAGGACAGTATGCCCAGCTCTTTATTTCAGAGATAGTGAGACTTCATGGTGTGCCCCTAAATATCGTGTCTGACCGAGACAAGATATTTGTTTCACGGTTTTGGGAGAGTTTTCAGGAGGCCATGGGCACGGAATTGCGGTTGAATACGGCGTATCACCCGCAGACCGATGGGCAAACCGAGCGTACAAACCATATGTTGGAGGACATGCTACGTATGAGTATCATTGATTTTAGGGGTGGATGGGAGCAGTATCTTCAACTGGTGGAGTTTGCTTACAACAACTCCTACCAGTTCACCATTGGCATGGCTCCATTTGAGGCGTTTTACGGTAGACCTTGTCGTTCCCCAGCATGTTGGTTGGAGGTGGGGGACAACAAACTACTTGGGACGGAAGTGATTCAGGATACTTCGGCGAGGATAGAATTGATTCGGAGTCGCATTCGGGTAGCTCAGGATCGGCAGAAGAGCTATGCTGATGCGAAGAGGTTCTTCAGAGAGTTTCAAGTGGGGGACCAGGTTTTGCTCAGAGTATCTCCTATGAAGGGGATTATGTGTTTCGGGAAGAAAGGGAAGTTGGCACCGAGATATGTGGGACCATTTCCTATTATTGAGCGGATTGGACCGATTGCGTATAGGCTTGGATTACCGGAGCATTTGCATCGGATTCACGATGTATTTCATATTTCCTCGCTAAGGAAATATCTTAGAGACAATTTGGCTCATTATCATATTGCTTTGGAGGACATCGATCTCCAACCTGATAGCTCCTACGAGGAGGGGCCGATTGCTATTTTGGACCGAAGTGAGCGGAAACTGCGGTCAAAGATCGTTCTGTTAGTGCGTGTTCAGTGGCGACATCATAATGTCGAGGAGTCCACATGGGAGCGCGAGGATGAGATGCGCGAACGTTATCCAGAGTTGTTCTTACCAGGTACTTTCTAGTTCCGAATTTCGGGACGAAACTCAGTTATTAGGGGGGAAGTATGTAATACCCCGTATTTTTATGATATTTATTTTATGGGATTAATTAATTAAATGCGTATTAATTGGAAATTAATCCGGGTTAAAATACTAGCGAGATGCGAGTTGGTATTTGATTATATGTGCATAAATGATTATATATGAATTTGGAATTATGAAATTTGTCGTGAGATTGAAATACGGCAATTGGAAATTTTATTGAGACGCGTGTGACAGTCGCGTCATGGTATATAATTATGATAATTAAAAAGTGAATTTTATTTCTATTAATGGTATGGTCGTTTTGAGTGCGCCAACGCGTCCGGAAGGGTCGAAATAGTCAGAAAACACTAGCCGGGGGTTTGGTTTGGGTCCCGGGGCATTTTTAGGCCATACCGGCAACGTATAAGGGTAGTTTGATAATTTTGAATTTTGAGGAATTAAAAGCTACGAAAATAGGGAATTAATATCTGATTAGGCATTAACCCACTAAGCCCACTAATACCCAAATAGACTACGGAGGTTATTGAAAGTTGTTCCTAAGAATTTCTAAAGCACAAACCCTAGCCACCATTAACTTTGGAGAAGAAAGCTTGTAGAAAGAGAGGAGAGGAGAAATCTGCAGAGGAGAGAGATCCATTCATCAAATTCGTCATCAAATCCAGAGTTACCATTAAGGCAAGTGGTTTAATTTCGTTTATTTTAAAGAATGCTTCTTCCACATGTAGGAATTTATTAAAATCATATTGTTCTTGGGAGTTAATGAAAAACCCATGTAAATTGGAAATAGAAAGTACATTTTGATGAGGAAATCGCATGTAGATTGGTGTGTAATGATTATTCTGATGATATTACAATTAATAGGAAACCAAAACGGATTTAATTCAGTTCTTTGATGATTCATAAATTCTAGGGTTCATAGTTTTAAAATTGGGGAAAAATATGTAGAGAGTTGATATTTGATTGATGTTAGGATGAATTAACACCCCCAAACATGTTAAAATGTGACCTAAGGATGTTTAGGGACGATTAGAGACCTTAAACAATTGTTAGATTGAGGTTTGGATGAGATTTGGGTAGTAGAGAAGTTGGAAAAACGAAAATAAGAAATCTAGGCTCGAATCTGGTCGCTCGTTAGAAGACCCGCCCAGGTCGTTCGAACGACCTCGTTCGAACGAGCTTCTAACGAGTTGACCATTGACTTCTAACGAGGGTGAAGTTCGTTCGATGAGATCGTTCGAACGAGATCTCGTTAGAAAGACCACTTCGTTCGAACGAGATCTCGTTAAAAGACTCAGTTCGTTCGAACGAAGTCTCGTTCGAACAGCCTCGTTCGAACGAGACTTCGAACGAGTTGACAGTTTAGGCTTTTTAGCCTGTTTTGATCCCGAGTGCCCCGTAACCTTGTGTATAGGTAGAGATAGCCTTTCCTTGATTAGTAATTGATATAATTGGGACGTTTGGGATATAATGAGGAGTCAAACCTAGAAGTGTAGTTTGAACCTAAGGGAAAATATGAAGTAGGACGTGAGTGTCTATTACGATGTGAGCTATTGACGGCCTAATTAATTATATTAATCGGGAACATATAAATGGTGTAGTATTATATGTCAGTACAAGAAGAGATATGTACCAATATATTATGGTGATTACTAAGACGTGTGCATACTTAGTATATATATTGATTTTATGTGTATGACATACCTACCATACTTACTATCACGGGAGGTTTGCGTTCGCTTAGGGCCCTCTAATCATTGTGTTGCCCGGATTTAGACTGGTTACCTCGATGAACATAGGTCAGAGAAGGACTTATTGGGATGTTAATAAGTCTGCTGATCGTGGGAGCGCAGGTATGTGCGTAACCCATGTGATGTGACTGTGTTCGCCTCCATTATTTGTGATGTTGTTATCTGTGAACTATTCCTGAGAGATTCGGAATATGTGATCCTTATGTACGTGATGTACCGGGATGGATAGAAGAGTATGTGTGCACCGCAGCTTAGTCTCGGGGTGCTTGTATTGTATATTTATGATGTGAATAATATACAATTAATTAATGGGAACTTTCATGTTGTTATTGTGAACATAATTATGGTAATGTAGTGAGAGGACATAACGGGTTAACTGATAGTGAATAATGTATTACATATTGAGACTCTGAGTTTAAGTAAAGCTCTCTATTTATTTGATAAAGTTAGAATGTAATACGGGAATCGAGTAGTAAAGGGTAGAACTTATTACGTTTTGGTTAGATATATGTGTCATTTAGATGGGTAATGTACGTTAGGAGTGCACATGTAGTCGAGAGGTGAGAATTTCATGTGAGTGCACGTCCTAACATGTACTTTGCATTTAATGTTTTAATGTTATTAAAACACTTGCTATTTTCAAAATGTTTTCCACTTTCGGGCTCTGACCCATTTGCTTTCAAATCTATTTTTATAAAAACCATTTTAGGTGCCCAGCCACAAGGACACCATGCATAGGATTCTCATTCAGATGACGAGCTGTAGCTATTTGTGGAAGTTACAGGACTTTGCTTGTAGACGCTTCATCTATCTTGACTCAATATTCTTCAGTTATCAGTTGTAGGGCATGTCGCCCATTTCTTTTAGAGACATTTCATTTATTTCAGTATTCAGACTTTTGGCATATAATTATTCAGGATTCAGACTTGTCTTATATTTTTGTTGTGGGACTGTTGTGAGGAGTTTTTCCTCCGGACTTATTATTATTAATTGTTGGTTATTCATTACATCATTATGGTGAATGGGTTATGTTGTTCTTCCATCATTCTTTCATTGCATGTTAATCAGACTTAACTTAAAATTTGGCACTTACTTTTTAAATACTAGGGGGTTAGTAATTATTAAAAATGTTTTCGACAGTGATGCTATTAACTGAACCAACTTGGCATTTTGAATTAATTTAATAAAGGAGTAGCTACCCGGTATTTAATTAGTCGGGGTGTCACAATACCTACCATGTTTGTGGAGGCGCTAAATGTTATAGTACCGTAATCAGACCATATGAAAATCCTACTCGAAAACGAGCTCAATGTGGTAGCAGTGGGTAGGCTTAGCTTCTTTCTGAACCAGAAAAGGGGCCATTGTTATTCCCACGGTCATGTCGACCATGGATGGCAGGGTGGCAAGGGCGTCAGCCAGGCTGTTCTTTGCACGGAGGAAGTAGTGTAAGGTGACATCATTATACTGGGAGGCCAATTCTTCTAAGTGGGCATGGAAGGGTAGGAGGTTATGAGCATTTCGTCTTTAACTTTCTATTTTTTGAGGATTGGGCCGACGATTAGGGTAAAGTCTCTGTAGATGTCTAGGTGTCGAATTCTTTTTTAGAGGGCGATCTTGAGGCCTACCATGCATGCCTCGTACTCCATTTATGTTATTGGTGCAGGAAAGTCTAGTTTGATGGCAATCGGGGTGTGAGAATCATCAAGGGTGATTAGAAGTATCCCAATGCCATATCATTTCTTATTGGAAGCTCCGTCAATGAACATTTGCCATATGAGGTCCTCTTGAGAGGTGGAGAGGATATCTTTATTCAGGAATTCAGATACCCAAACATCGGCTTTTTTTATGGGGTACTCAGTAAGGTAGTCAGAGATGGCCCTTCCTTTCATAGCTTTCTGCATGACGTACACAATATCAAAATCAGTTAGCAACATCAGCCAATGGGACATTCGTCTAAACATAGCAGGATTTTCTAGCAAGTACTTGATGGGATCTATATGGGATACAAGTCTAGTGGGGAAGGCATTCGTGTAACGTTGTAACTTCTGCATGACCTAGACTAGGGCAATACATGGTTTCTCCAAAGTAGTGTAGTTGACTTTGTATTCAACTAATTTATGGTTAGCATAATAAATTGATATTTCCTTACAGGTTCCTTCATTGTATTGGGTTAACAAAGACCCTACTGTAGTATCTATAACGGTTAAGTACAGGACGAGGGGTAGACCTGGCTATGGAGGCATAAGCACCAGAGGTCGGGTAAGGTAGCATTTGATTCTGTCAAAGGCATATAGGCCGGCCTCACTCCAAACTTTAGTAGAATTCTTCCGTAGCAGCTTAAAAATGGTTTCACAAATTGAAGTCAGTTGGTTGATGAACCGATAGATGTACTGTAGTTTTCCTATAAATCCTCGGACTTCCTTATCTGTACGTGGTGGTGGTATCTTAATTATGGCTTTCAGGTTGGTAGGGTCTGCTTTGATTCCCTTTTCACTGACCATGAATCCCAAGAGTTTTCCTTTTGTGATGCAAAAAATGCATTTTTGTGGGTTTAGCCGCATCTAGTATTATCATAGTCACTTGAAAAACTTTCGAAAAAGAGGGAATATGACCTTCCCGAGTCTTAGATTTGATGATCATATTGTCCACATATACTTTGACTTATTTGTGAATAAAGTCACGTGGGATGGTTTTGGCAGCCCTTTGGTAGGTAGCCCCGACATTTTTGAGTTCGAATGGCATGACAGTGTAGCATAAAGTTCCCCATGGTGTGATAAATGAGGTTTTTTCCTGATGGTCAGGGTGGAGCCTGATCTGGTTATATCAAGAAAATCTATCGACAAATGACTTGAGGGTGTGGCTAGCCGTGTTGTTAGCGATCATATCAATATTGGGAAATGGGTAATCATCCTCCGGGGATGCTTTATTCAAATCCCGGTAGGTGATGCACATGCGGACTTTTCCTCCTGACTTCAATACAAGGACAATATGTTGGCAAGCTATATAGGATATTCAACTACGCAAATGAAACATACGTTCAGTTGCTTGACCACTTCTTCTTTGACTTTGTGGGACCATTCGGGATGAAGCTTTCGTAGCTTCTATTTGATTAGTTCGCATTCGAGGAATATTTGGATCAGATGTTGAGCTATTTCTGGGTCAATGCCGTACATGTCATCATAGCACTATGCAAAGATGTCTATGAATTCCTTCAGTAGCTTCTCAAATTTCGCACACTCATGCTCGTCAAGAGTGGACCCTATCATAATCTCACGCTGATGGTTACTAGAATCGAGATTTAATAACAACAGTATTATCATAATTAATTTGAAAGTGATTGTGTTATTTATTGTTCTCATTATCAAGATCAGTTAAGAATTGTTCATTTGCAAAATCATCATCATCAATAGTTTGATTAGAATTAAAACAACTAATGTAAGGTACAACCAGATACTCGAAATCTTCATTTATTTCATTTTTAGGAAAAACAACATTAAGAACCTTTTTAAACGAGGTCTTAGTTACATTGGTATCATAAAAAGGAACAATAACATTAGATAATGAAATTTGGATAGGGTAGACAATATGGTCAGGTTAAGTCTGAGCAGGTTGGATAAGCACAACATTCTAGGTGAGGAGAGGCATATCAATGTCTCTGATTCGAGTAGATGATTCCAATGGCATGGAATCTAAATGAAATATGCATAGACTCAACCCCAGTTTCTGCAGGTTAAATGAGTCCTCGAAATCACTTTCTTTAAAATCCTTGATAACTGTCATGGCTGTCTCGACGAGAGGTTAAACTTCATGTTAGCAATCTGCGGCCCAAGAATTACTCTCTTGAAAGAAGATTTACAGCCTTGATTTCATCTTCTTATCAACATGGTCATATAATGGTTTGAGGAAGTCGTAGAAAGGGAAGTCTTATTATTCCTTGATGAACCTTCCATTCAAAGAGTCTCTCAAAATAGTCCTTCCTTCTTCTAAGCTTCTTTTAGACCGTGGCCGCCGGAGGACTTTGGGTTCTTCTGATGAGGGTTGGTAGCCCTAGCCACATGGGGGAAAGGCCTCATTTAGGACTATGGGCTCAAGGATCCCTTGTTGGCATCACCCTAGCCCCATTCTGGGCATAAAGTTTATGTTCTTGAAAATCTGAATCACGTTGACATTACCATGAGGGTTCTATTCTGGACAGACCCAGTCTTTGAAACTATCTCCTGCTAGAACGTGACATGGGTTAGCTCTGAATCCAGAGAAGATCATGTTATTCATCCTATGTTGTATCTCTAATACCTAGTTACAAGTACTGGTGGTGTCTGAACTATCCCCATCCCCCAAGATGGTGATAACCTGGCCATTGGTGAAGAATTTCAGTTTCTGATAAAGAGAAGATTATACCCTTCAGTAACCGTGGAGCCATAGATGGACAAGGAGAAGGTTATAACATGAAGGTATGTCAATGACTTGGAACTCAGTGATAGGATTGATAGGGCCAGGCCTTATTGTGAGTTTTATAGACCCCATTACCTCTTGGCGGGTATTAGAGTAAAAATGTACGACGATGAAAGTGGGAGTGAGATCACTAACATTCAAGCCCAATCAATTGAAGGTTCTGAGAGGACAAATATTAAGGGAAGATCCATTATCAATAAGTGAGAGTGGGACTATCTTTCCTAATATTTCAACGGAGATACTGAGTGCATAATTATGGTTAGGATCGATCTTTGGTATCTCTACTTTGGAAAAGGAGGGGAGTTTGGAAGAGGTTAAGGTCCCAACCATATTTACAGCTTTTTTGGGTGTGGTGGAAGGAGAGACTGTAGGATCGATGAGGGGTTTTATCTATATTCCAGTGCAGGTGGGAGGACATGAAAAGCCCCCACAAAGTGATGTTGGCTTGGGTTTTCTTGAGCTGGCCAAGGACTTTACATTCTTCGATGGTCACCTCCGGCATGTGAAGTTCTTTGATAACTCCCTTTTCCTTATATATCTCGGTTATATGAGGAATAGGATCTTTGTAGTGTCTCCCTAACCTGCTTATGTGATTTACTAAGGTAAGAAAGAATAGGATCCCCGTGTCTTCATCTATTTCTGGTTGAATGGCAACCTTATTAATTTTCTCCAATAGATCTTCGAAGGAGATCATTCTGCACAAACTGGCTACTAGACTGGTTTCTTCTAGACTGGGTTCGTCATCTAAGCTATCAAAGTCATTCCCCCACTCGGTGGTGACTATGTCCTCTTTCCAAGAAAAATCAATGCATTTAATAACCTCGACGACTTCATTGTACAAATCTTCCCACTCATTGGGGAGGTGCGAGAGTGAAGGGATAAAACATCCCCAAAGTTTCAAAGCGGTGAGTATCTTGTCAATGATGCAAATTTCACTTATCTGTCGAAATTCATTGACCATAATCTGTACTATGTCATCTATTTTGACTTCATCAATGGGTACCACCCATTCATCTGACTCACGTGCCCATTTATAGGCTTCCATGAATAAGCCACTAAATTTGGGATAGTCAATAGTTATCTCAGTTGGAAATTTTAGCCCAAACTCCAAGAGTTGGTTCAACACAGTTGATAACTCCGTATCCTTCCCTTCAGATAGGGTACGAACGACGATGCTGGCCCTTGTTAGGAGATACAAAGCTTTATCGATGAAGAAAGTAGGGTGTAGGAGAAAATACATGCAAACTTTGAGTGGTTTGCGTGAGATTACGGGTATGATGGGTGTTTTACTGGGGGCAATTTGAGTATATGGATCAAATTCTGGATCACTCTCTAGGAATATGTCATTTATAAAGGTTGGAAGTGGGTTATGAGTAGTATTGGGTTTAGGATTGGCCGGTGGAATAATGATACCCCCGTCAATTAAACCTTGGATCATATTTTGAAGGTGGAAGTACTGGTAGGTAGTATGGCTAGCAGACTAGTGGAAATCACAACGGGCATTGGTTTTAAAGTTTTTAGGGAGTGAATTTGGTAGTGGTTGAGTGTCCAAGGGTTTGATGAGGTTACAACTCAACAGGGCCTGGTAAACTTTGGATGGGGATCATGTAATGTACTCTTTATTTGTAGGATTTAAGCGATTTTTAGTTCAAGGGGTAGCAGGTTGAGAGATGTTGTTGATGTTTGAGACTATAGCACTAAAGGGCTTCTCATACTTTCGGGGAGTGAACTGCCCGATCACTTTCTTCGGCTCGGATTCGACTTTGGTAATACCTTCCACAACTTCTACCCCAGCTTCTCGAAGGGCTCGATAGTGTTGGTAGTACTGTCCTCCCATGGATGCTCAGATATGAGGCAAGAAGTTCTTCTTCACGATATTGACTTGTTCCTTCTCAGAGGGACTATGGGTCAGGGTAGCATCTTTCTCTCTCCACCTTTCAATAAAGCTACTAACTGTTTCCCCAGAGTTCTTCTTAAGAAGCTTTAAATCTCGACGTGTAACCTCTAGCTCCTCATTGTACTTATATTGTGATATGAATTCCTGAGCTACATCCTCCCAACTACGGATTCTAGATTCTTCAAGGGACATAAACTAATAAATGATGCTTTCTTTCATGATTTGCTGGAACATTTGGGCAATTATCTCTTCAGATGGACCAAAGAGGGTTATGGCTAAGTGATAGCTTCGAAGGTGAACAATTGGGGGTCCGTTTCCCTCAAACTTCTTGATGTCTGGCATTTTGAACTTCTCTAGCAGTCTGGAATTGGGATAGGGAGATATATGGGTGTAGTCTATGTAGTTCCCTTATATCTTGACCTTGTCAAACTTCTTCGACAATAGCTTGAGGTCTTCCTAGACCTTATTTAGTTCCTCCTCCTTAGGATTCACGGGTAATGGCAGGTTAGCCCCTGGTTGGGAAAGGATCTGGATAAGGAGATGAGCTGGCAGCGGCCCATTGGCAAGCGGGGTGTGCGAAGAATGTTGATACTCTTTTGGGATCTAAACATGCCCGAGAGCGACTGGAGCCATGGCATGAACAAAGAGAACCGCGAGTTCTTCAAGAATTTGGTCCCGGTGACATTGTATCTCATAGACCTTAGTTTGAGGGTTGCCAATATTGACAATGAGCTGGGATAAAACGATCATTAAATCGGGTTGCACATTCGGTTCTTTATTGGCATTCTTTATGAAGAGCTCGTGAAGGTAATTCCCAAACTCGAAGAGGTAGCAGAAGAACCGATGAAGCTTCGGGGTAATTTGACGAAAGACAAAAATTAATAGGGAGCCAGGCCAAAATCGGGTAAGCGATTGACCTAAGAGGGAAAATGGTTCGAATTTATTTTTGAAAAAAGGAGGGATAAAATTTTGGGGATTTCAGAAGGAGGAGAAAAAATGTTTTTGGCATTTTTTGAAAAGGTGAGAAAAAGGATAGGAATCTTAGCATGATTAGTATTAATGTTATTATTAGGTTCTCACTTGTATTAGGTTTGCTTAAATGTAGAAAAAATGTCGGACAGGATCCGAACCTGAAAAAATAGGGTTTGAAAAATAAGCAAGACACGGTTGGACTTGTTTCCAGTCTCACGGATGGGGTCTTTTTTGAAAAAGGGAAAATTGCGTAAAAATTTGGGAGGTATGCCGATCCCGAATTTTGGCAGAGTTTCGCATGGTAATCGACAAACTAAATATGAGTCCTAGGCTTGACATCTATATGAGGTTTATGTAATTGTTGGGTTAGTGAAAGGGTTCCCCTTGGCATGACTTACACGGTATACCTCTTGCCTATAAGGACAATCATTCATCGGTACGTCTGGACAAGCAATTTGATATACCTGAGTGTATGCGAATTGGCTTACTATATATCTCATGGGGGATAATACGTGTGAGAGAGAATTTTATATACTCGAGATACGTGAAAGAGTTCCCTACTAACTACCTCTCGTCATGTGTTCGATCAAGCGGTATGATGCGGGGGGGACCATTCTATATTTATCGAAGGTATGAGGCCAATGGAAGGTAAGAGTTATATCGCTTACGCTAACTGTGACCCGCAGGTCCAGTGTGCATCACAAAGTGCCCCTAGTACCGGGGGGGGGGGGGAATACATGAGTCTTAATTAACATATTATGGAGAGAGAGAGTATTTTTTTATCATTTTTCTATTGGCATGATGAGTAAGGGGAATACTACACTAAATGGGGAGCATATACAAGTAAATCTAGCAAGAAGCTATACTATGCACGGATACATGTGAGTGAGTAAGTGACATGGGAATATATATAAGTGAGTGTGTGCGGTAGTGAACCTATACATGGTTTAGCTACAAGTGGTGTGTGACATGTAAGCGAGCATATATACAAGTGTAGGAAGTGTGGTTTTATTCTAGTGAAGCCTAAGCATGGATATTCTAAGTAGTGTGTGAAGCATGTGAGTGTAAAGTGAAGCTAAGTGTAAGTGTGTGAAGTGTACATGGAGAATATATATAAGTGTGTGAAGTGTACATGTGAGTGGAAAATGAAATATACATGAGAGAGAGATATGAAAAAAGGTAAATAGAGGAGAAAAGGGAACATATAAGTAGGTGCATATGCACACATGTAGAAAGAATAACACCCATGCAAAAATAGTGTCTAGTCCTCTTATAAAAATCCCTAGTAGAGTCGCCATTGTGGCCATCCCGACGGGGTGTCTTAGGAGGTGGATCCCTCATTCCTTCCCCCTTTTGAAGTGCGCACGGGATTGCATCCTTTATCGGGGTGCTCGGTCATCATTGAAGTGGGGTGATATGTAGAGATAGAATCGCCAACCTATTTTTCATAAAACATGCAAAAGAAATGTTGCATCCTCGAGAGAACGACATCAAGGACAATACTGATGCTTGCAAAACCAAGTAGTTCAAGGGTCCGGGGACTAAGTTACTGAATGAGAAGGTATAAGGCACCCACTCTTTGGTCTCCCATGGGCACGTGTTAATCTTCTCTTGTAGAACTCTATGACGTGTGTTCTTATATGCATAATATAAATGGAGGATGGAATCACTCAACTCGCGTCATGGATAAAAGAAGAGCGAGGTCATCCTTAGGAGTGTTCCCAAAATAATAATTAAAAATATAATGTAAGTGTTTGTTGATTAGCAAATCGTTATGAAGGAACAATTGCGTATATCGAACAAGACACAAGCAAACTAACATGTAAAATGTTTAGATCATGAATATATGATAAAAATAAAGTATCAAATGAATATGGGAGGACTCGAGTCGAGGAATTTACCCAAGATGCCTACATAGCCCAGAGGGCATCAAAGTCCACGTAGTTCGAAGACAATATGAGGTGGGGTTTAACCCATAAATCCAACCGGTGACTTTATTTATATTTGTGTGTGTGTGTAGAAAAAGGTGTTTTAGTGTGAAAAAATGTGATAAGAAATCCCCATTTGGAATTTACTAGTGGACCCTCTTTTTCTTGTTTTGGGGTTTTTAATGAAAATAAATTATGTGTGAAAACTAATAATAAAAGTTCGAGCTTAAGATGTATGATCTAATGAAGTAAAGTACAAAAACGAAAATGAAGTAACTAATGCAAAAATAAGAGAATTCAAAGACAAATGGGAATAAATAGACCTCCTCGTGAAGACTTAAAGTAGATATTGATCATAGATTCACTAATCTCAAGACGAAATGATGGTGGTTTTAGAAGGTGGGTGGGAATATACTCAAATTAGTATGAAAAGGATGGAAGGAATGTGGAAAATGGAATTTTAAGGAAATAACAGCTTTGAATTCGAGGGAATTCTCTCTGAATATCTGAAGGGTATGTTCATGGGTGCCCTTCAAAGTGAGGTCATGGACTTTATTTATAGGGCCAAGGGGGTGCCGATCGGCATGGTCCTAGACCTGCCTATCGACATAGAACCTTAGACACACTACTGATAGGTAGGGCCCTGGGGTGACCAATTAGTAGTCGGGGGAAGGTTTTTTGAAAATGGTCGTAAGATGCGAACCGTAAGTCAGAATCGTGCATAGGGTAGACCATTGGAAAGGGTATTCAGAGCCCTTTAAAACTACTTTGAGCTACTCTTAGGTTCTAGAGTTAACCGAAGTCAAACGGGGACCGAAAGCGCCCATTGGTCACTTAATAGGAAATTTCTGGAGGAAAATGAATAGTTCATCCAAACTGTAAGGCTGATTCATGCACGGGATGTACCGTTAGAAAATGGTATTCTATTCCCTTAGATATTTCATTCAGCTTTGTTCAGTTCAGAGAGTTGACCTAGGTCAAACAGGGCTCGAAAGCACCCAAGGATCCTTCGAAGTAAAATGGGTCGTTTGTCCATACCGTAAGGGTGATTCACGAACAGGGCAGACCTTTGGAAAGTGTATTTGTATCCCTTCAAAGATTCATTCATCTTCCTTTGAACTGAAGAGTTTACATAAGTCAAACGGATCTCAGGATCACCTGATGGTCTTTGGATCAGTTTTCGAGGTAAAATAGACCATTCGTCCGAACTGTAAGGCCGATTCGCGGACAGGGTGGACTGTTGGAAAGGAAATTCAGAGCAGTTAAAAGATTTATTGAGCTTTTTCATAGGAGAACGTTGACCAGTGTCAAACGGGGCTCGAGCGTGCCCGATGGCCTCTAGATCAATTTTTGGAGTATGACCCAGGGTTTGTGATAAATGAGTGAGCGTTATGGATATATGAAGGTGGTTAGGAGTGTCCTAGGATAGTGTGTATACACCTTAGTAATTTCAATTACTTGGCTATTGAATTTCTTTACATTGTTCTAAGGTAACAGGCTCGTAATTAATATTAACTCTGAAACGCCGACAGACTTTAGCTTAATTACAATGGTAGCCTTGCTTAGTAAAATTAAACTTAAGGCCTTCAGGGATTTGTTAGTATAAACAAAAATGAATTCACAAGTTGTCCAGACAAGCAAAAGCCCTGTGGGGGATTCCCAAGCATTAAAATAAATCGACTTGGTCGAATGAAATTTTGAACAAGTGGACTGTGCTTATACCAGGTGCATTTTTGCCATAGTATGTTCTAGGCCTAAGGTAGTGTGATGACACTACCTAAAAGGTAAGAGAAGGAAAATATAACACATTCTTAGAATAAAGGAATGAAAAAAATGCATGAGATTAGTATTAAGTTAACTTTACTATAATTACAAGTTACAAGAACTGTCAATTAGAAAAGATCATTATAAGCAATGAAAATTACAACTGTTTATGGTCGACGAGCAAGAAAATCTACAATTGGTCTTCTTCGACTATCATTGGGATCTGGTTTGTACTCATCATCGTTTTAATGGATCCTAAGTAACTCTAGGTGACCTGAAGGGGAACAAAATCCAAGGGAATCCATCTCTCCTTGTTGCCAAAAGGAGAGTGATTATACACCAAACACTCAACTTGGTATATATACCAAAGTTGAGAATACTTGGGAACCTTTAAAACCCCCAAGGCATTAAACCACCCATATTTGTATGCCACACTCTTTGCCTCCTCCAGACTGACTAGAGCATCCGACCAGCCTTCATCGTAGCCAGCGGACCAGGTCGCTTGAGGACCTATCTTAAACAGGTAGCGAAGCTTGGTCACATCACAGCTGAGTCCCATCACCATGACTTGAGCTCTTCAGCTATTATCTTCTATATCAATGAGCTTCTTCCTGAGCTTATCATTCTCAAACTGTAGAAGGGCACCCATGTCGTTAATATCCTTTGCCTTAGCAAGCTAAGCCTTCAGGTTGTTAACCTCCTCTTGCATTAGGTCTCCAACATCCCCTATGTCCTGCAGGTCGTCCTTTAACTTTTTAACCAAGGCAGATTGGTCTTTGTAAGCATCGATAATTTTCTTAAATGCCTAGTAGACATTTCAAATGCATGGCGTGCATGAGCACTAGCATTACGACTAAGAAAAATGTTCAAATAGCCAAATAATGACTGATCACCCTCGATAACAGACTACACAAAGAAACACAAACAAAGGGAAAAGTTACACAAAGATAGTCTAATAACATTGAAATTAAAGAGAAGTCTTTCCATTAATAAATTTCAAAATGGGCAAATCCTTTATAAATAAAAAAACTAGGAAAGGTATAAGAAATATAAGTCATAGCCTAACACTCCTAATTCTTCATCGGCCCCTCAACTTTTGTAGTTTTACCCACGGATGCCCTATGCTCGGTCTGGTTGGTAAGGACGCTAGTATTAGCCTCCTCTTTAAACCTTAGTGGAGAGCCATGCATGTGCTTGTTGAAGAGGTCGGACTCAAATGGGACGCTGGTCCTTACTAAGGCTGCGTCCAAGCCTTTCTTAAAGCTGGATTTACGGATGAACGCTAGCTGAAGTTTGGTGTCCTCATAGGCCTCAATGAATCCTTTATCAAAACTAGCCTCCTTGGCCACAGGGAATTCCTCCACCTTATTTGACAACCGAGATTGCTCATCCTTGGGTTGAGTATTTGTAACTTTCAGTTAGTCGACCTCGATCTTCAGCGCGTTTATGGCGTCGTTGGCGGATTTCTTCTCATTCTCATACGCCCTTTTGGCATTATTCATATCGTCCTATGATTTTCCCTGAGCTTAGTTGAGCTCATAATTGATCTTGGACTGGTCCAGATGACCATCCAAGAGTTAAACAAAATATTCCATAAACTGCAAAATGGAGAAACAAGGTAGGTGTTAAATGAGTCTTTCTCAAAATAAAAAAAAAACAATAAAATGGAAAGAGTAAGGGGAAATTTCTTACAACTGACAGAGTTTGAGCAACACGAGTTGAAAGCTTATCAAGGGAAAACTTCTTGAGCTGCTCGCAATCAGTTGAAAGCATAACCCCCCTCAAAAGGCCATAAGCCAAGGAGGGATTCTTGTCCATAGACAATGCCTGTGAAGTCCTCATAAGAGAACGAAAATCCCCCTTTTTGGAAGGCTGGGGGATCGAAAGGGACTTGTCCTTCCTATTTTTCTCCCGAATTTCCAACTTTGAGTCAGTGGCCTTATGGCCTTTATAGTACAATCCTCTTCAAGGACTTCGTCTTAGGGGAGGAGGCCCCAGTCTCCACGTCATTATCATAAATCACTATAAACCACTTCCTGGGCGCCATGGAATCCTCCTTATCAATAATGATGGAGTCGATGTCAAGGGATTCGAAGGATCAGGTGACAAATGTTTCCTTGTCCGTAGAGAAAAATCACGGATGTCGTCCACTGGGCAAGAAGTGAATATGCCAGTAGTGTTCTTATATTCCAAAAGGAATGTGGTTGAACAAGCGTGATCACCACTAGCAAGTTGATCCCTCACCTTCCAAGCCTTAGGTAATTATGCCCTATTAATATGGGCAAGAAATAACTATCTCTCCTATGAGCGAGATGTTAAAGTCCAACAAAGAAAAATTCCATCACTAAAGATAATTCAAAACATGGGAATCAAAGAAAAATGTACAATAAGTAAGTTTTAACCTACGTCACGCCCCCCCCCCCCCCCCCAAGACGGGCACATAAACCCAGTGTATTATTCACCCTCGGGGAAAGGCGGATACCGCTAATTCCTGACAATAAAACCTTGATCCAAATATCCCTTGTTGGAACTATGAAGGTTTACAACGAGCACACCGTTGGGATTCTTCACCTTCAGGTACAAAATACCATCGCTGGTGTGAGACCAGGAGTAACAATACTTAATCTCTTGGATACCCAAATTGATCCTAAATCATTAATCATGTGCACCCCGTTGACAATAAGCCAAGTATTAGGGGCATACTGAGCTGGGACTACTTAAAATATTCATAAAGATATAAATTAAGTGGGTTTGGGGGGAATTTAGTCCTCCCTGAACTACAACTAAAGTATGGATCCAATGGACCCCATCAACTGTAATGGCATTTTTGGGTATGGGCCACATTGAATTGTGACCCAACGAGGAATCGATTATGTTTTCCTACAATTATATATGTTTTTCCCATAAAGAGTGTTCACCATTTTTAATATAAAAATATGAAGAGAAAAATAAGTGTTTAACGAAAGCTAGCAGAAGAAAATTACGAGGAATCAAAAGCAAGAGGAAGCAGAAGAAGAACTCACAGAAGTGAGGGAGACAGGAGCTTGAAAGAATATTTTTTAGCAAGAAACAAAAATCAAAATGACAGGTAAAAAGTTTGAAATAGAGTGACCTCTGAATTGCATGCAAACAATCAAATGGAACGAGGCCTGAGAATAGATTTTAGTGGTTCATATTTTTGGTAATGACCAGTATACCCCATCAGCTACTATTTAGGAAAATGTTCGACTGGCAGTCTTCAACAACATTTGGATTAATCTTTTAGGCTTACTACAAGAACCCCAATTTTCTCACGTAAAGGTTGGTCAAACACAATACGCCTATATCATTCTCAGCATCAAACCATATAAACTATTTATTTATAAACCATGATTTAAATTGAAACTGAATTTAAATTAATATCTAAGGCCAAAATAAAATTCAACATCCATATAATATAGATAAATTCCAACATACTTATAAGTGTCTCAAACTAGCAAGAAGTAAAATAAACTTCGGGCTTATTCCCATAAAATAGGTCAAAATGAAAGAACTGAAATATAGTGGCAATAATAAATGATCGGAAGTCTAATGTGCAATGTGAGGATGTAAGGTTTAACTATCCATAGTCCTTCTATCCCTGTCTAAGAGCACCTGGGGGGGGGGGGGGAGAAAATATTTATAATTTTGGGTCAGCGCCCTAAAGTGTGTAAGAATTAATTTACTAAGTTTATTATGCCAAGGTACAGTTAATTCAAAGTGAATACTTCCCATCGTCGCTCACATACATAACAAGTCTCATCCATTATCTAAAAACTGTGCTACACATATAACCACCCAAGTACTGATACAGATGATGGATAAATGCTAATGAGAGTATAAGAATGCATTTAGCAAGATAAAGGCATTGAAATAGAATTATTTTCACCAAAGTTACTATTTCCCAAATTATCCCTGACATGCTATGCATAAAATCACGACGTCAAACATCATACATACTAGGTAGTATTGGGTCTATGTTTTATAGTCTACATCAATAGACTTAAGAAATTATTCCATTCATTTTCATTAATTATCCTAATAATTACATGTTAGAATAGGTAAAGGTAATTATCCTAATAATTACCCCCTAGATGCCGCGTAAGGATTATCCGTAATTATCCTTATTTAATATTTAACCAGCATGTATATTATTAACTTCCTTTACTTTATAAAATACAATTAACCATCTGGTTAATTTATCTTTCCTCTTATTAGTAACATCAGTTTTTCATTTTTAATAAATTCTATGGTTATTCATACGTGGTTCCACCAATTCGTATGAACACCTAAAAATCCCCAAAATACAACCATGGGGTCCACGCCTGTCCCCCAAAGGCCGAAACGATTCAGTTTATGGCTGAACCGATTCGTCCATGGGTGATTGCACAACTTCCCCATAATTGTTTTCAAGAATGGAATCCCAATATTTTTCCCAAATGTAATTCCAACAGTTTGATCCTTAATACAATTACTCAAGAAGGTCCCCATGACTTTGTTTACCCTCTTAGGATAACTTATTACATATTTTAACATCAGAATCAAGTCCCAATTCCCAAGATTTCAAGCTATTGATGTGTTCATACCAAATCAGATTTATATATATAAATTCGCTAAGTTTCTGCCATATGCATGGGTTGTAGTTAACACAACTATCATATCTTTAACATGGATGAAAGTCCTCTATATATGAATCACCATAACAATTACAACAAGGGTCCCAAGACATGGTTTTTCTATCATTTAAGCCCTTATTAATTACCATCCTTAATTTTGGATTTCTTAGTCTATTATCATATTCAAATCCTCTTTAAAAATGATCATAATATCACAATAAATCTCGACCAAGTCCAGAATATTTACATGGGAGATAAACACAATGAATTAAGAAATAGTTTGGATTAATAGAGTTAGCAAGAAAATTATTGCCTTAATTCTTTGATGATTTCTTGATTGATTTCTTCTTAAATCTTTCTCCCCCAAATCTCCTACTAGTGTTCTTGGCTTTATCTTCCTAAAATGTTTTTTAAGGTTCTTGAATACGTATGACAAAGAGTTTTTAAACTTCTAATTATTATAATTAAGACTCAAATCTCAAGTTAGGCCTTAGGCCTAAATTTTGGACCCCCAAATACACATCTCAACTAGTCCAATAACCTCCTAACTCATATATATATATATATATATATATATATATATATATATATATATATATATTCTGGGACCATTTCTAAAACTCTAAAACACATAAAAAAGCCCATAAAGCCTCCCAAAATGTGTCCCAAATATTTGTATTCAACTAGTATATTTTTCAATTGTGTCACACATCATATATCAATTATTCAATGCACATGCCATTATTTACTACTGAAATTATTTAACATGCAAAGTTAAACTCACGCGAGGATAAATGTCACCAAGAAAGGACAGAACAATGAAGCCCTTCTCGTTCAATTTGACCTAGTAGAAGAACGATGGGAGAAAGACAAGATCAAGCTAGCTTCCTGCAGAAGCAGCTGGCAAAGCAATTCAATAGAGGAGTCAATCTGAGGAAATTTGAGATCGGCGACTACATCCTAAAGAAACTCCTTGACAGTGCCAAAAGGCCCTCGGATAGCAAGTTAGGGACCAACTAGGAAGGTCCGTGCAAAGTGATCAAGGATGATTTGCAAGGATCCTATCCATTAGAAATAATGGAGGGTGGGGAGATACCCCGAGCATGGAACACAGCCAACCTCAAGAATTTAGTTTTTTTTTCAAGGTTCAATCCCCAGGAAGGGGGATGGGAAGGGGAAGGGACTTGAACTGCTAACCACTTGCAAGTAAGCGTGGCAGATAACAATCGGGTCAAGCCCCTTTGATTAAGAAGTTTAGTTTAAGTTTTATTCCCAACATATATAGTTTTTGCAAATTTTCATTTCAAAACTTATGTTGCTCAGATTCCATATTCAAGTTATTAACAAGGACCCTATGTGGCCATCCCGAGGGGGTGTCTCTGGAGGTAGATCTCTCCTTTATTCCCCATTCTGGTGTGCGCGTAGGAATGCATCCTTTATTGGGGCGCTCGACCATCGTCGATGTGGGGTGATATGTAGAGATAGAGTCGCCAACCTATTTTTCACAAAATAGGCAAAAGAAATGTTGTCGCCTCTAGAGTACGACGTCAAGGACAATATTGATACTTGAAAAACCAAGTACTTCAAGGGTCTAGGGACTAAGTTAATAAATGGGAAGATGTTAGTCACCCATCCTGCCCTTTCGGTCTCTCATGGGAACATGTTAATATTCTCGTGTACAACTCAGTGATGTGTGTGCGTATGTGCATTATATAAATGGAGGATGGAATCACTCGACTCAGGTGATGGATAAAGGCGGAGCGAGATCAACCGTAGGAGTGATCCCAAAATAATAATTAAAAATATAATGTAAGTGTTTGTCAATTCACAAGTCATTATGAAGGAACAATTGCGTATATTGGATAAAACACAAGTAAACAATCATATAAAATGTATATATTATGAGAATAAAGTAACAAATGTATGTGGGAGGACTCGAGTTGAGGAATTTACCCAAGACACCTACGTAGCCGGGGGGATCAAAGTACACATAGTTTCAAGACAATATGAGGAGGGGTTTAACCCATAAATTGTGACACCCCAACTAATTAAATACCAGGTAGCTACTCCTTTATTAAATTAATGCAAAATGCCAAGTTGGTTCAGTTCATAGCATCACTGTCGAAAACATTTTTTTTATAATTACTAACCACCTAGTATTTAAAAAGTGAGTTGCCAATTTTAATTAGATTCGATAAACTTACAATAAGTGAATTATGAAATGCTAACATAACCACCACAACATAGTCACAATAGAATAACCATCAACTAATAATAAGTCTGGAGGAATACTCCTCACAACAATCCAAATACTGAAATAAATAAATACCAAGTCTGCATCACTAAATTAATCACAACCCAAAGTCTGAAATAACTGAAATGTAAGATGTCTCTAAAGGAATGAGGCGACATGCCCAACAAAAGAAGAAAATCTGATAATGGAATCAAGATCGAATATGGAGGCGTCTACTGTCAAGTTCCTGTAACTTCCACAGCAGCTACAGCACGTCGCCTGAATAGAACTCCTAAGCATGGTGTCCTTGTGGCTGGGCACCTAAAAGGTTTTACAAAAAAATAGATTTGAAAACAAACGGGTCAGAGCCCGATTGTGAAAATAATTTAAAATTTTGCAAGTGTTTAATATCATTAAACAGTGAATATAAAGTACATGATAGTGTGTGCACTCACATGAGTTCCTCACCTCCCAACTAATTGTGCACTCCTATCGTACCCGTACCCATTCTAGTTGTCCCCGTATCTAACTAGTCCAATACTAAAATCTAACATTTCTATACGATATCTAATTTAATTCCCAAAAACTTTTATTTAATAGAGTGTTATAACTTTATACACAATTTTCCCATGTTACTACTACTAATTACTAGAGATCTTCCATTTTCACTTTACAAACTGTTACTATCATTTATCCTCACATTTATACACGATAATTCATTTCAATTAACAGTATATTATTCTCATCATAAATATACAATACTAGCACCCCAAGACTAAGCTGCGGTGCTCACATACTCTACTATCAAATCCCGGTACATCACGTACATGAGGACCACGTATTCCGAATCTCTCAGGAAACGTTTCATTAACAACAATCACAAGCAATGGAGGCGAACATAGTTCACATCACATGGGTCACGCACATACCTACGCTCCCATGATCAACAGACTTATTTACTTCTCAATAAGCCCTTCTCTGACCTATGTCCTCGAGGTACCAATCTAAATCTCCCCCTTAGGCACACAAAGATTAGATGGCCCTGAACGAACGCCGACCTCCCATGATAGCAAGTACGGTAAGTATGTTATACACAGATAATTACATATACTAAGCATTCTCACATCTTAGATATCACAATATTTCATTAGTGGTATACTTCTCGTTCTTATACGAACATTTAGTGTTATACAACTCACAAGTCCCCGGTTTATATGTATTTAAGATATCAATTGTTCTCACTTCGTGATTAGTTACTCGCTTCCCAATCCACATATGTCATCCGGTGTAATACAATATTCTAAGTTTTACTCCTCAACGTACCCCAATCTCCCAAATATACCCACTAGTTAATAAGGGAAGGTTATCTCACCATTTAAATAAGTCTACGGGATGCTAGAAATAAATTCAGGCCAAAAAGGCCATTCTGTCAACTCGTTAGAAGTCTCGTTCGAACGAAGGGCTTCGAACGAAATACCAACTCGTTAGAAGTCATACTGTCATCTCGTTAGAAGTTCGTTCGAACGAGGTTGTTCGAACGACCTGGGCAGGTCTTCTAACGAGATGGCAGTTTTAGCCCAAAAATTTCCAAGTCCGTTTTTCTCAATTCTTCTCTCTCTAAATGCACCCTAAGACCATCCAAATTATGTTTTAACGTTTTTAAACCAGTTCTAATCATCCTAGATCATCCCTTAACATTTTATAGGTGTCAAATCTTACAAATCATCAAGGAATTAATATAAATCCCCAAATTTTTCCCAAACTCTATGAACATGAACTCATAATTTTTTTATGCCCAATTGCTCATCATAAAAATTCGTTTTTAAATCATCATATACAATTCTTCGAATATTAAATCAGTCCGTCATCATTCTACATGCAAATCCTAACCCAAATTCAAAGTTTCTCCAACAATTTCATGGGTTTTCTTCAAAAATTTCAATATAAGATAATTCCTACACTAAACATGGAAGACATATTCAATGCACTAAAAATATCAAATCACTTGCCTTAGATTGTTCTTCAGAATTGATGTTGGTGAATGAAGGTTGATTCTCTCCTTTCTCTACAGATTTTCTCCCAGGGTTGAAGATGGTTTGGTTTTGGTTCTTGTAACTTCTCTCCAACTTCTCTCAAAACTCCCGTAGCCCACTCTCTAAACTTTTGTTGGTAATGGCCTTAGTGGACCCTTTAGAATAATAAATATTAACTCTAATTTTCGTGGGTTTTAATTCCCATATTTTTAAAATTACCAAAATATCCTTTTAAGTTACCGGTTTGGCCTAAAAATGCCCCGGGATCCAAACTAAACCCCCGGTTAGTGTTTTCCGACTATTTCGACCCTTCCGGATTCGTTGGCGCACTCAAAATGACCATTCGGTTGATAAAAATAAAATTCACTTTTTAATTCAAATAATTACATTCCTGACGCGACTGACACACGCGTCCCAACTAAATTTTCCAAATTGTCGTATTTGAGTCTCGCGAAAATTTTAATATTTTTAATATTCATATATTTCCATATATACACATCATAATCAAATACCAACTCACATATCGTTAGTATTTATATCCGGATTAATTCTCAATTAATTCACATTTAATTTAATTAATCCCTTAAATAAATATCAATAAAATTATGGGGTATTACATACTTCCCCCCTAATAATAGAATTTCATCCCGAAATTCGAAACTAAAAAAGTACCTGGTAAAAACAACTCTGGATAACGTTCACGCATCTCATCCTCGTGCTCCCATGTGGACTCCTCAGCATTATGATGCCGCCACTGAACACGTACCAACGGTACTATCTTTGACCGCAGTTTTCGCTCGCTTCAATCCAATATAGCAATTGGCCCCTCCTCGTAGGAACTATCGGGCTGGAGATCGATGTTCTCCAAGGCAATGTGAGTATGGGCCAAATCTTCCCTAAGATATTTCCTTAGCGAGGAAATATGGAACACATCATGAATCCTATGCAAGTGCTCCGGTAAACCAAGTCTATACGCAACTGGCCCAATCCGCTCGATGATAGGAAATGGCCCCACATATCTCGGTGCCAGTTTCCACTTCTTCCCAAAATGCATAATCCCCTTCATAGGAGATACTCTGAGTAAACCTGGTCCCTCACTTTGAATTCTCTGAAGAACCTCTTCGCATCAGCATAGCTCTTCTGCCGATCCTGAGCTACCCGAATGCGACTCCGTATCAATTCTATCCTTGCGAAAGTATCCTGAATCACCTTCGACCCAAGTAGTTTGTTGTCCCCCACTTCTAACCAACATGCTGAGGAATGACAAAGTCTACCATACAACGCCTCAAATGGAGCCATGTCAATAGTGAACTGGTAGGAGTTATTATAAGCAAATTCTACCAGTGGAAGGTACTGCTCCCATCCACCCCCAAAGTCTATGATGCTCATACGCAACATGTCCTCCAACATCTGATTTGTACTCTCGGTCTGTCCATCGGTCTGCGGGTGATAAGCCGTACTCAACCGCAATTCAGTGCCCATGGCCTCCTGGAAACTCTCCCAAAATCGTGAAACGAATATCTTGTCTCGATCAGACACGATATTTAGAGGCACACCATGAAGTCTCACTATTTCCAAAATGAAAATCTGGGCATACTGTCCCATAGTGTAGTCTGTCCTTACGGGTAAAAAATGAGCAACTTTGATCAAACGGTTCATAATTACCCAAATGGAGTCATGACCCCCCATGTGACGTAGGTAACCCCGTGATAAAGTCCATGGATATGCTGTCCCATATCCACGTCGGAACCTCTAATGGTTGTAGAAGTCCTGCCGGTCTCTGATGATCCACTTTTACCAGCTGATAAGTGGCGCATTTAGAAATAAACACGGCAATATCTCTCTTCATCCCGCTCCACCAATACTGACGTCTCATGTCTTGGTACATTTTGTCCCCACCAGGGTGTACCGCGAATCGTGATCCATGCGACTCTGTAATAACCTCGTGTCGCAAGTCTTCCCCTTTTGGAACCACCAGTCTCCCATTGAAGCGTAATCCCCCGTCTGAACTAACGGTATAGAATTTGGCTCCCTCTGCTAGTAATCGGACTATCTGCTATTGACAGAACGATTCATTTGCCTGGGCCTTTACCACTCTTGTGACAATCTGAGGTGTAATAGTCATCACAGACATAAACGATCGGGTCAATGCATCCTGGTGTCCCAACTCCTTCCACTTGGCTTTCCACACCTCGACCACTTCATTTACTGGCCTACGGCTCAACGCGTCTGCTACCACGTTATCCTTTCCCGGGTGATATTGGATATCAAATTGATAATCCTTCACAAACTCAAGCCATCGTCGTTGACGCATATTCAACTCTTTCTGCGTAAAGAGGTACAGTAGAGACTTGTGGTCCGTGAGCAACCGAAACTTCTCCCCCAGGAGATAATGTCTCCAAATCCGAAGGGCAAATACAACTGTCGCTAACTCCAAGTCATGGGTGGGGTAATTCTTCTCGTGAGGCTTAAGCTTACGTGAAGCATAAGCTATGGCCTGACTCTCCTGCTGTAGTACACCTCCAAGTCCTTGTAGGGACGCATCGGTGTAGACTAGATACTCAACTCCCGGTCTCGGCAATGCCAACACAGGTGTTGAGGTCAACTTGTCCTTCAACTCATCGAATGCCAACTGACAGGCATCGCTCCAGATGAATGGCACACCTTTGCGAGTCAGATGTGTCAAAGGACCCTCTATCTTTGAGAAACCCCGAATAAACCTCCTATACTATCCTGCTAGGCCCAAGAAACTACGAATCTCAGTCGGTGTCGTGGGCTTTCCCCACTCCCTCACCACGGATACCTTCCCCGGATCAACAGATATCCCCTGGTCTGAAATGATATGCCCCCAAAACTGAACCTCCTTCAGCCAAAACCCGCACTTCTCATACTTTGCATAAAGCTCATTCTGACGTAGCGTCTGCAAAACCTGTCTCAAATGTTCGGCGTGCTCCTCTTCTGTCTGGGAGTAAACCAGAATGTCATCAATAAAGACAATGACGAACTGGTCTAGGAACTCTCTGAACACCCTATTCATCAAGTCCATAAACACGGCTGGAGCGTTGGTCAAGCCAAAAGGCATAACCCGAAACTCTTAGGAACCATATCTCGTCAAGAAAGCAGTCTTCGAGACATCCTGCTCCCTGATACGCAACTGATGGTATCTCGATCGCAAATCAATCTTTGAGAAGAAGTAAGCTCCTCTCAGCTGGTCGAATAAGTCATCGATTCGGGGCAATGGATACTTGTTCCGTATCGTGACCTTATTCAACTCTCGGTAATCTACACACAACCTCAACGATCCATCCCTTTTATTTACGAACAACACAGGGGCACCCCACGGCGAAGTACTCCTCCGGATAAATCCCTGACCTAATAACTTCTCAATCTGATCCCGTAACTCTCTCATCTCTGCTGGAGCCATACGGTAAGGTGCGCGAGCAATAGGCCGAGTGCCTGGCATCAAATCAATCACAAATTTATCTCTCTACTCGGAGGTAGTCCAGGTATATCCTAAAATACATCAGCAAACTCCCTAACAACTGGAATCGCATCAAGTGGTATCACCACTTCCTTAGAGGTCTCCTCCTCTATATAGTACAAGTGAGTGGACGATCCTCCCTCAGGGCGAGGCATCGCCACTAAAAACATCTCCTGCCCGGGAATGGCAAAGATAATACTCCTACTAAAATAGTCAATCATGGCTTGGTACGCAACTAGCCAATCCATACCAACAATCGCATCATACTCAGTCATCTCTAACACTAACATATCAGCGGGTAAAGTAAACCTCCCGATCTCTATACCCACACCTCTACAAATAAGGGAAATCACAGAACCCCTACTAAACGGTGAATCTACACAAGTAACTGTGCTCTCGGCGGTGTCTAATAACCCAATAGTGCGTGCAAATCTCATGGAAATGAAATAATGTGTGGCCCCCGTGTCAAATTAAATACGCCCCATAGTCCCCTGAATAGAGAACATACCCTCAATGGTGGGTGGATCCTGTGGGGCTCCGGCATGCTGAAGCTGATACACTCTCCCATACTGAAGTTGTCCCTCCTGAACTGGGACTGCTGGAATGGGTGGTAATGCTGCCATCTGTGGTGGTGCTAGGAGGGCGGCGGGAAACATAGGCCTCTGTGGCTCGTGTCGAGCACCCTGCTGCTGCTGCTGCTGTGGGGCCCTTTCCCTATCAGGACAATCCTGGCGTTTATAGCCAATCTTGCCACAAGTGAAGCACTTCCCCGGGAAATTTCCCCCTCGCTGTCCCTGCTGCCCACGGCCCTGATGGCCGTTACCATTTCTCCCCTGGTCGTGCTGGCCGTGCTGGCCCTGTTTACCCTGATGGCCATTACGAAAAACCTCCCTGTCCATTTCTGAAACTCCCAGATCTAAACCTCTTAGAATCCCCCTGCTGGGAACCTTGATCTCCCTGCCTGTGCTGAACCTGAGTAGATTGTGCCCCGCTGGCACCATTACCCCCTGTCCTGCCCTGATGGCTGGACTCTCCTGATCTCTTACTCTCAGTCATGTGAAAGCGATGATCCTGGCAGTGAAGTAGCACCGCGTTAACCACATCAGAATAAGTGGCCAATGAGATATTACCCAACAGGTGCTGACGAATCCTCCAAGTCAATCCATCCATAAACTTCTTAATCTTCTTCTCCTCAGTCAGAATCTCATCCGGAACAATGTTCAAGAGATTGGTAAACTCAGCCTCATACTCGACTATGGTCCTCCCCTCCTGCTTGAGGTTCATCAATTTCCTCCTCATTTCAGTGTGAACAGCTGACGAAAAATATTTACGGTTGAACCGCACCCAAAACTCCTTAATAGAAAGGGCGTCCCTCTCCTCTGTGGTGGTAATGGATTCCCACCACTGCAATGAAGATCCTATTAGCTTGAAAGTATCCAATATATGCTTATGAACATATGTGCACTCGTACATCCTTAACTGCTCTAAATGTCCTTCCTCCACTGACTGGATACCACAACATCGGAGCTACCTGTGAACTTCGGAGGGTGTGCTTTCTGAAAAGCATCACGAACGCGTTCCCAAGCAGACGGGAATGCATGAGCCTGAACTGGCATGACTATCGGCACCTGGGTGGTGCCTGTTGTACAACTGCTAGGGTGGCATTTACCACTTGGGCTACAATAGCTGCAACCTCGGCGGCATTCATAGTGCCCTGAACTGGTGCATGCTGTGGCTCTGGCTGTGCATCCCTAGGAACTCGCTGCGCACGTCGTGGAGGCATCTGAAATGAGAGTAAAGTCTATAAGTTCACAGATATTATCTCAAAATAGCTGAAGAGCGAAGCATACACAAAAGAATACAACAGTCCTAAAATATAGGGCTCTACATCAAAGAAAGCTCAGCGGAAACATAATAAGCCGTACAGATCCTAAGGACACTAGAACTTGATGCTCTGATACCACCTATGACACCTCGACTAATTAAATACCAGGTAGCTACTCCTTTATTAAATTAATGCAAAATGCCAAGTTGGTTCAGTTCATAGCATCACTGTCGATTTTTTTTTTATAATTACTAACCACCTAGTATTTAAAAAGTGAGTTGCCAATTTTAATTAGATTCGATAAACTTACAATAAGTGAATTATGAAATGCTAACATAACCACCACAACATAGTCACAATAGAATAACCATCAACTAATAATCAGTCTGGAGGAATACTCCTCACAACAATCCAAATACTGAAATAAATAAATACCAAGTCTGCATCACTAAATTAATTACAACCCAAAGTCTGAAATAACTGAAATGTAAGATGTCTCTAAAGGAATGAGGTGACATGCCCAACAAAATAAGAAAATCTGATAATGGAATCAAGATCGAAGATGGAGGCGTCTACTGTCAAGGTCCTGTAACTTCCACAGCAGCTACAGCACGTCGCCTGAATAGAATTCCTAAGCATGGTGTCCTTGTGGCTGGGCACCTAAAAGGTTTTACAAAAAAAATAGATTTGAAAGCAAATGGGTCAGAGCCCGATTGTGAAAATAATTTAAAAATTTGCAAGTGTTTAATATCATTAAACAATGAATATAAAGTACATGATAGTGTGTGCACTCACATGAGTTCCTCACCTCTCAACTAATTGTGCACTCCTATCGTACCCGTACCCGTTCTAGTTGTTCCCATATCTAACTAGTTTGATACTAAAATCTAACATTTTTATACGATATCTAATTTAATTCCCAACAAATTTTATTTAACAGAGTGTTATAACTTGCTACACAGTTTTCCCATGTTAGTACTACTAATTACTAGAGATCTTCCATTTTCACTTTACAAACTGTTACTATTATTTATCCTCACATTTATACACGATAATTCATTTCAATTAACAGTATATTATTCTCATCATAAATATACAATACTAGCACCCCGAGACTAAGCTGCGATGCTCACATACTCTGCTATCAAATCCCGGTACATCACGTACATCAGGACCACGTATTTCGAATCTCTCAGGAAACGTTTCATTAACAACAATCACAATCAATGGAGGCGAACATAGTTCACATCACATGGGTCATGCACATACCTACGCTCCCACGATCAGCAGACTTATTTACTTCTCAATAAGCCCTTCTCTGACCTATATCCTCGAGGTACCAATCTGAATCCCCCCCGTAGGCACACAAAGATTAGATGGCCCTGAACGAACGCCGACCTCCCATGATAGCAAGTACGGTAGGTATGTTATACACAGATAATTACATATACTAAGCATTCACCCATCTTAGATATCTCAATATTTCATTAGTGGTATACTTCTCGTTCTTATACCAACATTTAGTGTTATACAACTCACAAGTCCCCGGTTTATATGTATTTAAGATATCAATTATTCTCACTTTGTGATTAGTTACTCGCTTTCCAATCCACAAATGTCATCCAGTGTAATAAACTATTCTAAGTTTTACTCCTCAATGTACCCCAATCTCCCAACTATACCCACTAGTTAATAAGGGAAGGTTATCTCACCATTTAAATAAGTCTACGGGATGCTAGAAATAAATTCAGGCCAAAAAGGCCATTCTGTCAACTCGTTAGAAGTCTCGTTCAAATGAGATCGTTCGAACGAGTTCGTTTGAACGAAGGGCTTCGAACGAAATACCAACTCGTTAGAAGTCATACTGTCGTTCGAACGACCTGGGCAGGTCTTCTAACGAGATGGCAGTTTCAGCCCAGAAATTTCCAAGTCCATTTTTCTCAATTCTTCTCTTCTTTAAATACACCCTAAGACCATCCAAATTATGTTTTAACGTTTTTAAACTAGTTCTAATCATCCTAGATCATCCCTCAACATATTTTAGGGGTCAAATCTTACAAATCATCAAGGAATTAATATAAATCCCCAAATTTTTCCCAAACCCTATGAACATGAACTCATAATTTTCTTATGCCCAATTTATCATCATAAAAATCCTTTTTTAAATCATCATATACAATTCTTTGAATATTAAATCAGTCCGTCATCATTCTACATGCAAATCCTAACCCAAATTCAAAGTTTCTCCAACAATTTCATGGGTTTTCTTCAAAAATTTCAATATAAGATAATTCCTACACTAAACATGGAAGACATATTCAATGCACTAAAAATATCAAATCACTTGCCTTAGATTGTTCTTCAGAATTGATGTTGGTGAATGAAGGTTGATTCTCTCCTTTCTCTACGGATTTTCTCCCAAGGTTGAAGATGGGTTGGTTTTGGTTCTTGTAACTTCTCTACAACTTCTCTCAAAACTACCGTAGCCCACTCTCTAAACTTTTGCTGGTAATGGCCTTAGTGACCCCTTTAGAATAATAAATATTAACTCTAATTTTCGTGGATTTTAATTCCCATATTTTTAAAATTACCAAAATACCCTTTTAAGTTACCGGTTTGGCCTAAAAATACCCCGGGACCCAAACTAAACCCCCGACTAGTGTTTTCCGACTATTTCAACCCTTCCGGATTCGTTGGCGCACTCAAAATGACCATTCGGTTGATAAAAATAAAATTCAGTTTTTAATTCAAATAATTACATTCCTGACGTGTCTGACACGCACGTCCCAACTAAATTTCCCAAATTATCGTATTTCAGTCTCGCGACAATTTTAATATTTTTAATATTAAAATATTTCCATATATACACATCATAATCAAATACCAACTAACATCTCGTTAGTATTTATATCCGGATTAATTTTCAATTAATTCACATTTAATTTAATTAATCCCTTAAATAAATATCAATAAAATTACGGGGTATTACATAAATCCAATCAGGGACTTTATTTTTATGTGTGTGTGTGTAGAAAAAGGTGTTTTAGTGTGAGAAAATGTGATGCGAAATCCCCATTTGGAATTTACAAGTGAAAAAAATGAAGTATTTGTGAATACTAATAATAAAAAGTTTGAGCTTAAGATGTGTGATGTAATAAAATAAAGTACTAAAGCAAAAATGAAGTAACTAATGCAAAAATAAGAGAATTTAAAGATAAAAAGGTAGAAATAAACCTCCTTGTGAGGACTTAAAGTAGATCTTGTAGATGCGCTGATATCAAGATGAAGTGATGGTGGTTTGAGGAGTTGGGTGGGAATTTTCTCAAATGAATATGAAAAAAATGGAAAAAATGTGGGGAAATGGGCTTTTAAGGAAAGAACGACTCTAATTCGAGGGAATTCTCTATAAATTACTGAGAGGGATGTTTAGGGGTGCCTTTCAAAGTGAGGTCATGGACTCTATCTATAGGGCCAAGGGGGTACCGATCGATATGTTCTTAGACCTAACTATAAGCATAGAACCCTACAAACATTGTCAATAGGCAAGGTCCTGGGGTTGCTAATTGGTAGTCCGAGGCTGGTTTTTCATAAAAACGGTTATAAAATGTGAATCGTAAGTTAGAATCATGCACGAGATAGACCATTGGTAAGGGTATTAATATTCTTTTAAGAATCCATTAAGCGACCCCCAGGTGCGGGAGTTGGCAAAGTCAAAAGGGGACCCAAAAGTGCCCATGGCTCACTACAGAGAAAATTCTCAAAGGAAAATGGATCGTTCGTTCGAATCCTAAGTCTAATTCACGCACGAGATGGACCGTTGGAAGGGTATTCATTGCCCTTAGAGATTTCATTTAGCTTCATTCGTTTTGGAGATTGACCTAGGTCAAATGGGGCTCGAAAGCATTCGACAACCCTATAGAGTAAAATGGGTCATTCGTCCGTATTGTAAGGCTGATTCATGCACGGGGTGGAACTTTAGATAGTGTATTTAGAGCCTTCAAAGATTCATTCAGCTTCGCTTGAGCTAAAGAGTTGACATGAGTCAAACGAAGCCCAGGAGCACTCAGTGGCCTTCAAATTAATTTTTTGGGTAAAATGGACTGTTATTTCAAACTATAAGGCGGATTTGCATACGGGGTGAATCATTGGAAAGAGGAATTAGATCCCTTTGAAGATTCATTAAGCTTTCGCTGTGATGAGAAAGTTGACCAGAGTCAAATAGGTCCCGAGAATGCCCGGTGGCCTCTAGATCAGTTTTCAGAGAATAACCTAGTTTTTACGATGAATGAGTGAGATCTAGGACCTAAGAAGGAGCTTAGGAGGGTACTAGGATGGGGTATTAATAGAGAGTCCCTCGACGGGTGAGCTTGGAACAAGTGAAGGTCATCGAATGATAGACACTACATTCACATTAGGAAAAAGGTTTTTTAGGTCAGTTATGAGGACCTATAGGATAAGGTTAACTAATTAAGCGGGTCAAGGTCAAATCTGAGGATCTAAAGAGACGAGGTTGATCGATTCAGTGAGTTAAGGTTATTTTTTAAGACCTAAGGAGATGAGGAAGATCGATTTAGATCATTGGGGTCAGTTCTAAGGACCAAAGGAGATGAGGATGATCGATTCAGAGGGTTAGGGTCAGTTCTGAGGACCTAAGCAGACGAGTATGATCGATTCAGTGGGTCGAGGTTAGTTATGCTAGTGATGATCAATTCTAAGGGTCGAGGTCAATTATGAGGACATTAAGTTATGATGACCAATCCTAGGGACCAAGGTTAATTATTAGTAAATTAAGTTATTACGACCAATTCTGAGGGTCGAGGTCAATTTTAAGAACCTAAAGTTGTAGTGACCAATTTTAAGGGTCGAGGTCAATTCTGCTGACTTAAAGTGATGACGACCAATTATGTGGTCCGAGATCAATTATGAGGACCTTAAGTTGTAACGAGTAATTCTATGGGTTGAGGTCGATTCTAAGGACGTTAAGTTGCAACGTCCAATTCTGAGGGCGAAGGTCAATTCTGAGGACCTAAAGTTATAGGGACCAATTCAGTCGATAGAGGTCAATTCTGGGGACCTTAAGTTATGACGACCAATTCTGAGGGCTGAGGTAAATTGTGAGGATTTTAAGTTGTGATAACCACTTCTGAGGGCCGAGATCAATTCTGAGGATCTAAAGTTATACCAACTAATTCTATGGGTCGACATCAATTTTGAGGACCTTAAGTTAAAGCAACTAATGCTGAGGGCCGAGGTTAATTCTGAGGACCTTAAGTTACGACGACTAATTCTGAGGGTCGAGGTCAATTATGAGGAACTTAAGTTGTGACGACCAAATTTGAGGGACGAGGTGAATTCTGAGGACCTAAAGTTGTAGAGACCATTTTTATGGGTCGAGGTTAATTTTGGGGACCTTAAGTTGTGACGACCAATTCTGAGGGCCAAGGTCAATTCTGAGGACCGTAAGTTGTTATGACCAATTCTGATAACCGAGGTCAATTCTGAGGACCTAAAGTTGTAGCGATCAATTTTGTGGGTTGAGGTCAATTCTGAGGTCCTTAAGTTGCGATGACAAATTCTGACGGTCGAGGTTAATTCTGGTGATCTTAAGTTGCCACGACCAATTTAGAGGGTCGATATCAATTCCGAGGACTTAAAGTTATAACGACCGATTCTTAGGGCCGAGTCAATTCTGAGTACCTAAAGTTATAGCGATCAATTCTACAAGACGAGGTCAATTTTGAGGACCTAAAGTTGTAGCGAATAATTTTATGGCCCGAGGTCAATTCTGAGGACCTAAAGTTATAGTGCGGGGGGTTGTTCTCCTAGGGATTTCTAAATTATCTTGGGAGTGCAGATGCATCTGTGGTTCCATTAGGGATTGTGTTGTTTTAAGACTTTACTAGGGATGTACTTATCCTTAAGATATTCGGCTTGGGATTCTTTTCTTTTGAGACTCCACCGGGTGATGTTTAGGCTGGGGAATTATTGTATACTTAGATACGGGCGCATCGTTTGTGTTGCTAATGAAATATGTTGAGGATAGGTGTGTGAGATTAATCTAGTTGGGGATTATGATGGGAATAGGATTTTAAGATTAATCCTACTAGGGATTCTGAGAGTCTTGTAAGGGGCTTAGTTCCCCCAAAAATGATTTTCTTAAGGAAATTGTGGTTCCATATTTTTTTGGGATTTTTGAGAAATTTTGGGGAAAATTTTTGGATTTTTCTAAAATTTTCTAGCATTTTCGATACGAAATTTGGAGGGGGTGCCAATCGGTAAGGGTACGGACTCCTAGGCTTCCTTAGGAAAGGGAAAATATAACTGCCAATTGGCATGGTCCGAGGAGCTACCGATCGATAGGCTCCTTAGCCTTCTATAAAAGGGGGCGAATCCTCCCCATTTTCACACCTTTAAGTATTTGAATCTTTTAATTTCTCTCTCTAAAAATCATTTCTAAGTCCTTTTTTCATCAAGACTTCAAATGGTTGTTTCAAGTGAGATGTACGACAATGCGTGGCTAGTTGTTGATGATTGGGCTGACTTGGAGTGGCAATCTAGGGTGCTGCCTCTGGCTTTTGGCAACGAAAATGTCTTTGATCTGTTTGAGCCTGTAGCTGATGAGCATAGTCTTCTATGCGAGCTGACTTATCACCGTTCATATAAGGTGAGGAACCCTAGTGGATATATATGTGAAGTGACTTTTGGTATTCCATTTCATTTCTCTCTTTCTTCTTTTGTGTTAATGAAGGTTTTTTTCTCTTATTCTTCTTTTGCAGACTGACATTGCTCCTTTGGTTATCCGGTCTTGGGGATGACGGGGTTGAAGGAGGTTTGGGAGAAGCTCCTTGGTGTGGTATGCTAGATGATATCCTATGCGGGTTTTGGTCGCTTGGCGGAGGCTTTGGATGAGACACCACGCTCCACTGTAATTTTGTGTGCTCTGGGAGAGAGGTAGTGGGACACTATCCACACTTTTCATCTTGACTTTGGGGAGATAACGGATACTCCAATAGACGTTCAGCAGCTGACAGGGGTTGACTGTGAGGGGTTTCAGACAATGGTGAATTGCTCGCTAAGGGTGACGTCGGAGGTGGTGCAGGCAGTTTTGGGAGATGTGGGTATGGTCATTTATGGGGATTCGATACATATTTCTGCTTTGAAGGATGCTCTCTTGAAAAGTAGGGTGGATGTGACTGGGAGGCGTAGGTGAGGCAGATAACCCGTCTATTTATTTTGCTTCTGTTAGGTGGCTTTCTATGGCGAAGGGAGGCGACGTCATCCATCTCTTGTTCTTGTCGTATTTGCGGATGATTTCTGACGTCTGAATCTATGACTGGGAGAGCCTAACCTTTACGTCCCTTTTTTCTTCTCTGGATGCTTTCAATCGGTGCTACCGACACACTTACAGGGTATCTTTTGGAGGTAATCTTGAATTTATTTTCCCTTTTCATGCATTTTCTTGCGTTCTTCTTTCATTTCTTTCTTATTTATTCATGTCTTTTGTTGACATGGTTCTAAGAGGTGATTGGGTGTAATGTAGGGTTAATAGCCCTGATGGATGAGAGCTCGGGGGACTTTTGTCGGATGTTCTGATGGTGAAAGTCTAACCGGAGGTCGAATTAATCTTTGGCCATGGAGAACGTGCGACGGGCTCTGAATGCCCTAATGAGTGATCATGTTATCTTTCTATCTTCTCTTAGTCCTTTGGCATCTTTATTTCTTGAGTAGATGATGATTCTCTATTTGGGATTACATGTGACTTTCTACCCCTGGGGGGAGACTTCGCATTATACGGGGGTGACGAGCCTATATGAACAAATGTGATTGTTTCCTGCACATGTGTTTTTGTACGTCTGGTACCTAGGGGAGAGATTAGTGAAGAAGATTTTGGAGGAGGAGGTGGCAGTCCCACGGTCGGTGCCCCTATGTACATGAGGCGAGTAAGGGAGATGTCGAATGATGCCCAGGCGATGATGATGATCGAGGAACCCTACACGCACTATACGAATACAATGGTGAGCTACGGCTATTTAGATTTTGTGATGAACTGGTTGATGCCCTCCTGTATCTACGATGTGGAGAACATGCCTCCACCCGTTACGACTTCGAGCAGAGGGACTAGAGCACCGGTGGGATCGACCCATAGTGCAGGTGGTGGCTTGTCGACGGTGGAGGTAGAAGAGGCTATAATTATTCAGGTTACTCCCCCTTCTTACAATTTCCAATTGAGTAGCGGGGAGTCACTAAGCGTGTCGCATTACCCTTACGCGTCAGTGTCTGGATAAACGGGGCTTACGGACGATGCCCTTCGGCCTGAGGTATATCCTTTTCTATCTTGTTTTGTCGACATTCCTTTCTTTTTAACTGATTTACCCTTAATTTGTTGTTTCTTTGTTTGTAGTATATTTGGGTGTCGAGAACTTAGCTGGGGGATATCAAGGATTGGATGTCCTCCATGTCGGAGTATATCAAGAGTTTGGCTTCTTCATGCTTTATAGAGGATCCACCACTCACCTTAAGGGAAAGCGCGTTCGATGTGGGGGTTGAGAGCTAGAGAGAGAGTGATTGGGTTTGGGAAAAGTCCCTCTTAGCTTTTTTATTTTTTCTTATCTGCAAAATGCAACTTAGTGAAGCAATATATATGAAGAAATGTGCATTTTCTTTTTGGGTTTTCTCTTAATGTAGTGACTTATCCTATATTCGCTTTTAATTTTCTACTGAGATTGCTTATTTTATGCAAAGATAGAAATGAGCATGGAATTTGAAAATGAAAGGGAGATGTTATTACGAAAGAGAGTAAAAGTGATTAAAAAGGATTTTTGAGTACGAATTTATTTTTAAGAGAAAATGATTTCCCAGAGAGAAAGAACTGAGTAAATAACCCGGGCATAATTTTTTAAAATGAGGATTTTTCTAAAATTGATTTTGATAATACAGAGGAAAGATATAATTTTCCAGAATAGGGGGTTTCTAATTGACATACTCCTTGACCTGCTTATTGGCATAGGTATCAAGTGAAATCATACTTAGGCCTTGATTGCACTTTCCTGCACATTAGAGTACTCTTATTTGGTTGAATTTTACTCGAGTTTCCAGGACTCTTGACTTTTGCCAAAGATTTTAAGCATAAAAGGGGATGTGTGGGATGGGTTTTCACCACTAATAGCCACATTTCTTCTTGCTTCATATTTCTCATTCTCAAATGGCTCTTCTATGCATAAAGGATATGCTTCCTACCTTGATGGTTTGGAGAACATGTGCTTGTAAAATGTGTGTTACGATGCTTTTAACCTACATAGGGTTTCTTTGTTGTGTAACCGAGCCATATACTAGAACCTGTTGGTAATACCAGAACAGTTCTGGTACCCTAAAGACCATGCAAGGAGAGGGAATGGAAATCGTGGGAGGTAAAGGTCTATGGTAGACCTTCCCTTTATTTTTATTTTTTTTATGCTTTTAAAGTGAGACGCTGTGAGATTTTCATTCTATCTCTAAAATTAAGGCATGTTGTAACATACTTTCTTCTCTTCTTTTGATTGATGGGTTATTTCCAGGCTCTCTAATGTCTTTTTACTTTTGATATATAGCTCTTGATAAGTATATAGGGAGCATTTACGTGGGCTGCACCCAAAAAATGCGATAACATTGGATCATTCGTATTTTGATTGTAATTTTACACTGTCAATGGGCGACGATTACCGTTACAGTTTTTGGTATTTTTAATCGAGTTACACTATCGAGGTATTCAATAGTATTTTTATAGGAAAATAATACATCGTTGTCTTTTCAATTGTCTTGACTTGTGATGGTGATATGTTATCTAAATGCTTAGGGTTTTATTGCAAATGAATTATGTTATCCATTATGGTTAAGTTCTGGCATTATAAACCATTAGCTATATTTATTTGTGGCAAGTTACCATGCTTTATGTTCCCGTTTGCATGAATATGTGAAATTTGGCTCTCATTATTGCTTTAATAATTTGAAGCAAGAACAACCTTTGTGTCAATCGATTAAAGGCTGGACGGGTCTTGGTTTTCACTCATATGATATTTAGTATCCAATGTCCAGATCACATCCATCTTCCACCATCGCCAGAATCTTCAACCACTATGTAATACCCCGTATTTTCATGCTATATTAATTTTGGGATTTTATTAAATTTAATGTGAGTTAATTATTTAATAAAAATCCAGAAATTAATTATGTTATAATTATTAACGTGACGAGAGTTAGTAATTATATGAAATTTGTTGAATATTACTAATGAGCAAAGTAATATATAATATTGATTATGTTGAATGTCACGAGTGAATAAAATGATAATTTCGGAAATTTAAGTCGGGACGTGCTCGTGTCGCGTCGGGACAAAATTTTGATAAATAAATGTGAATATTTTATAAGTTGTCCGTATGGTCGTTTTGAGTGGGCCAACGCGTTCGGAAGGGTCGAGATAGTTAGAAAAGTGTACCCAGGGGTTTAGTTTGGGTCTCGGGGCGTTTTTTAGTCCTAAATAGTAACCCGGGAGGGCATTTTGGTCATTTTACATTTTTGGGTAATTAAACCCACGAAAATTAGAGGAGTTATATCAGATACCTAGGTTACCATCTAGGGTTAGAAAGCCCAAAACTCTAGAACGGACATTGGAGAAGAGAGGAGAGAGCTCTCAAAGCATTCTAAGGCTCAAAACTCAACGGTTTGCACCGCCGCCACCACCAACGCGTAGATCGCGAGACGGGGAACGCAACCATACCAAATTCGGCACCAAACCAGACTTCTAAAAATCTCAGGCAAGTGTTTATCTTGCTTATTTCGTTGATGCATCTTTCATATTAGTTTAGGATTAATTATGATGAGTTTTTATGGAAGAAAACCCAAATTTGAGATAGGAAATTGCATGTAGTGATGGCTTAAATAATATTCTGGAAATCTTTTGTGATGTAGAAGAATAAAACACAAAATTTTGATGTGAATAAGAAGGAAATTCTGGGAAAAACAGATTGGGACCATGATTTAGAGATTTTTAGGGTTCTTGAGTTTTAAAGGAATCTTGGCATGATTAATCCATGTTTAGTGAAGTAAATTGACATGCTTTACGTAGGAAATGTATAGGATGTTAGTAGTACAAGATTTTGGACGTTTGGGAATGTAAAACTTGAATTTGGATTAAGATAGGTGTTAGAACCCGTAACTGCAATTCTGCAGAAATCGCAACACCTGTTTCATCGATCGATCGAGCCCAGAGCTTCGATCGATCGAGCCCCAGACCTCGATCGATCGACCCCTCATGGCAGACTCATGTTTTCCCCTCTTAATTAGTTGAAATTCAATTTAATGTGAGATAATTATTGGGAATCCTTAATAAAATGTTTTGGGAGATATGGAAGACCAGTAGGGCATATGAATAATCTTGGGACTCTTAATATGAGACGAGAATTGTACTTGTGGGATAATTACTTTAGGGTCAATGAATTTATGAATTAATGGGAGAGTTGCGTAAGAGAATTACGTTGGAACATAAAAAGGGCACTTACTGAATTTTATACTTGGGAGGATAGAGTCCATGAATGTTACGTATTAAGTGGGAGAAATCCTTGGAAATAAGGTTAGAGACGAACCCTTATACGCGATACTAATAAATGTGAAAATAAGGATGATGTCGTAACTATGGAATTGAGATATATCTAATATTGATATGATGATATTAGTATAGTTATATGATTGTGTTTACATATACTATCTATGTGTGAAAAACGTACCCGCGCTACTTGCTATCCCTGAGGTTACCGCACTGGGACGATCTTATCCTGTGTTGCTTTATGGGGGATATTGATTCGTACCCTAGGAGATAGATGTCCTTGGTACAGGCTATCGAAATGATAGTTCAGACGGTCCTAAGAGGCGTGGGGTATGTACTGACCTCTTAGAGACTTGGAATCTATGCTTCGCCTCAAAAACCTTATTTGTATATATGTTGGTACAGTTCGAGAGTGAGTCCGAACTTGTATTTCCCTTAGTGTGAGCGATACGGGGATTGGATAGCAGAGTATGCCCGCACCATAGTTTTATTCGGGGTGCTGTTGTAAAAAATATATATTATGCGAGTAGTTAATATATATATTTCTGAAATTCTGAAATTTGGAACTGCCTACTGTGATTTGATAAGTAGGATATGATTGATGACTCAAAATTGAAAATATTTGTTGTGAGAAGGTATATTATGACACTGGAAAACTTTATTGATAAAGTTAAAATGAGAAACTTGTTTACAAATTGAAATCTTATTTTATAAGCAATTGTGTTGATTCATTTTTAAATCTTGCAAATAACCCAAGATAAGATAAATTGTTGAGAGACATTTGTTCGATATATATAATAGATAATCCGTTGGGAAGGGTAGTATGATAGGCGTGCACATTAGAAGAGAGGTGAGAATTTCTCAAGAGAGTGTCGCTCTAATATGTTGTTGCATTGGCTTGTATCAATTTAAATACTTGCTAAACGAATTCTAAATCATACACACTATCGGGAACTGACCCGTTTCTATTTTTCTCTTCTCTTTTGTATATATATGTATATATTACAGGTGCCCAGCCACAGGGGCGTCTTGCTTAGGATCCCTTGAAAGGAACGTGCTGCAGCTTAGGTGGTAGTTGCAGGCCACTTGCGTAGACGGCTTCATTTATTGATTCCACTTCTATCATTCTCATTTATTGGGCATGTGTCGCCCCTTCCATTATTGATCTGTTTTATTTGGGACATTTGTATTTCAGTTATTTCTAGTTCTGTTACTATGGGATTTATTCAGTATGGATGTGTTACTTTAAATTTTACTTGTTGGGATTCGATCGACGAATGTTTTAAATTAATTGGAATATGTTCCAGGATTATTGTGATGTGACTCTTACTCATTGTAATATTGCTAATAAATAAATAAATAATTTTTCTTTAAATAAAATTTGGAAGTAATGTTATAAAAATGGTTTTGACACTTAGCTTAATTAATTAGGGTGTTTAATTGGAAATTTTTGTTTTCGACAGTGATGCTGAGAATGAACCAACTGTTCACCTTGATTTAATTTAATAAAGGAGTGATCGCCCGGTATTTAATTAGGCGGGGTGTCACAGGTGGTATCAGAGCATCAGGTTCTAGTGTCCATAGGATCTGTACGGCTTATTTCGCTTTCAGCGTAACGTTATTGCTATAGAGCCCTATTTTAGGATTGTTGTACTCTTGCTTTTACGTTTAAGTCTTCAGCTATTTGAGATTTGATAATAACTGTAGACTAATAAAATTCTTCACGTTTCAGATGCCTCCAAGACGTGCTCCGAAGGATAGGCGTGCCCAGGCCGAGCAGCCAACAGCCCCGGCACAAGGCACTATGAATGCAAATGAGGTAGCCGCCATTGTTGCTCAGGCGGTGAATGCCGCGATAGCGGTGGTTCAGCAAGCTCTACCCCAGATTCAGGCAGTGGCGCCAGTACCAGCACAACTCCCATTTGCATGGGAGAGGGTTAGGGATGCTTTTCAGAAGGCGCATCCCCCTGAGTTCTCTGGTAGCTCAGATATTATCACAGTCAGCCAATGGAAGAAAGACATCCAGCGGCATCTTCGTATGTATGAGTGTACTGACGTGCAGAAACAGTTGTTGGCTTCCTTTAAGCTGGTGGGAGCCGCTTTGCAGTGGTGGGAGTCCACTACCACTTTGGAGGAGAGGGACACGATCCCTATTCAGTCATTCTGGGAGCGATTTGATCGCAAGTACTTTCCACCTGTAGTGTAGACTGAGATGAGGCAGAAATTACTGAATCTGAAGCAAGAGAATTCTACCGTAGCAGAGTATGAGGAGGAGTTCACGAGACTTCTCACCATCATTTTAGATGAGGCACCCACTGAGAGCAAGAGGATTATGTTGTTTGTCGACGGGTTAGCTTGGAGGATCCGTCATCACCTTATTGGGAATTTATCCCTGAGTACTTTCACTGATGTATGCAATGCTGCGTTACTACATTGCCAGGATCACCGCTTCCATCTTCAGGGAAGCAAGAGAGCAGGAGAGTCCAGCCAGCAGGGCAGGACCGGGGGTAATAGTGCTAGTGGGGAACCATCTCATGGACAGACTCATCAGCACGAGTAGAGTTCCCATCAGGGGGACCCATCTAAGCGATTCCGTTCAGGTGATTCTAGGCAGGGATATGGGGGTTATAGGTAGGGCCAGCCTAATCAGTAGGGCCAATAAGGCCAACACCGACAGCGGGGCTAGCAGGGCCAACAGCGTGCTAATCAGGGCCAATAGGGCCAGTGGCGGGGAGGTAACGGCCAGCAGGGCCGTGGTTAGCAGGGTCAGAGGGGAGGTAACTTCAGAGGCCGATGTTTTGGGTGTGGTAAGCACGGCCATAGGCGCCAGGATTGTCTAGAGGGAGATAGGGCCCCACAGCAGCAGGGTACCCGTAATGAGCCACAGAGATCACTTTTTCCACCTGCCCTCCCAGCTCCAGCCCAGGTGCCAGCCCTACCAGCCGTTCCAGTAGCTCCAGTGCAGCAGGGGCAGTTACAGTATGGACGTGTATATAACGTCCACCAGGCAGCAGCTCCACAGGCACCACCCGCGATTGAGGGTATGTTTCCTATCCATGGTACTATGGGTCGAGTTTTGTTTGATACTGGGGCGATGCATTGTTTTATAGCTACGCATTTTGCGATGGCCTTAGGGTTGTTAGCCACAGCAGAGAGCACAGTGACGTGTGTAGACTCACCACTGGGGAGTGGGTCGCTTATTTTCTTTATGTGCCGGGGAGTGGGGGTAGAGATTGGTAGTTTGGTATTACCTGCAGACATGTTAGTCTTAGATATGCATGAGCACGATGTGATTATCGGTATGGATTGGCTCGCAGCTTATAGAGCCATGATTGATTTCTTCGGTGGGAGCATTGTTTTTGCCATTCCGGGGTAAGAGATGTTTGTAGTGGCGATGCCTCTCCCAGAGGGAGGCTCGACCGCTCATTTGTATTATATAGAGGAGGATACCTCTGAGGAGGTTGTGATTCCCTTAGATTCGATCCCAGTTGTCAGGGAGTATTCCGATGTGTTTCAGGATATACCAGGCCTAACCCCCAGTCGAGAGATAGATTTTTTTATAGACTTATTATCGGGTACTAGACTGATAGCGCGCGCTCCATACCATATGGCTCCGGCAGAGATGCGAGAGTTACGAGATTAGATAGAGCAGCTGTTAGGTCAGGGCTTCATTCGCAGGAGTACCTCACCTTGGGGCACTCCAGTCTTATTTGTGAAGAAAAGAGATGGGTCACTAAGGCTGTGTGTGTACTACCGGGAGTTGAACAAGGTCACGATACGGAATAAGTATCCGTTGCCTCGAATCGATGATCTGTTCGACCAGCTGAGGGGAGCAACTTTCTTTTCGAAGATAGATCTGAGGTTGGGGTACCATCAGTTGCGTATTAGAGAGCAGGATGTTTCAAAGACTGCCTTCTTGATGAGATATGGGTCCTATGAGTTCAGGGTGATGCCGTTCAGACTCATAAATGCTCCAGCCATTTTAATGGACTTGATGAATCGAGTATTCAGAGAGTTCTTGGATCAGTTTGTCATCGTTTTCATAGATGACATTTTGATATATTCACACTCCGAGGAGGAGCATGCCGAGCACTTGAGGCAAGTTCTTCAGACTCTACGACAACATCAGTTGTATGCTAAGTACGAGAAGTGCGAATTCTGGTTGCGAGAGATACAGTTCTTGGGGCATGTTGTTTATGAGCAGGGAATAGCAGTTGACCCGAGTAAAGTGTCAGCGGTGAGGGAGTGGGGACAGCCCACGACACCGACGGAAGTGCGTAATTTCTTGGGGTTAGCTGGTTACTACAGGAGATTTATTCGGGGATTCTCCAAAATAGCGGGTCCACTGACGAATCTGACTCACAAAGGGGTACCGTATGTTTGGGATGATGCTTGTCAGTTGGCTTTCGACGAGCTGAAAGATAAGCTTACTTCAGCACCAGTCCTTGCGTTATCGAAGCCGGGTGTGGAGTACCTGGTTTACACCGATGCGTCTTTACGAGGACTTGGGGGAGTACTTCAGTAGGAGGAGAAGGCAATAGCTTTTGCCTCCCGCAAAATTAAGCCGCATCAGAAGAATTACCCCACACACGACCTGGAGTTAGCAGCGATCGTGTTTGCATTGAGGATATGGAGACACTATTTATTGGGAGAGAAATTCTGTTTGTTCACAGACCACAAGTCATTGCAGTACTTGTTCACTCAGCGAGAGATGAATATACGTCAGTGCAGATGGCTAGAGTTTTTGAAGAACTACTAGTTCGATATACAGTATCATTCGGGGAAGGCCAACATAGTTGCTGATGCGTTAAATCGTAGACCGATAGACGAGGTAGCGGACGTCTGAAAAGCAAAGTGGAAGGAGTTGGGTCACCAGGACGTAGTAGCCCGTTCTTTCATATCCGTTATGTCAGTCACACCCGAGATTGTTACGAGGGTGATATAGGCCCAGACTACAGACCCGTTTTGCCAGGAGCAGATTGTGAGACTTCTAGCCAAGGGTGCTAAGTCCTATTCTGTTAGTTCTGATGTAGGTTTACGGTTTAATGGGAGATTGGTGGTTCCAGAAGGAACAAAATTACATCATGCAGTGACGACCCAATCTCACGGGTCCCGATTTGCGGTGCATCCTGGAGGGGATAAGATGTACCAGGATATGAGGAGACAATACTGGTGGAGTGGGATGAAGAAGGACATTGCTGAGTTCGTGTCCAAGTGTTTTACCTGCCAGCTGGTGAAGGTGGACCATCAGAAACCGTCAGGATTGCTTCAACCTTTGGAAGTACCCGCGTGGAAGTGGGAGAGCATTTCCATGGATTTTATTACAGGGTTGCCTACATCACAGCGGGTCCACAACTCTATCTAGGTGATTGTAGACCGTTTGACCAAGGTGGCTCATTTTCTATCGGTGCGGACAGATTATACCACGGGTCAGTATGCTCAGTTGTTTATTGCTGAGATCGTCAGATTACACGGGGTGCCCCTGAATATTGTGTCAGATAGAGACAAGATTTTCGTGTCACGTTTTTGGGAAAGCTTTCAGGAGGCTATGGGTACTGAGTTGAGGTTGAGTTCAGCTTATCACCCACAGACAGATGGACAGACAGAGCGTACTAATCAGATGTTGGAGGATATTCTACGCATGTGTGTTCTTGATTTTGGAGGAGGTTGGGAGCCACACCTTCCACTGGTAGAGTTTGCTTATAATAACTCGTATCAGTTCACTATTGGAATGGCTCCATTTGAGGCTTTGTATGGCAGGCCTTGTTGTTCCCCAGCTTGTTGGCTCGAGGTGGGGGATAACAAGTTGCTAGGACCAGAGGTGATTCAGGAGACCTCCGCGAGGATTGAGATGATCAGGAGTCGCATTCGGGTAGCCCAGGACAGACAGAAGAGCTACGCCGATGCGAAACGGTTCTTCCGGGAGTTTAATGTGGGGGACCAAGTGTTACTGCGTGTATCTCCTATGAAAGGAGTGATGAGATTCGGGAAGAAAGGGAAATTGGCCCCGAGGTACGTGGGACCATTTCCCATGATCGAGAGGATTGGGCCGGTTGCATACAGGTTGGGACTGCCAGAGCATTTACATCGCATTCACAATGTATTCCACATCTCGTCGTTGAGATGATATCTTCGGGATGATATGGCCCATACTCACATCGCGATAGATGTGATAGATTTACAGCCTGATTGCTCTTACGAGGAGAGACCGGTGGCTATCCTAGACTTTAGTGAGAGGAGATTGAGGTCGAAGATAGTTCCACTTGTGCGGGTCCAGTGGGAGAACCATAATGTGGAGGAATCCACTTGGGAGCGCGAGGCAGATATGCGCGAGAGATATCCAGATTTGTTCTTACCAGGTATGCCTTAATTTCCAAATTTCGAGACGAAATTCCGTTATTAGGGGGGAAGTATGTAATACCCCGTATTTTCATGCTATATTAATTTGGGGATTAATTAAATTTAATGTGAGATAATTATTTAATAAAAATCCGAAAATTAATTATGTTATAATTATTAACGTGACGAGAGTTAGTAATTATATGAAATTTGTTGAATATTACTAATGAGCAAAGTAATATATAATATTGATTATGTTGAATGTCACGAGTGAATAAAATGATAATTTCGGAAATTTAAATCGGGACGTGCTCGTGTCGCGTCGGGACAAAATTTTGATAAATAAAAGTGAATATTTTATAAGTTGTCCGTATGATCATTTTGAGTGCGCCAACGCGTCCAGAAGGGTCGAGATAATCAGAAAAGTGTACCTGGGGGTTTAGTTTGGGTCTCGGGGCATTTTTTAGGCCTAAATAGTAACCCATGAGGGCATTTTGGTCATTTTACATTTTTGGGTAATTAAACCCACGAAAATTAGTGGAGTTATATCAGATACCTAGGTTACCATCTAGGGTTAGAAAGCCCAAAACTCTAGAACGACCATTGGAGAAGAACGGAGAGAGCTCTCAAAGCATTCCAAGGCTCAAAACTCAACGGTTTGCACCGCCGCCACCACCAACGCGTAGATCGCGAGACGGGGAACGCAACCATACCGAATTCGGCACCAAACCAGACTTCTAAAAATCCCAGGCAAGTGTTTCTCTTGCTTATTTCGTTGATGCATCTTTCATATTAGTTTAGGAGTAATTATGATGAGTTTTTATGGAAGAAAACCCAAATTTGAGATAGGAAATTGCATGTAGTGATGGCTTAAATAATATTCTGGAAATCTTTTATGATGTAGAAGAATAAACCACGAAATTTTGATGTTGAAAACGTTGAGCTTTTCTTAATCAAAGCTCTGATACCACTTGTTGGTGCGCGAGGCCCCCAATTCTAAAATATTATTTCCTTTTTATGTAAATCGATGCGGAAGCGGTGTGGTGGTTCAACTTTAACACAACAAATTTTAATTTCTTAAACAAATTAAAATTAAACCAAGTGAAGTAAAATTAAATAATTAATATATTCACTTAAACGAATTAATTAATTCAAGTCCTAGAATTTGCCTAAGTCATATTTATCAATATTAGCAAATTAGGCGAAACCAAATTTTAGCAAATGACTTGAGTTAAACAACTTTACCCAATATTTAATATAAGTCCTAAATTAAATTGAGTGTGATAATTTAAACCAAATTTTATCTTGAATTATTCTAAATATGCGTTCTACGTTATTTTGCAAGATAAAATAAATAAATCACACTACGCCGCGATGTACGAGGAAAAACCCAAGACGGGAAACAACCTCGAACGACCCTAGCCACAAATCCACTAGATACGGAATTACAAGTACAAGACAGAAAGACTTACAACACACGACTTGATCCCTCTCAAGCCTTGACGCTTCTTCTTGTAGACACCTCTTCCTAGCGGATAACCTTGGAACACCACCGCGGTCTCGGAATCCACCTATAGGACTTTATATGGTCACCGTCACCCGAGCAAGGAGCCTTTCTCCAAGTGGGTAGAATCGTAACAAAACGTCTTCTTCTTTGATGGATGTAGAAGCAAACCAAAACTTCTCTTTGAAACGAAAGAGATAAACCGGTGCTAAACTCCAAGCAATTGATATGTATATATGTGAACTTGGATAAACAATATGGGTGTAAAACTAGAGTGATAAAATATTTTCTCTTGAAAAATAGCACTCAAAACTTGAACATTTTCCTTAAACAATTTTAGCTCTCAAACTCTCTCTAAGAGATGGAATGGAATGGAAAAGTTAGGAAAAGTTTTTTTTGGAAAATGTTCTTCCCGCACATATTAAAATCTGAAAAGGTTGGTTAAAAACTTAGTGGGGAAGTGGGTGAAAAACTGCCAAAAACTGTTCCCGCCTGGCATCTCGTTCGAACGACATTTCGTTCGAACGAAATCTCGTTCGAACGAGATTTCTAACGAAGTTCCAGAATGTTTAAAGAGGGAACTCGTTAGAAGTCTCGTTGGATATCTCGTTCGAACACAGGTTCGTTCGAACGACATATCGAACGACATTCCAGTGGCCTAATATGGGAACTCGTTGGCAGGTTCGTTCGAATGACATTTTCGTTCGAACGACAATCTCGTTCGAACGACTCTATCGAACGAAAAACTAGAAAGTTTGAATATTCTTGTTTAAGCCCAGAAAACTTTATAAACATTTATTTAAAGTTTTAATTAATTCTTTCTTAAAACAAAACGCAGTTTTTATAAAACCTAACACCCAATAAACTTGTTCCAAGCTCCTATATATATAATATTGCATTCATACCTTGGGAGCATGGAACTATGGTTGATGACGTAGAAACGAGGCACGCAAACCGGCATATTTGATGAAGCTTTATACTCTTTGCCACTACGTCTTCAACAAACACTTCATTTGCTTGAGAATATTATAATTAAATACTATCCTATGAATAAATGGTTTTGTCCGGAATTGAGCCAACACTATACATGGACTCAATTGGAAATTTGTGTCCTTACAAATCTCCCCCTTTGGCTATTCCGGGACAAAAACCAAACAAAAATCCTAAAGGTCCGTCAAGCTCTACTAGACTCAAAACATAACCCACCCAAACTTGACTCAACCCAAGGATCAAACGCTTTGCCATTGAAAGTTTCCGCTTTAGAAGAATTCCTGCACACTTAAGAGAACTATCAAACGCATAGGGAATATCAAAATATTAAATGCAATTAAAACAAATTACCCCCCTATAACAAACACATGACCTACTTAGAAAGACGTCTCCCCCTAAGATAAATCTCCCCTAAACTAAGATACGATAATAATAAGATTAGATACCATTTCTCCCCCTATCATTTCTCCCCCTTTTTGTTCAGGAATAGGCAAAGGATAAAGAACTAATAAACACGTTGAAGCTTAAAGTGTTAAGACATTAAAGCACATGAGCAACAAAAGCATAACTAATCCAAGATAGATACCAATAATGACATATAAGCATGGATGGACAAGAAAGCAAGGCAAAGACTAAACAAAATATCATATATATATATACTAGAAATATACCAATAGAGTACTTGCATATAAATATAGAAATAAACACACATATAACACAAAATACAATAAGTTTGCACACTCGTATGGCAAAAATGTGTCATATGAAAACGTAAGTGTAGGGGTGTGAACTAGCAACAATTAAATTTAGACCCAAACACTTAATAAGCATTCACGGAGTTCTCATTTGATTGCAAACTTTATCACATTTAAATATAACCTCATGTGACAATATGAAGATTGAACTCAATGAATAAACATACACAATGCATACAAGCCTAGCATGATGATGATTCTACAAACCAAATTGAGTCATGACATTAAAGACAACTAGGATAAACGGACATTGTGCAAACCGATGATATACCATCCAATTCTCCCTCAATAAGCATATATATTCTTTTGCTTTTTAATGAATATATCAAACAAACATAGGCCTTGGCAATTGTTTTCTTTTTAATGCCAAATATTCTGTTTTTAGGCCTTTGGATCACGTATTTCTTTTAGATCCAATAAACGGTGGCTTACTATCGCAAAGGATTTAATTCATCCTTTCGGAGCCCTTCCCCGTGCACATTTAGATATGTAATTTTTTATCTCACAAAGCTCACGTGCAACGGATTGTGACATGCACTAGTCCTCCTAGGTCATAGATATGTAGATGACTAGATTGGTAGGAGAACACCTCAAAAAGCTCAAATATAACATGTGACATTAAGATTTCAAAAGAGCTCGTGCATGTGTGAAAAGAGGCATATAAAAATAGAATCCATTTAAACAATACAAAATCCAACTACTCCATATAAAACATGGTAAAGAACATTTTAAGGATTGAAAATCTAAACCAAAAGTTCTAGCCACGTGGGAGCGTAAAAGATGGGATTCAAACACAAATATATGCCACATAAAGTGTGTCAAACTAAAATACACACAAAATAAAATCTTTTTGAGTTTTTGACATTTTTAACCAAAAATAAAGATATATACTCAAAAGAATAAACAAAAATCATTTGTATTTTTCATTAAGCTTAAATGAAATAAATAAAACACAAATGATAAACAAAAATATTTTTATATTTTTCAATTAATTCAAACACAAAATATAATACAAAAGGATAAACAAGTCATAATTTCTAGCATGGGATATGAAATAAGGCAATGACTAGAAAATGACTAAACATGCATACATCTAGCAATGATATATAATATGAAGCACAAAAAGCTAGAGTATGCATAAAACACTAACACATTCAACCTTTAAATTTAGCAAGGGAGGTTTCATGTGATAATAAATGAGAATCAACAAATCTTGTATCTAGCGCATTTAATAATGATTTCCTAACCCATATAGATTTATATTTAACATGATGGGGATTAGGAAATAATGAAATGCTAGATAAAGATTTCCTTGGATTTCTTTTAAGATCAAAACAAAATGACTTAAGGTGACTTTTCCTACCACAATGTAAGCATGTGTAAGCACGAGGAATGTTACCTAAGGTGTGACCCTTTTTAAAGACCTTGGACAAAGTTGACCCTCTAAAACAAACAATGGTTTTAGCTTTAGCAATGTAAGAATTTGAGCATGATGTGCTAGAACCATTAGAACTACTACTAGAGTCTTGAAAATCATTTTTTATTTTTAAAATTTTGGACTCAAGTAATAAATTAGACTCCTCAAAATTATGGGACTCCTTCTTTAAATTTTCAATAATTCCTAGAAGGTTAACACGCTCCCCCTCAATGTGAGCAAACATGTCCCTAAGAGTCTTTTCTCAATTTTCACTCTCTTTCTTGGACTTTTCTAAAATATCAAAATTTGAATGTAAGTCCATGAGCTTTTCACGATAAATATCTTTTTGAGATAAGGAGATTTGCAAAGACTCAATGTGAGCTTTCAACCAAGAATTTTCATTTTCAAGAAATTTAATTCTTTTCACAAATCTCAAATTTAAATCCTTTAAATTTTCGTTACATTTATTAAGCCCATTTAATTCTTCTCAAAAATCAAAAATATCATTTTCATTTAAATTGGACAAATTTTCATTAAGACGTCCCATCGAGAGAGAAAAAAATAAGAGTGGTAAAAAATTTTGAACCACCTAAAAGGTAAGGAAACACAGAAAGCCGAAAAAACGGATCTTTAACGCGATAACTTAGCGCTCCGGCTCTGATACCACTTTGAAAACGTTGAGCTTTTCTTAATCAAAGCTCTGATACCACTTGTTGGTGCGCGAGGCCCCCAATTCTAAAATATTATTTCCTTTTTATGTAAATCGAAGCGGAAGCGGTGTGGTGGTTCAACTTTAACACAACAAATTTTAATTTCTTAAACAAATTAAAATTAAACCAAGTGAAGTAAAATTAAACAATTAATATATTCACTTAATCCAATTAATTAATTCAAGTCCTAGAATTTGCCTAAGTCATATTTATCAATATTAGCAAATTAGGCGAAACCAAATTTTAGCAAATGACTTGAGTTAAACAACTTTACCCAATATATAATATAAGTCCTAAATTAAATTGAGTGTGATAATTTAAACCAAATTTTATCTTGAATTATTCTAAACATGCGTTCTACGTTATTTTGCAAGATAAAATAAATCAATCACACTACGCCGCGATGTACGAGGAAAAACCCAAGACGGGAAACAACCTCGGACGGCCCTAGCCACAAATCCACTAGATACGGAATTACAAGTACAAGACAGAAAGACTTACAACACACGACTCGATCCCTCTCAAGCCTTGACGCTTCTTCTTGTAGACACCTCTTCCTAGCGGATAACCTTGGAACACCACCGCGGTCTCGGAATCCACCGATAGGACTTTATATGGTCACCGTCACCCGAGCAAGGAGCCTTTATCCAAGTGGGTAGAATCGTAACAAAACGTCTTCATCTTTGATGGATGTAGAAGAAAACCAAAACTTCTCTTTGAAACGAAAGAGATAAACCGGCGCCAAACTCCAAGCAATTGATATGTATATATGTGAACTTGGATAAACAATATGGGTGTAAAACTAGAGTGATAAAATATTTTCTCTTGAAAAATAGCACTCAAAACTTGAACATTTTCCTTAAACAATTTTAGCTCTCAAACTCTCTCTAAGAGATGGAATGGAATGGAAAAGTTAGGAAAAGTTTTTTTTTGGAAAATGTTCTTCCCGCACATATTAAAATCTGAAAAAGTTGGTTAAAAACTTAGTGGGGAAGTGGGTGAAAAACTGCCAAAGAACTGCCAAAACCTGTTCCCGCCTGGCATCTCGTTCGAACGACATTTCGTTCGAATGAAATATCGTTCGAACGAGATTTCTAACGAAGTTCCAGAATGTTTAAAGAGGGAACTCGTTAGAAGTCTCTTTGGATATCTCGTTCGAACACAGGTTCGTTCGAACGACATATCGAATGACATTCCAGTGGCCTAATATGGGAACTCGTTGGCAGGTTCGTTCGAACGACATTTTCGTTCGAACGACAATCTCGTTCGAACGACTCTATCGAACGAAAAACCAGAAAGTTTGAATATTCTTGTTTAAGCCCAGAAAACTTTATAAACATTTATTTAAAGTTTTAATTAATTCTTTCTTAAAACAAAACGCAGTTTTTATAAAACCTAACACCCAATAAACTTGTTCCAAGCTCCTATATATATAATATTGCATTCATACCTTGGGAGCATGGAACTATGGTTGATGACGTAGAAATGAGGCATGGAAATCGGCATATTTAATGAAGCTTTATACTCTTTGCCACTATGTCTTCAACAAACACTTCATAGGCTTGAGAATATTATAATTAAATACTATCCTATGAATAAATGGTTTTGTCCGGAATTGAGCCAACACTATACATGGACTCAATTGGAAATTTGTGTCCTTACAGATGTGAATAAGAAGGAAATTCTGGGAAAAACAGATTGGGACCATGATTTAGAGATTTTTAGGGTTCTTGAGTTTTAAAGAAATCTTGGCATGATTAATCCATGTTTAGTGAAGTAAATTGACATGCTTTACGTAGGAAATGTATAGGATGTTAGTAGTACAAGATTTTGGACGTTTGGGAATGTAAAACTTGAATTTGGATGAAGATAGGTGTTAGAACCCGTAACTGCAATTCTGCAAAAATCGCAATACCTGTTTGATCGATCGATCGAGCCCAGAGCTTCGATCGATCGAAGGTTCTATCGATCGAGCCCCAGACCTCGATCGACCGACCCCTCCTGGCAGACTCGTGTTTTCCCCTCTTAATTAGTTGAAATTCAATTTAATGTGAGATAATTATTGGGCATCCTTAATAAAATGTTTTGGGAGATATGGAAGACCAGTAGAGCATATGAATAATCTTGGGACTCTTAATATGTGACGAGAATTGTACTTGTGGGATAATTACTTTAGGGTCGATGAATTTATGAATTAACAGGAGAGTTGCGTAAGAGAATTACGTTGGAACATAAAAAGGGCACTTACTGAATTTTATACTTGGGAGGATAGAGTCCATGAATGTTACGTATTAAGTGGGAGAAATCCTTCGAAATAAGGTTAGAGACGAACCCTTATACGCGATACGAATAAATGTGAAAATAAGGATGATGTCGTAACTATGTAATTGAGATATATCTAATATTGATATGATGATATTACTATAGTTATATGATTGTGTTTACATATACTATCTATGTGTGAAAAACGTACCCGCGCTACTTGCTATCCCTGAGGTTACCGCGCTGGGACGATCTTATCCTATGTTGCCTTATGGGGGATATTGATTTGTACCCTAAGAGATAGATGTCCTTGTACAGGCTATTGAAATGATAGTTCAGACGGTCCTAAGATGCGTGGGGTATGTACTGACCTCTTAGAGACTTGGAATCTATGCTTCGCCTCAAAAATTTTGTTTGTATATATGTTGGTACAATTCGAGAGTGAGTCCGAACTTGTATTTCCCTTAGTGTGAGCGATACGGGGATTGGATAGCAGAGTATGCCCGCACCATAGTTTTATTCGGGGTGCTGTTGTAAAATATATATATTATGCTTGTAGTTAATATATATAATTATGAAATTCTGAAATTTGGAACTGCCTACCGTGATTTGATAAGTAGGATATGATTGATGACTCAAAATTGAAAATATTTGTTGTGAGAAGGTATATTATGACACTGGAAAACTTTATTGATAAAGTTAAAATGAGAACCTTGTTTACAAATTGAAATCTTATTTTATAAGCAATTGTGTTGATTCAGTTTTAAATCTTGCGAATAACCCAAGATAAGATAAATTTTTGAGAGAGATTTGTTCGATATATATAATAGATAATCCGTTGGGAAGGGTAGTACGATAGGCGTGCACATTAGAAGAGAGGTGAGAATTTCTCAAGAGTGTGTCGCTCTAATATGTTGTTGCATTGGCCTGTATCAATTTAAATACTTGCTAAACGAATTTTAAATCATACACACTATCGGGCTCTGACCCGTTTCTATTTTTCTCTTCTCTTTTGTATATATATGTATATATTACAGGTGCCCAGCCACAGGTGCGTCTTGCTTAGGATCCCTTGAAAGGAACGTGCTGCAGCTTAGGTGGGAGTTGCAGGCCACTTGCGTAGACGGCTTCATTTATTGATTCCACTTCTATCATTATCATTTATTGGGCATGTGTCGCCCCTTCCATTATTGATCTGTTTTATTTGGGACATTTGTATTTCAGTTATTTCTAGTTCTGTTACTATGGGATTTATTCAGTATGGATGTGTTACTTTAAATTTTACTTGTTGGGATTCGATCGACGAATGTTTTAAATTAATTGGAATATGTTCCAGGATTATTGTGATGTGACTCTTACTCATTGTAATATTGCTAATAAATAAATAAATAATTTTTCTTTAAATAAAATTTGGAAGTGATGTTATAAAAATGGTTTTGACACTTAGCTTAATTAATTAGGGTGTTTAATTGGAAAATTTTGTTTTCGACAGTGATGCTGAGAATGAACCAACTGTTCACCTTGATTTAATTTAATAAAGGAGTGATCGCCCGGTATTTAATTAGGCGGGGTGTCACACACAATTACTCTCATATACCCATTACCTTTTTTAACACCATTTAGTTGTTAATTTTGTGTGTCGGGTCTTGGCTTTTACCTTTTGTTTTGACACTATTAGGGTTTCCAGATTTAGTTCTTTAATTATAAATGTTTTTATTGGATATTTCTATTATTTTTTTATGCTTCAATCTTGCTTTATATTGCTCTTCCATAAGTTCTTTATGTATATGTTTACATAACAATAAACCAAGGCAGTATTTAAAATATAATGATAAAAGCCTTTGTGGTCAATCTCCTTATAATCCATTTTTAATCTCACGACCTAATTTGCTTCTCCTAAATTAAATGAACTCATATTTTTTTTTTGTATTTGCTAACAAAAAATTAAAAATAAAATAAAATGTCTCATTCTCTACTCATTTGTTTATTTTTCTATAGATTTATACTCTTTCACTCCATATAAACATTGCATGATTCATTTTATTGTGTCCGTATGCTTGGAAAAGTGGTGTGCCAAAGTGTGTGAGGCACTTGTCTGTCTGCTTTAAAACTGTGCGTGCTTGTGTGTGGTTATGTGGCATGTGGATGTTCTGATGCAATATAGTGTTTGTTGGTTGTGTACATGCGTGTGTGGGATGTTAGTGTTTGTGTCATCTGCTAGAAGATAGTGTTTATGTAAAGCATGTGTGTGTGTGTGTGTGCGTGTGTGTGAGTGAGAGAGAGAAAGAGAGAGAGATAAAGGGAGGGATAGTAGTGTGTTTGCAGGTGATTTAATAATGTGGCAAAGTTATTTATGGAATTGGGGTTTTCAGTGAATTTGAATTAGATTCGAGGACAAACTCATTAATTTATACATTAGTATTTTGGTAGTCAGTTAGAGAAATGTATGTTAAATGAAAGATGACTTGCTATTTGACATGAATAATGGAAATTCATTTCATAAGATGGAAGTGCGTCAATCAAAAAGTTACAAACCATTCTTTTTACTACAATAATCGCTCGTCTTGCTCCTCCTCGCCTCGCCTTAAAACACACACACACACACACACTCGCTTTCGCGTCCTTTAACCCTCCATAGTGCCTCTCTCATAGGTTCTCTCTTTCTTTCCAACAAACCAAATAAGGTACTTTTTTTTCTCTCTCTCAACATGAATTTTACAAAAATGAAAGGGTTTTCCATTTTTTGGTTTTAGATTTGGGGCTTTGTTAGGGTTAATAAAATTTAGATTTTGTTAGTTTCTATAAAATTGGGTCGAAAAATTCTACTGAGAATGTTTTTTTTCCTGCATGCCTCATGTGATTTTCAAACATCCAATTCGATCGATGAAGTGTCTCTTAACAATTTGTCTTAGATGTGATTAGTTTCCTCATCTTTTTTATCTTATTAAATTAGTATATTTTACCTCATGCGCTCTTTGTTTTGTAGACTTTATACGTTCGAATTTCGGCCCTATTTGAAAATTTTGAGGATGTTCTCAAAGACAATAAGTTATAATTTCTTAGTTTATGAGAAGAAATGCTGAATATTTTTATTAGTTTCCTGGAATAAGCAATAGCGATTGAGTTAAGCATATTTTATTAACCTCGCTCTCTTAATTTACAAACACTTTTTGTGTTTAAATTTAGTATGTGTGTGTATAAAATATAATTTTTTTGATGTTTGGACAATATGTTCCGGTACCTTTTTTTGTGTGTGTTGTTTCTATGTTCAACCGCCATTGAAGAGTGTACTTAGAAGCATACAAAATTTATTTATGATTTAACAAGATGTAATTGATAGACTTGGTATTGGGTCTATGTGTCTGATTTAGATATCTCACTTGGTATTGATTGCAAACGTGGTAAAAATAATATAAACTCTGTCATTGAAAAATGGAAAGAAATAATGTAAATGTCTCTTTAACAACATTTCAGACCTTCTTTAAGATGTTTCATAGATTCTTACACTTCAATTCGTGTGGGGGTTTCTGATATAGGGGCAGCAGGGTGTATGGCGGTGTGGTTATATTTTGGAGGTGATATGTTATTGCTTTGTGTCCTTGACATCTTTTTGTATTTCTTAATTACCATTTTTAGAAAATAATGATCTCTCTAACATACATAATAGTATAAAGGTAATTATTGAAAAAAAATACTAGAACTAATGAAGTGTTTGATAATGCTGGGATTTGTTTTAATCATTGTTTGGATTTTGTAAAAACAATAAATGTAATTAATAGTATAGAGATGGTTTTGTTTTCTCATTTGTTGGTTGTTTTTGCTTGATTAGATTTTAATACAAGCATATTAGTTGACTATTGATCTCTTGTAATCAATGTCCCATATTTGTTAATAGGTTGGGAATTCTATTTATGTTGGCGATATGCACAGGGGTGTTTTGATCAGTTGGGTCCCACTGTGATGGAGTTCAGTCGATGCAAGCCAAGATGTTTTTGAAAATATCCATGGTGGGGCTCAAGAAGTGGATTATTCTGCAACAGCAACACTAAATTGTAGTGTCAAATAAGTCTTTCCATAATATTCATCGTTAGGATTAAAAAAAGATGATGTTTCGGTCCGCTTTTCTCTATCAATGATTCCTAGCTTCCAGTGTTGAAGGATTATTGGAACGATGGGGAGTGGAATTTGAATCTATCACATCTTTGCTACTTGTAAATTCTATTAACCCTATTAGGCTATTACAACCTTTAATCCTGGTTATTGCAAGGGATATGGCACTCTAGCTTGGTCTGGCTACATCTAATGGTATATAGTCGGTCTCTTCCTCATGGGATGTTATGAGAAAAAGGAAAAGCTCATCTTTTGCTTGTTCTCACATTTGGCATAAATGCATGCTATAAAAATCTCTGTTTTCGTGTGTAAAATTTTGCCCTATTGAAGATATCATTATCAAAATTGGTATTAGACATTGTTTCAAATATAGAGGTTGTTGCTCCAGATCTTCTTCTGATGACACATTGCAGTATATGTTTGTGTCTAGTGAGGTGGCTAAAAAGGTTTGGGACTAATATTTTAGGCATCTTTGTATGGGTTGTTATCTCTCGTGTATTTATTCTATCCTTAATACCTGGCGGCTCAGAATAAAAAAGCAGTCGATTGATGGGTGATATTCCAAATTAATCCTTGTATTGTCTGTTAGGAGTTATGGAAAGCTCGTAATAGATCACACTTTTAAGTGAGGCCAACAACGCGTGGTATTGTTTAGGAATCTGTTAGACTTATATCGATACTTTTAAATTTCCTGCTCCAAGGAAAATTCAGTGCTTAGACCCCAATATAACCAAGTTCTTTCAAATTCCAACCTCTAATTATAAGCCAATGGTCTTAGCCATCAATTGGTTGGCTCCTCCTACTAACGTGGTGAGGCTCAATATCGCATGGATCTAATGGTTATTCCTTCTATTCGGATTAAATTTACATGATGGTAGGGTGGGTGTATAGATTATGGTGGTTTTTTTATAGATGTTCAGTGTAGTCTAATTTTTGTTCTTGGTGCTTGTAATGGGGTTAATTATAAAAAACCATATTTATGGCTTTCTAGTATCAGTCGTCTCGTATTGGCTCATCAGTTGCCTGGTCACACATCTCTTTTTTCATTTTGGTCCTTTAAACATGTAAATGCCGTCGAAGAGAGGCTACATTTACTTTGTATTACATAGAAAAAACTCCGTATCCTACCTTCCATTCCTTAGTTTATTTATATGCTGCATATAATATATTCTCCCTTTTACCAATTTAGTGCCATTATGAACTGCATCATCGAATGAGTTTCCTTAATTCCCAAGAGATCTGAAGAACGGGTCTTTGAGCTCAAGCTTCACATTGTTCTATATATTTTCATCTATGTGGCCTTCATTAAGATATGACATTAGAAGGGTATAAGTTTTTAAATGAAAACCAATGATTCAATGCCAATATTTATTGATCTCAGGGGTAAGATCACATATTTTTTAAAAGTATGAGGGCAAGGGGTAAGAAGATGGCATATTTTCTTTCGGTATTGTCCTCCTTTTCATAGGTTGTTATGCTTTTTGGTCCTTTTACAAGCAAATTTGATTCTAAATAATTTATTGCTAATATTGATGATCGTTGACAGAATCAAAATTCTCTTCTATTTTGAGATGGACTTTCTTTAGCATTTTGATTGGTTAGATGTATCAAGTTGGTCTGCTTAAGAGTTTACTTTACTACCATTTTGGCACGTTTCATATTGGATGATTAAATTTTATACTAAAGTTATTTCATTTTTGCAGCGAGGAAAAGATAAAAACGGCACCTATTTTGGAGCATTTGTTGCATCAGATAGAACTGGTATGTAATAAATGGGGATGGTGTTTTTGGTCTCTCCCAACTGGTGGTCTAGATTGAACCTTAAAAAACATTGATGTTGTAAAAAAGGTAATTTTTTTGTGAAAGAGGTCGTGAGATGTGGGGAACGTAATTTGGTCAATAGGAAGAGATATTAAAAAGAGAAGTAGAGCTTGTATATGTACGCACTGTGGGGGAGGAGGCTTGTGCGAGTGCGTTAATTGGTTGATTTTTCAAATACGTAAAATTTGACAGCACCACCAAAGCACCTATATATATTTGTATGTAAGTTTATATGTGTGTATGTGTGTGTGTGTGTGTACGTGTGTTATAAATTAGTGTAGTTAATGATACAACGGTTGTTCCTTAATAGGGCATGTAAATTTGATATACTCGGAGTCACGATAATCAAGGAAATCATTCATCACATAGGTTTGGGGGTTATCCCACATTGATTATTTACCTGAGTTCCCATTGTATACATCTGAATAGTTTGTATGTCTGAAGTATTGCACGACACATCCCATGTCTGTTAGAGCTTGTTTAGGAGTTATTGTTGGGCCTTGTTGATTTTGATATCTACAGGAGGCCAAAATTAAATGAACGTTTATTCTTTTCATTTGTTTTCTCTGCTTTTCTTCCATTAAGGACTTTGACTCATTCAGTGTGCTATTTTGACTTTAAAAATACGTATACTGGTTGCTTATTTTCTTGAACTCTAAAATTCACGATTTCAGCGCTTACACATTAGGATAATTATTGGATTATTATCAGGGAAGGAAGATAAAATTATTCTTTTCTTTAACAAGACTTGACGACTTCGTTTGCATACAGAAAAATGTACCTACTGAATATTTTTGGATTCGATATTGAGTAAAGTGCGCCCCCCTAAAATATACAATTTTTTATGGAAATCCCCCTGAACTATTTTTGAGGCAAAACACCTCCCTTGAATACTTAATTTGTTGCAAGCACATCCCTATGTTGAAAAAAATTCCCAAAAAGGGCGTCATTGCGTCAAAATGCATAGTATGGAATTTTTGTTGCAAACACTTCCCTTGAGCTGCTAAAAACATTGCTAAAATGCCTACAAAAAGGGGAGGGGGGTCTTGCAACAAAATGCATAGCTCTGGGATGTCTTTTTTTTTGTTGTGCGTGTGTGCACTTTCCTTTTCCACTTATGAAAATGTTGGTTGTTTATATTTATTAATTTTCTACATGTTGATGACAAAGGGGATTACTTTTCTGTAATGAACACATTTACATGTATCTGCACTTTTTGATAAAATTCATATGTTCTGCATAGTTTTGAATGTAATAATGTGCTGATAAAAAGGCATATATTTTCGTGCAGATGATGACCGTAATTCCAGGTGCGTTGTTTTCTGTGGGTTACATTAATTAGGAGTTAGGTGGCTGGAGTTGGCAACACTAATTGTTGGGTATTATGTATATTACCATTACAATCCTAGATCTTCAGGTAAAGAGAAATAGAGTATGCTGATGTAAATCTTAAAATGTGAAAGCGTTATTGTTACACTACACAACTATTAACTACACAACACTACACTACACAACAACAACAACAACAACTAAACTAAATAAATGAAATGGGTTTCTTTCTCTTTCTATTCTCAATTCTCAATATTCAAGGGTTGATTACAAATGAGGCCAATGGGCCTATTTATAGGAAGAGTTAGCTTGCTAGTCAAGCTATTACCCAAAAAAACTAAAAAAAAGCAACTAATAACCAAAAATGACATATTAGTCCCAAACATACATGGAAATTAATTAGACACTAAAAATAAAGAAAAATTACAATTAAACCTTAAACTAAAAATGCAAAATAAAAGATAATAGCCTCATGTAGGCACAACCACGCACCACGTTTCGCTTCATATCCCATATACATCATATGCGTATATAAGCGCTTCATATCACACTCCAGCCTTGTCCAAATTAGCCCGCAACATGAGGCACTGCATCACAGATAAAAGAGCAAGCCAGTGGCCAGACTTCATGACATAGATAAACCACTGTTCTAAAAAACCCGCCTAGGCTTGAGGCTTGGGAGAAACGCCCCGCTTTAAGCTTTTGACGCCTTATGCTTGGCAAAACCCTTAAGGCACACTTTTTCTCTAAAAACAACAATGCTTTAGTGAAACGATATCGCCTTTTAAAACTTTTTTTACAAACCGGACCATTATCTCATCCAAAATAATCAAATAGTATTTTAATCTGCAAATATTCAAACATATTTTTATAATATGTACAATTTTAGTATTTTAATAGCCATGTTATGGTTAAAAAATATTAAAAAGGCCTAAACTCTTTTTCACGTCTTTTTATGCCTAAGGCCCGTCTAGGCTTCTAAGTCTTAAGGCTTGGCCTCCACGCCTCGGTCATGCCCTGTGTTTTTTACAACCTTGAGATAAACCATTCCCTCAAAATCATCTCAGAGATGAGCATGTTAACACATCAAAACACAACGAAGTTTATGGCCTATTTTGGGTCGCTAGCGTCATTTTGGTAAATTTTAGCCTAATGTAGGTTGTTAGCATCATTTTGGTAAGTTTCTATTTTGGGTCACATAGGTCAATTTGGTTGTCTTAAACTGAGGTTGGGGGCATTTCAATCATTTATACCTTATAAAAACTGTATTAGAGAACAGTTCACTCATGGTGTAGTAGTGCATGTGGGTGTGGTAATCGTACTCACGAATCAAGATAATGAAATCAATGGTCAGCATTCAAGTTGACGAGTCAATCAATATGAATCAAACCTAGTCACACTGGCGACTGAGATCAAACGCATTGACAACGAGGTGGGACAATTGAAGGACTGCATGTCCACCTGAATTCAATCACCAAACCAACCGCCATGTGCCAACCTTGGTTCTCCGTACACTTTGTTAATAGGGGTGATGGCATTCATGGGTGGAGGTGTCATCAAAGGGAGGGATCAACTAGGTGGTCGTGAGGCTGTTAGAAAGGACTCCAGGGGAGGTGGATGGACCCATGGGGTTTGCGGGGTAGAACCGGAGCACAAAGGCTCCACGAAAGTTAATTGCCTCCACTATCAAAGCCCTTGGGGGTTAACCACCTTTTGCAGATGTCATTCTCATTGAGGGATTACCCCCTCAAAAGGTGCAACATTAACCAATTGACTCTCATTCTATGATGTGTGCTCCTCAGAATCCTAACACTCGAGGTAAGGACATAAATATCGAGGTTAAAAAGTGGCCTCAAACTATCCTTGGTCAACTACAACAGAGGATCTAAAGTTGAGATCAACCTTTCACCATTGATGACCATGGTTTTCACCTAACAATACTCCCACTTCATCGTGAGGTAAAACCTAAGAGTGACTCATTGTTTAATTCCATACGTGAGCCTAAAAATGAGCTTGTGAAGAATAAGCATATGAAGAAGAAATAAATGGTTTATATACTAACGCAGTAGAGTTAGTGCAAAAAATAGGAGTGGTTGTGAGCTGTGAACTATAGGTTTATTTATTTTTTTGAATTTTTCAGTTGTCAGGTTTATCACTTATGAGAGAATAGCAAACCTCTCTAAGTAAACATATGTGAATATTTGTGGATGCCTTTTTAAAGTCTCACACACCTTTATCTTTTCACAATATGTAATTTTTGAGGAGTAAATTGCCAAAAAGTGCAACATATTTATATTATTTTTCACTTTGGGTAACATAAATTTGCTTCTTGACAAGAATGACAGTGTATATGCAAAACAAAATTTTACCTAAAACTGAGATTGGTCTGCACACTTGGTTGTTCTAGTGGCAACTTAGCTCTCCCTTAATGGTGGAAATTCCACGGGTAATTGTTTTATATAGTATTCACAAACTCAACTCAATTTAATATATCCTTTTTCCAATTACTTGGAGTTGGCTACATGAACCTATTTGTTCATTCATGTCTACATAGCCTAACGTACTCTGTTAAACCATTATATTATAATTTATGCATGTGTGTCATAGGAGTATTCATCTGTACTACCATATATGATGCTTATTGAGGGAATTTCTCTTAGTTATTAGAGATATTTTTTTAATATATTCATTCAGGGAGTTGTGAATGTGGTTATAAGGATTCTAGGATAGGGGATGCCTTATTTGTAAGTCTATAAATTTTATACTTTCTATGCATCGCTATTTTTTTCCCGACATGATGTTGCAATCCTCTTTATTCGTGCTTATTTTAAACATATTTAGGCGAGCAATATCATATTCACAAGTTCAATGGTTGATGGAAAGAAGTTAATGGCAGAGTGCCTCAGGATATTAAAAAGGTATTCGTAGGAAATTTCATGACTGCAAAAAGGACAGAGAGATTAGCCTTTAAATTTTTCAATGATACTAGTATTCTCCGAACGTTGAATCTTATAGGTATCTCTTGAACTTGGTGGCAATGCACCTTGCATAATCTTTGATGGCGTTGACTTGGAAGTGACATTAAAAGCATATGTAAGTCGTAGAAAATGAACTGATACATGAATTGTCCCAGTTTTGATTGCAGATACTTGCTAAATTTTGTGTGCAATTAATGGTTCCAAAAGCTGTACAAGTCTGCAATAATTTTATTTCAACCAAAAAGGAAACACTCTATAATTCCTAAAAATAGAACCCTGTGCCTAACAAGAACATATTAGAACAAGAAAAAAACATAAAAAGGAAACTTAGATAATAACGAAGTAATAGGTATCCCTATAATATTCTACTACCTAAAATAATTACTAAAATTCCCCTTGTTAATTCTCTCTTTCTCTAGCTACCCGCACACCTTACAGGCTCCAATTATATCATCAGTATATATCATCAAACATCAAATATGGACTAGCTAATAGTTGTATCTTCCACCATCTCATGTACTTTTATATATATTTACAATTACAGGCTCCAACCATCTTCATTGTGATGTGAATCAAAGAATGCGGTAGCGTTATTATTACACTACACAACCACTACTAACTACACAATACCACCACCAACAACAAATAAAATTAAACTAAGAAAATGGGTTTCTTTCTCTCTATATATTCGTTTTTCAATATTCAAGTGTGGCTACAAATGATGACCAAGGTCCTATTTATAAGAAAAAAATTACTTGGTAGCTAAGTAAAGACCCAAAAGACTAAAAAGGACAACTAATAACTAATTCGCCCCAAACATGCTTGGAGACCAATTAAAGACTAAAAATAAAAAAAAATGACAATATTACACAAAACTAAAATACAAAATAAAAGATAGTCTTCTCCCGGGAGCACAACCACGCCCCACGTGTCTCTATAAATCACTAAACACATCATTCTCCTCGGCTTCAAAAAAGCTCATCCTCGAGCTTGGAGGATGACTCATCAATGCCATATGATATAAATTTCGAGAAAGCTTTGGACCCCAATCTAAATCAACCAAAAAAGGACTGCCCAACCAGAATTAGTCCCATGTGTATAAACCTCATCAATAATGGGTCTAATAAATCAAAATCCCGGCGATATGCCTCTATGAAATCCGAGCAACCAAAAGCTGACGACCATATCCTCCTTCTCGACACCACAAGTACATGGTTGCTACTTGGTGTGGTGGACCCTTGAATCTGGCTGGACGGGAACTCCGGCGATAACACTTTTGCAAGTACGATGGCGAAACAGGCGGACTGAAGATGGCGACATTTTGGAAAGTCGGACCCAAAATGGCAAATAGTTGGAAATGGGCCCCAAGTGGGACGCATTTTTCATGGAAGTCATATGTTGTGTCATAAATAGTCACTGGGACCATTTTTTATCGGATTTGAGGTAAAATAGGGGTGGGGGATTGGATCGGAGTCGGGGAGCCCATTTTTTGTTGGGTTTGATTGTGGTTAGGCATAAATGAGTGGGGGAAATGGGATAAAAATAGGGGGTGCTAGGGTTTTGGTCGGAGAGGTTCTTGGATTGTTCTTGTTTTTTTTAGGGTTAGGGTTTGGGGGAAGGTAGGAGACGGTATTTCATTTGACTAGGCGGTGGTTGTATGGTGGTAGGAGGTGGAGGTGGAGGTGGAGGGAGGTGATGGTGGAGGATGAAGGAGGCTAAAAGGGTTGGTATCCCCTCTTTTAGCGGTGATGAAATTTAGGGTGTCCATCCACCCAATTGTCATTTGGACATTTATCAATCTACCGATTGAAGGGTTGCCTGAGTTGGAATCATAACTTGATACCCACTTCACGCACTATGATGAACGCCAAGATAAACGCAACTCTGATACCAATTTGATGTGAATGTAAGAATGTGAAAGCGTTATTATTACAACTACATTACACAACACCACCAGCAATAAATAAATAAAACTAAACTAAGAAAAAGGGTTTCTTTCTCTCTCTATTTTCTTTTTTCAATATTCAATTGTGTCTACAAATGATGATCGAGGGCCTATTTATAAGAGAAAAATTACTTGGTAGCCAAGTAAAGACCCAAAAGACTAAATTGGACAACTAATAACTAAAAATGACTAATTAGCCCCAAACATACTTGGAGACCAATTAAAGACTAAAAATAAAAAAAAAAATGACAATATTACACTAAACTAAAATACAAAACAAAAGATAGTCTTCTCCCGGGAGCACAACCACGCGCCACGTGTCTCTACGGATCACTAAACACATCACATTGATTTTACTATATTGTTGAGGAAAATGGGGAAATTTATTATAGATTTACAATTGTCAGCAATTTGAAGTTCATAATAAATTTCAGTCACAAAGGCCAATAACAACTCAGACGGTTTACCTCATGTTATATTGTATGTATAATGTTGTTATTTATACTTTTATTCAATCATTTATTGCTTTTTTTTTTGTGTCCAATGCTTAGTAAGCTTATATTATATTAAGAGTAAAAGAGAATGTTGCGTTTCCATTAACAAAGGAGAAAACAAGAGATGCCACACTATTATATAAACTATGCATTAACCTTGTTTTCCTCTACATTGTCTCAAATATGAGTAGGGAAAAACCCACAGAGCTGTTTTCTATGTATGCTCTAGTGCTAATAATAATACCATAGAGGAATCTTTCAACGCCCACCTTTTTGCCATACCAGTTTGCATTTGTAGCCAGTAACAGTTTTGATCAACCAGAAGTCAACAAAACCTTCGTTGACGAAATTTGGACTCTTGAAGATTCTCCATCAAATTCGTAATCTCAAGTTGCTTCACCACGGTGGCATGTAACACTCTCTTTGTTCAGTCAAGGTCAAACTCAACAGACTTGATCCTGTCCATGGATTGCAGAAGAATTTGCTCCTTCTCCAAAGGAATTTCTGTAGGCTTCTTGCTAATTTCTTCCAGTAATTTTTCAACTCTCTGAAGATGCTGTACACATGGAAGGATGCGATCTTCTTGTATGACAATTTCAGCATGAACAGGTGAACGACTATCTGGTTCGTCTTCTATCGCGATGGATAAATGTTGTTTTGTGTTCTCCATAATGAAATCGGTAGATTACGAATAAACACAAGCAGTTTGACCACGATGGATACCAGTGTTCTTGTGACACAATGAAAACTTCTCTTTACAACCCTTTCCTAAATAGTGTTAAACGAATTGATAACCAGAGTACCTTTTGTATTTGATATTGTCTGAGTACAAGAATTCCCCAAATCATCGATTTTAGGAGATTGATCTCGAGAGTTTCCCAGTCTTTGTTCAGTGGCACTAGCTTTATCAATCAGACTAAAATGATCATCACAACTGTTATAGGCAGGTTGATCTGATGCCCTGGCTTCTTCATCAAGCGGTGCCAATGTCGGAATCCTAAAACTACTTTCTCTCGTTAAAGAACAGAGATCATCAATATCTGATGCAGATTCTATTGTTGATGTATCACTACTAGGGCCGGCTCTAGGCATAGGAGGGTTTGGCTGCCGCCTAGGGCCCCCGATTAATTGGGGCCCCTTCTGGGGAAAAAAAATTTAGGTATAAAAAAAAATAGGTTTAAAAAAAAATTAGTTGTAAAAAAAGCCCCCCCCCCCCCCCCCCCCCCAAAAAAAAAAATAGTTATGATATAAATTAGAGTTATCACTTAAGAAAAGGCCCTCGAAAATAAATTTGTTCTATTTCAAATAAACTCATACACTAAACCCAACAACAACATAATAACCCACCCACACACTAAAAAATAAGCCCACACAATAAACCCACCATCATAGTCCAACCCAACCCAACCCATTTACTTATTCTATTCTAACCCTAACTCTTCCATTTCTCTCACCCACTTTCTTCTCTCACTCTTCTTCTCTTACTCTCTTATTCTCTCTCTCACACTACTCTCTTTCTCTACTAACCAATGCAAGAATATATCCTCTCTTACCCACCCCACCAAAACCCTTAGCCACCACGCCCCACCCCCCCCCCCCTTTTTTTCTTGAACTAACCTCAATAAAATAAGGGTAGGGTTTTAATTTCTTCAATTTCAGAAAGTTAGGGCTTGATTGGAGATTGGTTGGAGCTTGTTTGTGTAAGTATATATTATTAATTGCTTTGTTACATTCCCACTATATAAATTTGTTTGTTTTACTACTAATATTTGTTTTGTTTTGTTTTGTAAATTTCAATTTGTTATTTGGGAATTTACAAATTAAAATTTGAGATTCCTCTCAAGTTGGTTACAAATCAGGTTATATTGTTCCTCTTTAGCATTTTTCTTTAATATTGTTTGTCAATATTGTTGAGAATCTTGTGATTTTGTGATTAATTTTTATTTTTGCAAATTACACTTTTTGTTGTGTGAATATGTCTTTTAGAAAATATCCCTCCGGTCACGAAAAGATTGAAGCTATAGATATTGCTAAAGAAATGAAAATTGAACCCGTATTTCGTGAAAAATGTAATATTTTTAGAAAAAATATTTTGATGAGAATTCTAGTGATGGGATTAGGCAATCATTGGAGAAATCATTTAGAGTAAATTACTTCTCACATATAATCGATCAAGCGATTATGTCAATTAGAACTAGATTTGAACAATTTAAAAAATATGAGGAGTCTTTTGGGTTTTTGTTTGATTTGAACAAGTTAGAAACTTTAGATGATGATATTTTAAATTGTTATTGTATTAAGCTTGAAAATTATTTAACACATGACAATAGTTGTGATATTGATGGAAATCAAATATTTTGTGAATTGAAAATTTTAATGAGTCTTTTACCTAAAGAAATTAAAAAATCAATTGAGGTGTTAGAATATATAAAAGAATGGATTGTATTTTTCCAAACGCTTGGATTGCCTATAGAATAATTTTGACAATACCCGTTACGGTTGCCTCGGTCGAGAGAAGTTTTTCAAAATTAAAATTAATAAAATCTTACCTTTGTTCTACCATGTCACAAGAAAGATTAAATGGATTAGCCATGTTATCAATTGAAGAAGATTTGTTAACAATAATAAATTTTGATGATTTAATTGATAATTTTGCATCAAAAAATGCGAGAAGAACACATTTTCTTTAAAAAAAATTAATATAAAGGGCCCTAAATTAATTGTTGGCCGTATCTGAATATAAGAGTAAATTTTTTCTTGGTCACTCAGTACTCGAGTGATTTGACTCTTCAACATTGCTTCTGCATTACATATAAGCTTCATTATTTCAGGGTCACTCCATGGACCTATATTAGATCGAAGGCACCCCTTTCGGCATGACATGTGGATGATCCACCCAAGAAGTCAGGTAATTGACTTGCGTCAACGGCTTCTAATAGTTTACCTAAGGATTTAGGTTGGAGAACCTATATTTTTTATATAGTCTTTGCATCAAGGAACTGCTGCGCTGTTGGCCATCACTACACCAAAACACTCTTTTAGTAACAAACTATTTTTTTTATTACTAACAGTATTTTACCGTTAGTATTTATCACAATAAAATACCGTTAGTAATATAATATAAGTGTTACTAATATTGATTCAATATTTTAAGAGTGATTTTTTTAGAAAAAATTCACCCCCAAATTTCTTCCCCCTTCTCTCTCTCTCTCTCTCTCTCTCTCTCTCTCTCTCTCTCTCTCTCACACACACACACACACACACACACACACACATACACACACACACACAGATCTGACCAAGGCATAAACTACGGCCAAGGCATAAACCAAGCCATGTCGGGGGGTTTTAGAAGTTGATCCCGAGCTAAAAACCCAAGGTAATTTTTAATCTTAAACCAATTTTCGAAGTTGCTTTTTTAGTTGGTCATCATTTTGGGGGTTATTTTGTTTATATGGTGCCCTAATTTTCATTTGGGTAGATTTTCTGCTACAATCACTGTTGTAAGTACTCGATTTATTCTGAGTTGTAGTGATTTATTTTTTTGATATTGTGCCCTAATTTTCATTAGCTATTTTAGGTTGATTCCTTATATCTTTAAGGATTTAAAACAGTTGATCTTAGGTTTTGAGACACTATTTTGGGATTTTTCTGTGATCTTGTGTTATACCTTTACCTGAGATTCACATTTGTTTATGAGATTTGTTGGTTTAATCCAATTATTTCTGTTTGTTTTTTGATCCTGTTCAGTATGCCAAGACAGAGACATGCCCCGATGAGATGCCCCGAGTGCCTCCCATTCTGTTTATACTAGTCCAATAGATCGCCGACATAAACTCCGAAAGGTATTTTCAGTATTTATTTAGCTTAAAGGGTTTGATATTCATTATTTTACCATATAATTGATTAATATGACTTAAATGAGAGTTATAGTTAGTTATATTTGATTGTCATGAATGTTCAATTCATATTTCTTTAATCTAAAGTGATGGTTGAGCATGAGAAATGATGTTATAGTTGTTCTTTGATCTTTTAGTTGTTCGTTTCTACACTAGTTGTGTTGTGTATGATATTAAATTTTAGGACTGTAAACTGTTAAAGACTAAAGGCCACTTTTTTATTTGGGCAATTTTGTTATTAGAAATCAAAGAAAATTTTGTTTTAGCCCTCCTCTGTTTCTGGGTCGGAACTGAAATTTTCAACAACGATTAATTCTCAATCTTGACGTGACAATTTATTTAGAGCTTGTTGAGTTTTAGAAAAGGTAAAATATGAGTTTTTAGCTGGAAATAATATACAGCAAGTGCAGTATCATTTATGGTACTAAATGAGTTAGAGAAAATGAGTTCATTTCGCATTTGTTCGTCGAAGTTCATGTAATTAGTATGATTTTGAAACTAGAAGTAAATGAAATGGTTATTGCAGATTCTGATGTCTTTGTTTTATATATCGAGTTGATTATTAGTTTTCTTCATATCCTTTTTCGTTTTGTTATTTCTTGATAGACACTTTAGAGATTTGGATTTGTGGACTTGAATTAAAATCCAATTAACTAAAAAATAGATGGGTCCAGATCTGCCTCGTTTTACCAGCCTAGTTATGCCTAAATAATAAATGCCTAGTTTTGTATTTGAAAGTGTGTAAATGTGTAGAATCGACTCTTCTTCTTGTACTGAGGCTTCGTGGATGTATCATTGAGCCATCCTCGATGGCGTTGTCTCGCAAATATAACTAGGATAAGATGATCTGCATCTTGTTTAGTAAGTTTCGACTAAACAAGATACCTTAATTTTGTTATTTTATTGCTTTTTTATAGATTGCTGAATGACCAGGGATTTTTATAGCTTGCTGAATGATCTGGCAGATATACAGTCTGGAAATGCTATCAACCAGTATCATCTTTACATAAAAAGTAAGAAAACTCTCCCTTCTCTCATTCTCTCCAAGACTCTCAAATGAAGACATTTTCCCTCCGCTCTTCTCTTGTCTCCATTTTAACAGCTTGTTTTGGAAATTTGAAATGTAGAGAAAGGAAAGAATTTCTCTCCATTGTATCTTATTATTCTTTTACCTTCCAAACATAGGGTTAGTTCTAAATATTTAATGATGAATTTATATTATTGTGATTATTTTACCATTATCACTTGTTAGTAAACTGTTTTATATTACTATTATTAGCAGAAAACGAGCAAAACTAGAAGAAAAAAAATCATTAATGTTTAGCATAGTTAGTGAAGACATGTAAAAAATTAGATTGCATGTAAATTTTCAATTATATATCTATACAGACAGTCGCATAAGAAGATATATTTGATAATCAATATATTTAAAAGAACGTATCCCAACAACTTTAAAAGTCTATTTAAGGTCCACTGTTAATTGGTCTAAAATTACTGCAATCAAGTTTTTAGGCCTCTTTACGCTATCGTTTTCTAGAGTGACCAAGAGAATCTATCTCATTAATAGCAACTATGGTTCAACTTTCAACACTTATTCCTAAAAATTATTGTGGTCGATTATGTTTTTTATTCACTTAGGGCTTGCTCCTGAAATTCCTGAGGACCCGTACCACCTTAACAAGACGGCTGTTGCCATTCGCAAGTATCTGGAGAGGAATAGGAAGGACAAGGATTTTAAGTTCTGCCTTATCCTCGTCGAGAGCTGGATTCATCATTTGTCTCATTACTATAAGCTAAACAAGAAGCTTCCTCCCGTATGGAAATAGTAAGTCCTCTTGAGTGTCATTTTAATAATTGTCATGGATTTCTCTCTCTATATAAAGCTCGAGTCGCCATATTTTTGTGCACTATTTTTATATGGTTATTGGTTAATCGAATCAAGTTCAGTAACCTAACAAGTTTATCAAGATCGGCTTTTTTAATTTAAGAGACAATCTCAAAGGAGTCTCTAACGGAATGAACATAAGTCAAGCTCGAGTATATATGTTTATTTTACAGTCCAATCAATATGATGCTTTAATGGTAATTGAAGATAAGTGATACACGTATTTTCATAACCAGTCCTATTATTCCTTGTTTGTGTTTATTTAGTTCAGTCTATTCCCATTTTTTAGCTTCTATTCTACCAATTAATGACATTGTGCTTTGGGCACATGATGTTGGTGCAAAGGTGCTGGTAGATGCTTGTCATAGTGTTCCATACATGGTGGTAGATGTTAAGAACCTGGATGCCGATTTCCTTATTTCTTCTTTGCACAAGGTTAGTTCTTCCCATAAGTATTAAGATACCAAGTCTTATGGGCGAGTAGTTAAAGTTATGGAATAATCATGCTTCCGATGTGTGGGCCTACAGGCGTTGGATTCTTATATGGTAAGAGTGAGCTCTTGTCTGCCATGCCTCCTTTCTTAGGTGAGTGTATTTCCTTTATGGTTAGGATCTTTTTTTGTGATTCTTTGGAATTTGGATCTATAGCTTGAATTATTTTTTAAGAAACCTTTTGTTGCTTGCAAAGTGCAATGTATTGATGAGTAACGAATAACACAATGGTACTATCCACCAAAGCATTTCGGTACTCAATTCGGTACCAGTGCTTCGGTGCATGTAGCACCACTTATCGAATGATAGAGAGATGAGTTTCTCCACAACCAGATTCAAAAGTTAATGTTTCCTAAATAATAGGTGGAGGTGAAATGATAGCTGATGTATTTCTAGATCATTCCACTTATGCTAAACCTCCGTCCAGGTTAGTGTCTTATATAGTGTTTCACCATTTTTTTAGTATATGAATAATTCCTCCTTCTTATATATGTGTGTATTGTATGTATAACACAATATATCAATGCTAGTGTTCTGCATTGCAGTGTAAAAATTGAAAACATTGGACATCTGAATTTCACTTAACTTTTGTGCCATTTAATAGTATGTCATTCCTTCTAGAATCACAAGTCTTATTTTAATCCACTTCTTATTGAATCAGGTTCGAGGCTGGAACACCAGCCATTGGGGAAGCAATCGGGTTAGAAGCAACAATTGACTATCCACATTGGCATGCAAAGATACATGATTATGAGGTGAGTTTATACTTTTACGGTTTGCACTTTCGATTCTCATTTCCTTACATCTACAGTTTGTGGAAGATACAATCTTCTGTGTCTGGTGGATAGAGAATTTTTTTAACCTTATCAAAAGTCATTGAATTTTTTGAAAGTGCTCGGTTTTGGAGGATAATATGACCAAAGAGGACAACTGGTCCTCATGTTGTTACCTTCTTTTTTTACTAATGGAACTCTTTTGTTTCTGATTAAAACAAAATAATATATATATATATATATATATATATATATATATATATGACCTAGAGTGTGGTAGTGGGGATCAATGTAGAAGAAGAAAAATCAGTAAGTTAACTAGAGGAGTGAGTGAGATAGGAGAGTGGCCTTTAGCTTACTTGCCTATGCCATTAGGGTTTAATCTGATAGCATAAGTGTTTTGGAATCCAATGGTTGAAAATGTGTCAAAAAAGTCAGATGAGTGAAAAGGGATGACTTGTAATACCCCGTATTTTTTATGGCTTTTAAATTTAGGGATTTATTAGTAATTATTGAAAATTTGTTGATTCGTTAGATATTATTAATGAGTAAAGTAATATGTAGAATTGATTTTGTTAAGAATTGTCACGAGTGAATAAAATGGCAATTATGGAAATTTAAGTCGGGACGCGCCTGTGTCGTGTCAGGACTAAATTATTATTATAAAAAGTGAATAAATTATAAGTTGCTCGTATGGTAGTTTTGAGTGCGCCAAAGTGTCCGGAAGGGTCACGATAGTCAGAAAAGTGTACCCGGGGGTTTAGTTTGAATCTCGGGGCATTTTTAGGCCTAATTGACATCCCGAGAGGGTATTTTAGACATTTTATATTTTTGGGGAATTAAACCCACGAATTTCCTAAGGATATATCAGCCTTTAGGAGTTGTCTCTTAGGGTTAGCAAACACAAAATCAAAGAACGGCCATTAGAGAAGGAGGTGGAGAGCTTTCCAAACAATCCAAGGCCAAGAACTCATCCGGTTACACCGCCACCACCACCAAAAAATAAATCACACGACAGGGAACGCAACCATACCATTTCATCCACGAAATCAGAACCTTGAATTTCAGGCAAGTATCTATCTTGCTTTATTTTTGGTTAATGCCTCACCCATGTTAGTTTAGGATTGCCAAGATCATGTTTTATGAAATAAATTGTTAATTTGGGGACTTGAAATCGCATGTTTAGAGAGATTCAATATATTCTGGATATACCATCACATGTAGAGGATTACCCACGAATTACTATGAGTTTAGAAACAAGAAATCTGGGAGATAATTAGAGGAATGGATAATTCTTTCAAAATTAGGGTTCTTGAAGGTTATATCAATTTTACCCCATTAATTCGATATCGTTGATGTTTTATGCATGTTTCACGTAGGAAATCTTGTATATATGTATATAGAACTTGAAGTATCGTTATTTGAGAATCTTAGACTTGTTAATGATGTTTTTGGAGAAATTGGAAGATGAAACCCATAGGTTTAATTTGCAGTTTCTGGGCAAGAACTGCTTGATCGATCGATTGACCCAGGATAATCGATCGATCGACCTATCGATCGATAGACCCCCTGCCATCGGTCGATCGACTACTCCTGGAAAACTACATATTTCTCATCCGTTGATTTAATCCGATTAAGATGTATGGGATCCCTTGATTGTTGTTGTTGGAGTATAATGGGATATAGAGAAGACCAGTAGGGCCTAGGTAGACCCCGTTGAATAACAATTTAGTGTAGGATGGGATTTTGGGTTATCGAGGAATTTTTCATGTGAATAAGAAATCATGCGTATATTTAATAAAAAGATCGGGACTCGTAAGGGAGTTAGACTAGAACGTAATTGAGTGAATGCGTACTAAAATTTTACTTAGAAGGCTACGAGAGAAGAGAAGTGGGTATGAAGGGAATAATAAATGAGAATATAAATAACGAGTCTGTTATACGAAATAATCGAGTAAAAGGTGTAATAACGGATAATTATAATTATGGGTCGTGAGCACACCTAATTTAGCAATGTGGATGTGTATATATATATATATATATATATATATATATATATATATGACTGTGTGATTGTGCATATATTATATCTGTATAAAAATCATACTCGGGCTACTTGCTATCACAGAGGTTTCTGCGCCGGGACGGTCTTATCTCGATTGGGCCTTTATGGGGGATATTGACTTGTACCGTAGAACATAGTATTCCTTTATTACACGCTATCTGAGTGATAGTCAGATGGTCCTAAGAGACGTGAGGGTATGTGATGACCTCTTAGGATCGGGAACTATGCTTCGCCTCCATTTGTACGTGTTTTGTGTTAATACAGTTCGAGAGTGATTCCGAACTAGTATTTCCCTTAGTATGAGTGATACGGAGACTTGATAGCAGAGTATACCGGCACCATAGATTGTATGTTATATATATATATATATATATATATATATATATATATATATATATATATATATATATATATATATATATATATATATATTATATGAGTGATTGGTATATATATACTTATATATGGAACCCTTGCACCATAGATTTTATGTGGGGTGCCGTTAGTATATATATTATACGTGTAACTAATATATATACGTATATCTATATGAGAACGTTCTATTGTGCGTAATAGAAGTTAAGTAATGAATAAATTCTTTAACTTCACTATAAGTATTCGGAAACTTTATAACGTTACAGACTTATTCTAAATAACGTAATAAATCTTGAAGAGAATGATTTTCTAAAGTAAATATCATAACCTTATTTCCAAGTGATAAATCCGTATGGAGAATAAGTTAGTGAGACTTATGAGGTTCATTAGTACGGTAGGCGTGCACACTAGACGAGAGGTGAGAATTCTCAAGAGAGTATCGCATACTAACATGGTTGTTGCATTAGAAGGTAAGCATTTTAAATACTTGCTAAACTAATTTTAAAACTGTTTTACAATCGGGCTCTGACCCTTTTTCTGTTATCTCTTCTCTTTTGTGTATATATATATATATATATATATATATATATATATATATATATATATATATATATATATATTATAGGTGCCCAGCCACATGGGCGTCATGCATAGGTTCTTTGGATTGGATGCGCTGTAGCTTATGTGGGAGTTGCAGGTCCTTGTTGTAGATGACCTCTTCATTGATTCGGTTCTTATGATAGTTCTTCATAGTTAGGGCATGTGTTGCCCATTTCCACATTTAGTATAGATTTGTCATAGATGTATGTTCATTTATTTTCAGTATTCGGTACTCTTTGAGTATTAACTCTTGTCAGGATGATTTCATTTGTAGTTTAAATTTGGTTTGGTTAATCTAGATGGATTAATTCTTTTGTGTTGATTGCTATCCATAGCACTTATGTGATTCTTAAACTGTTGGTTATTTAAAAGGTTTTCAAATTGTAATTTAATAAAAATGGAAATAAAGTTTTAAATTATTTTTGACACTTAGCTTAATTATTTAGGGTGTTTAAATTGGGAAATTTTATTTTGCGACAGTGATGCTAAGAATGAACCAACTGTTCACCTTGATTTTAATTTAATAAAGGATTGATCCCACGGTATTTAATTAGGCGGGGTGTCACATGTGGTATCAGAGCATCAGGTTCTAGTGTCCTTAGGATCTGTACGACTTATTGTGCTTCCAGTGTTACTTTGTTTGATATAGAGACCTATGTTTAGGATTGTTGTTTTCAATGGTGAGATTCCATTCTCCTGCTATAACGTATATACATTAGTGAATCTTAATTGCATTCGATCGTGTTTGAACCATAAAATATGGCAGGCAAGGGCCGTTGGGTGGAGAACAGGAGGCAAGGATCGGTTGAGGTTGTAGAGCATATTCGAGGATGATGATCATTGTTAAGGTCACCCCTATTATGGCATGGGAAGCCAGGACTGTAAAGATGGATAGGGCGCAACTTATGATTTCCAAATGTTGCTATAGTCGAAAGAGGTGAGAGAGTAAACTCACCCCAATGTGGCACGACTGGGAAGAGTCAGACGAAGCATTATAGAGAACTGTCAGTGGAAAATTCTAGGAATGCGAAAATTGTGTGTGTTAGCCTAAGGAGGTAAAGTATCCAAAGGTGTAGACATGTGACGGAGAGTGGCTAACTGAAAGTGAAAATTTGAAGAAATTTTTTCTTAGCTTGCCGGAACAAACTTATAATGATGGGAGTCAGCCACTATTTTTTTTAGAAGTCAAATGCTATGCCTATAGAAGAATCTTAGGTACAGTTTGACTGCATGTTCCTTCATCAAATGTTCAGGATAAGAAGTGAACGTTGTTCTGAACTCATCACAAGAGGGCCTGACAGAGGACCATTTGTGAATATGAATATAATCCGTTTGCAAATCTTGTATCGGAGGATGTAGATACAAGTGGAGGAGGACTCCAAGTGGGAGATCGACTCGTAAAAATAGTTAATAACACCAAAAATGGAATTCTGCTCGACGATCGATTCAGAAGTTATCAATGTCGTACTTTCACAATAGAGATGTTAATGCTTCCTTATGTGGGAAGCTAAAAGAATCGAAGAAGTTAGTCAAGAATAAGACTGGATGCAACAATGGTAGTGTAGCACCACAAGGGGGTGGGGATACACGTCATGGGACCCATTTAAATGATTAGAATAACTGAATTCTTACCAAAGCGATGGCGAATTCAGTAAGGACTATTGTATCCAGAAGCATGTTCTTTAGGGCCAACAAGGCTAAGGGAACCACAGGGGATAGCCAACATGTATTGAGTCTACCAAAGTCAGAGAGAAGGACAATCCTAATATGGATGGTATGACAGGTGATAAGTAGATTATGTGTAGAGGTATTTTGTGGAGAGTGAAATCACACGCGTTGATGTTTTCCGGAAGTGAGTAAAGGGAATAAGAGTATAGTGCCTAGTAAAAGACAACGATTAAATTAGTTTTTGTTTTGGTTGGGCAGACGTGTTATGTCCGGAGACCATTTGTACAATCAAGACGATTGGCAAGGTAGAAATATAAGTTTTATCCTAAGAGAATGAGGCATGTTTTATGTGACATGAGTGAGTCATTATATTTTGTTCATTGCTAGATTAGCATTTGAGACGAGTTTAATGCGTATAACTACAAACGATATCATTATGTGAATATTTTTCCCTATGGTAGCAGGATTTTCCTTGGTGCTATCCGTGGAGGATAAATAAGTATGTTAATAGTGTTATATACTTTATTGAGGTTACTCATTTTAGTGATGTGATATACGATTATATGATGGTATTGATTACAACTATATAGAAATGGTCAGTATGATAGTAGGCGGTTATTGCAAGGCTATCGAAATGGTTGCATTAGTGCATCATGTTTTGTTCTGGCGAGACCTCACCTGTGAGAGGGTCGGACTCGCACTGATATTAGCTATTTTAGGGACTTCAGAGGGAATAGTGGGCTCGAGATATTCGATTCTAGTGTGAGTAGCGACTTTGTTGTTATGATTCAGTATCTATCGGGTTTACTGTTGAGCAAAAAGATTTAACTCAGTATTACGTTTAGCGCTCAGGACTTAGTGATAGAAAGAGTGCATTATTATATCTATCCTTTAGAGATGTGGGAGTTAAGATTTATACCCCTCTGATTGGGGGAAAGGGATTTCAAGAATCCCTATTGTATGTATTAGAGGTTTATGGAATGCAATCACCACCAATACTGTACGATAATGCAATTAGCGAAATGGTCTTTGTTAAGTGTAATTTTGGGAGGAGATGTAAATCTCTGCCAAGAAACAGGAAAATAGGGGTACATGCTATGGACGGAGGGCCTAACGGATTTCGATAACCGATAATGCTAGGTAGTCGTGTATCGGGGGGGTTCCTTGTTTGGATTTCGCTTTGCAAGACATCCCACGCATGAAACTTAGCGTAAGGTTTGGAATAGGGAGATGTTTGGTCATTAGTCCATGAATTCTGTACCTCAGTCGTAATAGGAAAAGATAATTATATATGTAGGTTGGTGGTTGAAATATGATTTAAGGCCAGTGGATACGGTTGTGTGGTAAGAAAGCATTGAAAGTCTTGTTTTACCACCACAAGTTGAGGGGTGGAATGATGATAAGGAGGATTTAGAATTTCGATTTCTAGGGTGAGTGAGATTACACAAATGTTACAATCATGTTGTGAGCACTATGAAAATAAAGAATTGGTTATTAGGTGTGAAGCGTGTGTGATGCTTACGCTAGTATGCATGGTTATAGGGTGTGTAGACATCCTGGTTAGTTGATGTTAAAAATCGTCCGAGTTGAAGGGACGTGGGATAGACGTGTGGAATATATGTTTGTGGGACTAACATAACGAAGTAAAAGTGGTAGAGTGAATTAAACACCGTGTGAAAGATGATAAATACATATATACGTGTGCAATCAGAGTAGCACACCGAATCTGGTTGGAAGGTTGTGGGAAGCCATTTATAAAGGGGTATTCCTTGAGAAGGGTAGAATTTAACTATATGGAGAACACTCGGGACGGAGTTATAATTAGTCAAATGTTGAGAGCGAATTGTGCATACAAAGAGTGATAATGTTAGTATGGTATAAAAGATCCAGAAGTGCGCATCGTGGAAAAAAGTGCACGGGACGGAACTTTCGATATACACCAAGGAAGGAAGGGGAGTATTAAGTGTCACTTAATGTGAGACATTTCAAGGAAAATTGATGTTGAGCGGGACATAGTGAGTAGTCTCCGCGGGCACCACTCATAAATAGAGATCGGTTGGAATAAGGGGACCAACTAGAGAATTTTGTGGTTATCAACCATTCCTGTAACGGAAGAGGGCGAAAAAGTCGGTAAAGTTCCTTGGATGGGTTGCCATCTTCAAGGTAAGATTCAAGGGTTCATCCGAACATAGGGAGTAAGTCGCCCAAGAAAGAAGTGATTGACATTCCTTTGGGGTGATTTAAAATATTAACTAGTGTGCCCCGGTCTTCCTTTGAAAGGAAGGGATCGGGCCGGTACGTGGTCCTACACGGTATTATTTTCTGAATCAGGATGAAATTTGTGAATCCCACCTTCAATATGTAATTTCAGGAAACAACGGAGATAACGTTTCATTTTGAGTAGGAGGTATCACCCCGCGTGAAGGTGATTTTAGAATCTTGGTGATCATTTCGTTTCCACAACGGTTATAGCTAACAAGTGGAGCGGTACGGTAATTGGGGAAGGATATTACCAAATGGTAGAGTTCCGTGGAAGCACCCATACCTGTTTGTCGTGAACGAGGTGCTTATTGAAGTTTTGGTGTGGAAAAACCTTAACTATTCTCCCTCTGCGTATGTTTAGAGGTGAGCGGATAATCAAAATTTTGGATCGATCAAAATAATTCGGTGACTATGGTGGAATTCCACAACTGTTTTAGGCGAACAAGAGTGGTTAGATGTTCGTATGGTTCCTTTCAGAATGGGAGTTTTGTGCTTAGATAAATCCGAGTAGTTATTATGTAGTGAGGTACGGCCTCCCAATGATATTGAAATAATGGGAATTAATAGTGTATATGCATGTCTTATGTCTTTAATGAAGAGTGTTAACAAGCTTGTTGTGAGGCGGGGACTATAGTGATTGAGCGCCTTACTATGTGGATAGGTTGCATACTATTAAGGTATCCAAAATGTGTTTTACCAGATAGTCCTTATTTTTCGAATTTCGGGACGAAATTCAGTTATTAGGGGGGAAGTAGGTAATACCCCGTATTTTTTGTGGCTTTTAAATTTAGGGATTTATTAGTAATTATTGAAAATTTGTTGATTCGTTAAATATTACTTATTGAGTAAAGTAATATGTAGAATTGATTTTGTTAAGAATTGTCACAAGTGAATAAAATGGCAATTATGAAAATTTAAGTCGGGACGCACCTGTGTCGTGTCAGGACTAAATTATTATTATAAAAAGTGAATAAATTATAAGTTGCTCGTATGATCGTTTTGAGTGCGCCAAAGTGTCCGGAAGAGTCAAGATAGTCAGAAAAGTGTACCCGGGGGTTTAGTTTGGGTCTCAGGGAATTTTTAGGCCTAATTGACATCACGGGAGGGTATTTTAGACATTTTATATTTTTGGGGAATTAAACCCACGAATTTCCTAAGGATATATCATCCTTTAGAAGTTGTATCTTAGGGTTAGCAAACACAAAATCAAAGAATGACCATTAGAGAAGGAGTTGGAGAGCTTTCCAAGCAATCCAAGGCCAAGAACTCATCCGGTTGCACCGCCACCACCACCAAAACGTAGATCACACGACGAGGAACGCAACCATACCATTTCATCCACGAAATCAGAACCTCGAATTTCAGGCAAGTATCTATCTTTCTTTATTTTTGGTTAATGCCTCACCCATGTTAGTTTAGGATTGCCAAGATCATGTTTTATGAAATAAATTGTTAATTTGGGGACTTGAAATCGCATGTTTAGAGAGATTCAATATATTCTGGATATACCATCACATGTAGAGGATTACCCACAAAATACTATGAGTTTAGAAACAATAAATCTGGGAGATAATTAGAGGAATGGATAATTCTTTCAAAATTAGGGTTCTTAAAGGTTATGTCAATTTTACCCCATTAGTTCGATATCGTTGATGTTTTATACATGTTTCACGTAGGAAATCTTGTATATATGTATATAGAACTTATAGTATCGTTATTTGAGAATCTTAGACTTGTTAATGACGTTTTTGGAGAAATTGGAAGATAAAACCCGTATGTTTAATTTGCAGTTTCTGGGCAAGAACTGCTTGATCGATCGATTGACCCAAGAGCATCGATCGATCGACTTATCGATCGATCGACCCCCTGCTATCGATCAATCGACTACTCCTGGAAAACTACATATTTCTCATCCGTTGATTTAATCCGATTAAGATGCATGGTATCCCTTGATTGTTGTTGTTGGAGTATAATGGGATATAGAGAAGACCAGTAGGGCCTAGGTAGACCCCGTTGATTAACAATTTAGTGTAGGATGGGATTTTGGGTTATCGAGGAATTTTTCATGTGAATAAGAAATCATGCGTATATTTAATAAAAAGATCGGGACTCGTGAGGGAGTTAGACCATAACATAATTGAGTGAATGCGTACTAAAATTTTACTTAGAAGGCTTCGAGAGAGGAGAAGTGGGTATGAATGGAATAATAAATGAGAATATAAATAACGAGTCTGTTATACGAAATAATCGAGTAAAAGGTGTAATAACGGATAATTATAATTATGGGTCGTGAGCGCACCTAATTTAGCAATGTGGATGTGTGTGTATAGATATATAACTGTGTGATTGTGCACATATTATATCTGTATAAAAATCGTACTCGGGCTACTTGCTATCGCGGAGGTTTCCGCACCGGGACGGTCTTATCTCGATTGGGCCTTTATGGGGGATATTGACTTGTACCGTAGAACATAGGATTCCTTGATTACAGGCTATCTGAGTGATAGTCAGATGGTCCTAAGAGACGTGAGGGTATGTGCTGACCTCTTAGGATCGGGAACTATGCTTCGCCTCCATTTGTATATGTTTTGTGTTAATACAGTTCGAGAGTGATTCCGAACTAGTATGAGTGATACGTGGACTTGATAGCAGAGTATGCCAGCACCATAGATTGTATGTGGGGTGCAGATAGTATATATATATATTATGAATGATTGGTATATATATACTTATATATGGAAACCTTGCACCATATATTTGATGTGGAGTGCCGTTAGTATATATATTATACGTGTAACTAATATATATACGTATATCTATATGAGAACTTTCTACTGTGCGTAATAGAAGTTAAGTAATGAATAAATTCTTCAACTTCACTATGAGTATTCGAAAACTGTATAACATTACGGAGTTATTCTAAATAACGTAATAAATCTTGAAGAGATAGATTTTCTAAAGTAAATATCATAGCCTTATTTCCATGTGATAAAGTCGTATGGAGAATAAGTTAGAGAGACTTATGAGGTTCATTAGTGCGGTAGACATGCACACTAGACGAGAGGTGAGAATTCTCAAGAGAGTATCGCATACTAACATGGTTGTTGCATTAGCAGGTAAGCATTTTAAATACTTGATAAACTAATTTTAAAACTGTTTTACAATCGAGCTCTGACCCGTTTTTTGTTATCTCTTCTCTTTTGATTATATATGTATATATTACAGGTGCCCAGCCATAGGGGCGTCATGCATAGGTTCTTTGGATTGGACGCGTTGTAGCTTATGTGGGAGTTGCAGGTCCTTGTTATAGACGACCTCTTCATTGATTCAGTTCTTATTATAGTTCTTCATAGTTAGGGTATGTGTCGCCCATTTCCCCATTCAGTATAGATTTGTCATAGATGTATGTTCATTTATTTTCAGTATTCGGTACTCTTTGAGTATTAACTCTTGTCAGGATGATTTCATTTGTAGTTTAAATTTGGTTTGGTTAATCTAGATGGATTAATTCTTTTGTGTTGATTGCTATCCGTAGCACTTATGTGATTCTTAAACTGTTGGTTATTTAAAAGGTTTTCAAATTGGAATTTAATAAAAATGGAAATAAAGTTTAAATTTTTTTTGACACTTAGCTTAATTATTTAGGGTGTTTGAATTAGGAAATTTTATTTTGCGACAGTGATGCTAAGAATGAACCAACTGTTCACCTTGATTTTAATTTAATAAAGGATTGATCGCCCGGTATTTAATTAGGCGGGGTGTCACATGACTGTCCAAAGGAATGATGTACTAGAGAATTTGAACTACGCTATTGCGACTTAATTTATGCTTCAAAATCTTAACTTGTCAAATCACTTTGTTTAATTTTTTTGTTTGTTTGGATATCATTGTTCATGAAACTAGTGTAATATTATGTACAAATTTGTTGGAGTATTATTACTGAAGCACTTGGGGAATCCCATTATAAGACACAAAATGCTTCTGATCCAATAGAATAATGGTTTTGGAATGTTAAATGAAGAAATCTTTATATTATATTTTATTCTTTACAAATTTTCAAGTAGAGCTGGCTAATTATCTATATGAAAGTCTCCATTCGATACCCGATGTTCGTATTTATGGTCCAACACTTTCAGAATTGTTAAACGAGCTGTTCTTTGTTCTTTCAATGTTTAAGATATTCACCCAACAGATATCGCGAATTTCTTTACCAAAAGGTATACAGACAAAAGTGTGGCACCGCAGCGATACCCTTGTGCAATTATATTTGTCTGATCATGACTCTATATTTGGCAATAAATACATCCAGGGGGTCCAAGGAAATATTGTGACGACTAACAATTTTTATTTTTGTTTTTGTTTCAGCATGGGGTAGCTATTAGATTAGGTCACCGTTGTGCCTAGCCCTTTTATCATAGTTTAGGAATTAATGCAAGTGCGCATGCTAGTCTCTACTTCTATAATACCAAGGATGACGTCAATGACTTCATCGAGCCCCTGCCCTCGAAGACACAATCAGTTTCTTCACTTCTTTCAAATAGTGCTAGTTTTATCAGACTTGTTCACTTAGAAACTACTTGTAATATCATATAACCTGTTCAACTTATAAGGGATTTTCATGTATTGTCCTCTTCTTTACTTCATATAATAGGACCTTCCAAGCGATGCTAGTTGAAGTTTTGGAATTCTGTTTCTTTCCAGGAACAACTATGGAAATAAAACCGATAGGTTAGTTTAGAAAAATTTGGCAAGGATTTTGGTGGCTTGGTTGTTTATTGAAAGCCTATATATTGTTCCTTGTGGTATTGGAAGAAACGCCAATTGTTTGTTTATATACTGCCTTTATTTGTGAAAATCTGTTACTAAAGCCGTTTAATAAAATTAAACTATTTAAGTAACTCCGAACAGTTTTTGTAAGAAACTCTTTTCTTAAAAACCAAAACTATTTTGAACACAAGATGTGTTTTATAACAGTATGTACGAGATCTATTCAAGATTTGATTAACAGGTTTATAAAACAGTTTAAACAAACTTTAAACTCAGCACAATCAAGAATGAGATGAGAAGATGTAGGAAGATTAAGAACAAGATTTTTTACGTGGTAAAACCTCACCCAACTAAGGAAACATCCACGACTCCCTCTACGGAGTAAAAACAAAAATTCCACTATAAACAAATTTTAACAGTCACAAACTATATAACAAACATGCATACAACTCAGACCTATATAAATTTAGGAATGTACCCTCTAGTGTCCTTATAACTTCTCTGTAGTTCTGATTGTTGATGTTGTTCTCCCAGTTTGTTAACTCCCAATTTGTTCAAGCTCTTTACATCGACTCTTGTTCACAAGATCTTATTGCCAACACTTTTCGTGTGGTAGGGTGAAAGTGTTTGTGGAGGTGCTCTCTAACACATGCATGCACACACACACACACTTATTATGTACAATTAGTCCTAACAAATTACATATAAGTCTATATGCAGTGACTTTTCTTTTTTTCTCTTCTCACAAAACTTAACCTTTTTGACCTTTAAAGCAATCCCAGAATCCACGGCTATCTTGCTCAGAAGACGTATCAAGATCTTAATCAATCTCTGTTTTTGAAAATATTTTTGAGATTGAAAACCACCAAGTGCGATTCCAAACTAGGTCAAAGGTCTTGTTTCAAGAGAACTAGAAACAGAAAACATTATTGTTGATTTCAAAGTTAAAAACATTTACAGAAAGCAAATCAACAATATATTTCTCAAGCTGAGAAATAAAAATGCAAACTAAGTGTAATATATCATGAAGAACTCAGATCTGAAATTTCTATATGCCAGAAAAATAGATCTAAGAAAAATGATTAAGTTGGAAACAAGATCTAAAGAACGAAGAGGTTACAGCAACAAACCAACTCTCAAATCACCTCTCAAACACTCAAACACTCAAACACTCAAGGTTGTGTTTGGAAAATACAGGGGTTTGAAGATTTATATTTAGTTTGAACTGTTTGGACGATTTTGGGTTAGGTTTACTAACTCTTTCTCTCTCTTCTGGTTTCTCTCTTTCTCTCTCTTTTCTCTCTACTCTCTTTTTTTCTCTCAAAGGACGAAATGGCCCAAAGTCTCTGAAGGCTGAGAGTAGGAGCCTTTTTATAGGAGGCTGAGAAGGTTCGAGAATGAGGATTGAAATCAAGGGATCAAATTTAGTCAAGATCAATTGACTTGGATCCAAGGATCCAATGGTACACGATAAGCGGTGATAAAGACTCTCCTGATTGGTCCACAAGGGGATTATAGGGATTATGAAGGGGCACATGCAGATCGTCGATAAAATTGATCTACGGGTTGAAAACGTGCGCTGGTTTACACTGTATAAAGAAACACACTTTCCACCAATCAGAAAGCAACAAATGTTGGACAATGAATAGAGATAAAACGCGCTTCTGAAAGTAATTACAATGTACACCCTGAAGTCTCTGCCGCTTTCGGATTCTACCCAAGGTAACTTTAGGCCAATAAAACCATCAATATGAAATAGCAGATTGACCCCACAAACTTTTAAAACCAAGTTTTAATTAATTAAAACCTTATTTTAAAATGTTTATAAAATCCCAAAAAATATTTAAAAAGAAATATTAGGGATTTAAACACACTCAACATATGTACACACATTAATATGCAATATGACATGTATATGATCCATTGTACTGTGTGTGAGTGTTGGTAATGAGGTCTAGATCACTTCAATAAATGATGAAATAGTAGTGCAAGCTCTGAGGTTCTTTGGATTCTAGGTTAGACATAATTTTGTCACAATTTCCAAACTAGATGAACACTTATACAATATAGACTCAAGTGAGTCAAGAGTATAAGGTGCTTCATTTTGTTCTTGCTATTGTGACATAACCTGTATGAATAGTGTGGTAAGAATAATTGGATTTGTTTAAATTCAGGATATTGAATCTTATTTTTTTTAAATATGTATTAATATTACTAATGGGCCTTTACCGTTACAAAATCAGACAAAAGTGTTATAAAAAATGTGTCATAAGGTTAAAATAGTAACACAAAAGTCCGTTACTACATCATAATTAGTAACGGTAAAATACTGTTGGTAAATTCAAAATTAGTAACAGAATTTTACCGTTACTATTAGCAATGGTAAAATTTTGTTACTAATTTTGTGCTCCACGCCATTTTTCTGACGAAAAAATTATGCAACTAATATTTTTAGTAACGGTAAAATACCGTTACTAAAGGCGTGTTTTGGTGTAGTTCATAACATCTTCTTGAAGCTCGGACCAGCATTAATAATGAACATTCGGTGTAGCATCTCTAGGTAGTAGTTATTGTCGATTTTAATCATGGCCTCTAAGAGACTTGTAGCTGTACGTGTGAAGTTCTTGAAACCCATGCCTTGTTTGTCTAAAATTGTGGTTCTCGAACACATCTGCCACTTTGCTGCAATTGAACATGCAGGGAACTTCTCATGTAGAGCTCTCTTAAACTCTTGAACATGGTATTTTAAATAGCGATCCATTGTGGTGGTGCACATAATCTTACCATCTTCTCCAAAGGATCAGAACCTCTATTTCCAGGCAAGTGATTTAACTTGTTATGATTCAGCAAATATATTATCCATGGTAGTTTCTAATTGGAGACTAAACTTGAAAGATTGATAATTTCATGAATTGGGAGAATTAAATCTTGAATATGGTTAGGTTTTGCATGTAGATAAATTCTGGAAAGATTAGAGATTTGAATCAAAATCTTAGTGATATAAATCCCGAATTAAATATGAGTATTTGATTATTTTGAATTGAGAGAAGTTATCCTAGGGTTTAAACATGAGAACTTGATGAACATATAGATTTACATGCAATATTTGTAATGATTTGATGATTCTGAAACGTTAGAAATCATGTGTTTAGGTTGTTATAACATCAAGTACGTTTACTTTGGAGAATGGGATCATGCAATGAATTTTAGAGATAAAACGATGGCCAAAAATGAAAGAAATTATGGGCTATAACTGGTTGATCGATCGATCGACATTCACAAGTCGATCGATCGACTCCCCTGCATTTGTGACAAAATTTTACTTTTAAGGTTTAATCAAATTTTGACTTTTAAGAATTATTGGTGTGGACTGTTTGAACATATTGGGACTTAGGGAAGGTCAGTAGGGGTATATTTGAGGCCAGAAAATATTAGTTTGGTTTGGGATTTAATGATAAACTTACGAGTGAGTTACGATTGAAAATTGTGAGAACTTGAATTTGATTCGCATAGACAATAACTTAAGGTTAGAGACAGGAGTAGGGAGGCCTTAGATTACTGAAATAACCTTAGAGACAAGTGAGAGACTTAGTAACCTTTTGGGTTATGTTTAAATGCTTGGAATTATACGATGAGAGTTATTGCGCTAAATATATTACGTATAATAATCGGGATGATATTATTATACGTATGAGACTAATGATATAGGGTAGGAGTATACCTATATTGATACCATGATTACTTAGGTTGTGTGATTACCTAGTATATAGATTATTGTGTGTATGATATACCTACCATACTTTCTATCATGGGAGGTTGTTGGAAGAGGATAATATTATCTAGTGTGCCTTCGGGGGGATTTAGATTTGGTACCTCAAGAACATAGGACTGTGAAAACTTATTTATGAGTCGATAAGTTAGCTGACCGTGGGAGTGTAGGTATGTGCATGACCCATGGGTATGTGAACTATGTTCGCCTCCAATATGTGTGATTTGTATTGATATGGTTCCTCAGATTTGTATTGATATGGTTCCTCAGTGATTCGAAACGCGTGATCCTTATGTACGTGATGTACCGGGATTCGATAGTAGAGTATGCGTGCACCACATCTTAGCCTAGGGGTGCCATATATATATATATATATATATATATATGTGTGTGTGTGTGTGTGTGTGTACAGAGAGTGATTTATATATATTCTTGTGATTTTTCACTGTTGCTTAGTAGATGAGAATAGCTAAGATATTTAAATGACTTAAAGATGTGGGAACTTAAATAATTCATGAGACAATTGATTTAAATGATGAGTATTTAAAAGGTAATTATGTCTTAATTGGGTAATGCGGGTAGGCATCGTAAAAAAGTCTGTATAGTCAGATTTGGTGTAGACTAGTTAGGTAGTAGTATAACTAGAATGGGTTAAAAGAATATGTTAGGCGTGCATAATAGTTTAGGGGTGAGAATCTCAAGTGAGAGAACGTGACTAACATGTATATAATATTTACTGCTTAATGCAATTAAACACTTGCTATTTTTAAAAATATTTTCACCTCGGGCTCTGACCCGTTTGCTTCCAAATCTATTTTATTTTGGTAAAAATCTTTTAGGTGCCCAGCCACATGGACGACAAGCATAGGAGTTCCATTCTGTTGACGTGTTGTAGGTGATGTGGAAGTTATAGGATCTCGGTATTAGCCCCCTCCACATCTATCTTTGCTTCCTTCGTAGTCATTTATATCAGTTAGGGCATGTTGCCCATTTTTATTCAGAGATAGCAGTTTTAAACTTTCATTTATTTCAGTTGTTGGATTTATTTATTTAGACTCTTGTACTGGGATTATTTTGGCATTTAGACTATTATTGGAGTGTTTACTCCAAACGCAGTTTATTTCATTATATTGATCATTCCTATGATATTGTTTATGTGAGAGTTGTATGGTTGGTTATTCTTTACTTAGTAGCAAGTTATTTTTATTAATAAAATTTGTCATCTCACTTTTTATATATTAGGTGGATAGTAATTAATTAAATGATTTTCGACAGTGATGCTAAGACTGAACCAACTTGATATTCCGTATTAATTTAATAAAGGAGTATCTATCCGGTATTTAATTAGTCAGGGTGTCATAAGGGGCAGAATGTTGGATATCAGATTAGTACTACTTATTTTATTATTAGGCCCACTTGTTTTGGGCGTTAATTATTTTGAATCTTTCTATGACTTGTCTTTTATTTTTTACCTTGTACTTATTAACACTTATATTAGGTAATAATAAATACCAAGTGTGGCACCATTATTGGTAAGCCAATACATCACAAAAATTATTATGGTATCAGAGTTAAACCAAACCCTAACTTCATCCGTACCAAACAAACCCTAGCCTCAAACTCTAGCCCCAAGCATCCCAAAACCCTAGCCCCAAGTCGCCGACCTCACTAGGTCTAGTCGGCGTCCTCCTTCTGCTCGGAGTTCTCAACTGGCCGGCGCCCCTTCTACCAGATATGGCAGACCTAAGGTTGTAGGTGTTGGTTGGATTCGTGGGTTTTATTCTCTACACACTAGTGGGTTTCTTTCTCTACTTAGGGCAACTCATTTTTACTGGTCTGATTGGGTAAGTTAACCTTGATCTAGGGTTTATATCCTCTTGTTAATTTTGGGGTTTTTATTTCCTCTTGCTATTGGGTTTTGTGACCATGAAGTAGGCTATTAATTTGCCTTTATGTGATGATTCTTGAGGGTTTATACCCTTCTATGTTGCTGAGTTAGATTAATTCACTCATTGCTAATATTTTGGCCTTATTTGTGTGGGTTTTATTCCCCTCTTTACTGTTGAATTTTTTGGATTACCCCATTGCCAATTTTTTGGCTTTTCTTGTGTATTTGTTGGGGTATATTTGGATATTTTGAAGTTATGGCTGAGTTGAATGGTACGAAAGATGTCATTTCTACCCAACATACACTTACTCATCGGGTGACTAGTGTATTATTGAATGGAACAAATTTTAATTCGTGGTCTAGATATCTTCGTCTATTTATTGGGTTGAAAGGAAAGACTAGTTGGTTGTTGGGCACTGAAACCTAACCGGATGCTAAGGATGTTACCATTTTTAGTCAATGGGAGATGGACCATTGCACGATTTTAGGGTGGATGTTCAATTCCATGGAGGAGTGCATTTATACTATGTTCATGTTCTATAAGTCTATTTCAGGCTTATAGAAGGCTCTTAATCAGATGTATGCTCAATGATTCCCGAGTATTCCAATTTTATCGAGAAATCTATCATGCCTCACAGGAATCGCTCAACCTATCTGTTTCTCACTCCTTTGGATATCTATTATGCCGTTGGGTGGAGCTAGCCCAGTTTGAGACTCTCTCTGCCTTTCCACCAGAGGACGTTTCTATCTTGAGTCAGCATCTAGATCGTCAGTACACTTATCAATTTCTTATGGGTTTATGATCTATACTCAGATCATAAACACATCTCATATGTGTCCCCTTCGACAGGCCTTTGCTATTGTGGATGGAGAGGAGAGTTGTCTCTAGTTATCTCAGACCTCTCAGGTCACGGCCTGGGTTCAGCCTCCTCCTACTGATCTGATGGCATTTACGGCTCATACCGATTCTCGTACTCATGACGGACGGCTGACATGTCATTATTGTGGAGTTATTGGCCATTCCAGAGACCGATGATTCTAACTTCATCTTGAGTTGAGGCAAAAGTTTGCTAAGGCCAAACACGTTGGCCCTCCCAGGACTGATGCCATTCTCGAGGTTTTTGTTTCTTCTTTTCCTAGTGCTCCCAAGGATGATAGTCATCTTCAGGATCAGATTGATCTTCTCCAGGCACAGTTGAGTTCTCTTGGGCACTCTACTCCCACTGCTACTATTGCTTCAGGTACCTCATCTGCTTTTCATGTTAAGGCTCTTAATCCTACTTGGGTTTTGGATTCTGGAGCGTCTGATCATATGAATGGTGAGCAATCTTTTTTTACTTCCCCCACTACCCCTGTGTGTCGTAGTGTGTGTCTTGCGGATGGTTCACTTGCTCGTATTTGTAACAAGGGAAACATCCGTCTCCCACCCACCCACCCTCTCTCACTTTATCTTTTGTATTGTATGTTCCCGACCTCTCTTTTAATCTCATCTCTATTCGTCAACTCTGTAAATATCTCAATTGTGCTATCATATTCTTATCTTCGCATTACTATTTGCAAGATTTGAGTTCACAGAGGATTTTTAGCAGGGGATATGAGCGTGATGGACTATACCACTTTGGGGATCCTCCTACCCCTACTACTTTGTTTATGGACTTTGTGCCTCAGCTTCCATTGAGCCCATTGCTTTTGATGTTTCCTTACAAACTTTACATCTGTGGCATGCCCGTTTAGGACATGTCAATTTTCAGTACTTATGTTTACTTTTTTCCTCTTTGTCTAAAACTTGTAAAGACAAGAGGTTTACATGTGAGACCTATGAGTTATCTAAACATATTCGTACTAGTTATATTTCCCATATGAGTCGTGCACCTGATGTTTGGGTACCCTCACCTATCACTGCTCTATCGGGACATAAGTACTATGTCACTTTTATTGATGATTTCTCTAGATGTACGTGGGTATACTTACTCAAACATAAATCTTAGGTGTTACCTTTATTTGTTCAATTCCTCCAAATGATTAAAACACAATTTAACCACTGCTCGTAACATTCAATCTGATAATGGGGGGAGGGGGGGGGGGGAGGGGAGTATGTTTCTGATGCTTTTCTTTCATAACTTAACCAAAAGGGCATTTTACACCAACTTACTTGCCCCTACACTCCGGAGCAAAACGGGGCGGCGGAACGTAAGAACCGTCACTTAATGGGAATGGTTCGGTGCCTTTTACGGGGTATGCATGTTCTTAAATCTTATTTTCACCATGATCTTCTCACTGCCACATTTATTATTAACCGCACTACAAGCAAAGTTTAAAATGGCAAAACACATCTTCACTCTATCTTTCCCACTGCCCCCCCCCCCCCCTTTCCATTTATTATCCCGGGTTTTTGGGTGTGCGTATTATGTTCAGGATCGGCGCCCCTCACATCATAAACTTGGTGATAAGGCCATTAAATATATTTTTGTGGGCTATCCTACCATGTCTAAAGCTTATAAATATTATGATCCTCTCTCTCGGCGCATGTATCACTCTCGTGATGTTACCTTCCATGAGGATACTCCCTTTTATGGTAGGTCTGTTACTCCGCCACCCCCACCCCCTCCTCCTCTTGAGGAAGTTTCTCCAGTGGCCCGTCCTATCCCTTTATACAATATTCCTGCCTCTCTTCCTAAGGAACCCCCTTTGCAGGTCTATGCTCATCGCCCTCGGCTGCCCTTGCCTCCTCCTCCTATGGACTCAGGTACTGTTTCTACTCCTTCTTCCCCACCCCCAACCCCACTCCACCTATTTCTATTTTCAGTCCCCTCTCTCCCACCTCTTGCTGGTTTTCAGTCCCGTTATCCCACTCTTGATCGCCGCCTTCCTGCTCGTTATGCTAACTCTTGTAGCACTAACCATTCTATTATTGAGCATCTTTCCTATGCACATCTTTCAGAGTCCTATCGTGCCTTTTGGGGTTATCTTGACTTTATTTTTATTCCTCGGTCTTTACATGAGGCTCTTCAGAATCCGAAATGTGTAGCTACTATGAAAACTGAGATGGATGCCTTGGAAAACATTGGTACTTGGGAGTTAGCGTCTCTTCCTCAGGGGGAGAAACTTATTAGTTGAAAATGGGTGTTTAGTGTTAAATATTTGGTTGATGGATTCGTTGAGCGACATGAGGCTCGTCTTGTGGCACGTGGATTTACTCAGATTTCGAGTAAAGACTTCGATGCTACCTTTACCCCGATTGCTAAGCTCACTTCTCCTTATATCTATTGTCGCCTCTCACTCTTGGTCGTTGCATCAATTGGATATTAAGAATGCCTTTCTTCATGGAGATCTTATCGAGACTATCTATATGGCTCCTCCCCCCGATTTTTGGGCTGAGGGGGAGTATATGGGCAAGGTTTGTCGTCTTCACAAATCTTTATACGGGTTAAAATAGTCTCCCCGAGCATGGTTTAGCCGATTCAGTGGGGTGATTACTTTTATCGGATTTTCCAAATGCCAGTCCGATCATACTTGCTTTATTCGACGTCAGCTCGACCACCGGTGCATTATCCTTTTAGTCTATGTTGACGATATCATTATTACAGGTGATGATATGGAGGGGATTGCCCATGTAAAGAAGGACATTAGTGCAATTTTTGATTCTAAGGACTTGGGTCCTCTTAGATGATTTTTGGGGATTGAGGTGTCGAGACCTCATCGTGGGATTTCCTTATCACAAAGGAATTATGATCTTGATCTGTTACAGGATACAGTGATGATTGGTTGTCGTCCATCTTCTACTCCTATGCATTCGAATATGAAGTTGACGGTCGAGTCTGGGGATTTACTTTATGAGCCATCTAAGTATCGGCGTTTGGTTGGTCGTCTCATCTACCCGACCAACACTCGTCCTGATTTGGCCTTTGCTGTGAGTATTATTAATCAGTTCATGCATGCTCCTCGCACCACCCATCTTGATGTTGTTCATCATATCTTGAGGTATCTCAAGTCCTCATCGGGTTTTGGTCCCTTCTATGCTTGAGGAGACCAAATGGGTCTCTCTTACTTGACTGATTCTGATTATGCAGGATGCAGGACTGATAGGCGTTCTATTTCTGGCTTCGGTACTTTCTATGGTTCTCATCTCATATCATGGAAAAGTAAAAAGCAAGCGGTTGTTTCTCATTCTTTAGCAGAAGCAGAGTACCATGCTATGGTCCATGATATATGTGAGCTCTTGTGGCTTCGATCGATTTTGGATGAGCTAGGATTTAATGAGGACGGTCCTTCTGATTTGTTGTATGATAACAACTCAACTATTATGTTGTCATCTGATTCGATTCTTCATGAGAGAACCAAACATATTGAGGTGGATATTCACTTTCTCTGGGAGAAAGTTTGTACAGCATCATTCGTCCCTTCATCAACTCAGACTGCAGATTATCTCACTGAGGCGGTTGGACCCTCTTTGCTTCAATCATATATTGGCAAGATGGGCTTGGTGGATATCTTTGATCCATCTTGAGGGGGAGTGTTGGATATCAGATTAGTACTACATATTTTATTATTAGGCCCACCTGTTTTAGGCTTTAGTTATTTTGACTCTTTCTATGACTTGCCTTTTATTTTTTACCTTGTACTTCTTAAAACTTCTATTGGATAATAATAAATACCAAGTGTGTCACCATTATTAGTAAGCTAATACATCACAAAAATTATCTCTGAATTCATAGAACGAGAGCCGATAGGACAATGTTGCACCTTTTGAGAGGGTAATCCTTTGATGAGAATGACATCTGTAGAAGGTAGTTAGCTCCCTAAGGGCTTTGATAGTGGAGGCAATTACCTTTGGTGGAGCCTTTGTGCTCCGGTTATGACCCACAAACCCAATGGGTCCATCTACCCCCTGGAGTCCTTTCCAACAGCCTCACGACCACCTAGTTGAGCCCTCCTTTTGCTGACACCTCAACCCATGAATGTCATCACCCCTATTAAAAAAGTGTATGGAGAACCAAGCTTGGCGCATGGCGATTAGTTTGGTGACTAAATTCAGGTGGAAATATAGTCCTTCGATTGTCCCACCTCGTTATCTATGCGTTTGATCTCAGCCGCCAATACGACTAGGTTTGATTCACATTGATCTTGAATGTTGGCCATTGATTTCATTGTCTTGATTCGTGAATACAATTACCACATGTACATGCACTACTACTGTGCTCTGATTCGATTTTTATAGGGTATAAATGATTAAAATGCCCCCAACCGCAATTTAAGACCGCCAACGATAACAAAAGGCCAAATATACCAAAATGACCTAGGCGAGCCAAAATAGAAACTTATCAAAATGATGCTGGCGACCTACACTATGCTAAAATTTACCAAAATGACGTTGATGACCCAAAATAGGCCTTAAACTTTGTTGTGTTTTGATGTGTTAGAATGTTTATGTCTGATATGATTTTGAGGAATGGTTTATCTATGTGATGAAATCTGGACATATGCTTGCTATTTTATCTGTGTGTGAACCAAGGCAGAGCCTCATGCTGCGGCCTAATTTGGACAAAGATGGAGTGTGATATAAAGCACTTATACACGCATACCTTTATCTCTGTCTACCCGTAGATATAGGATTGTAATGGTAATATACATGATACCCAACAATTAGCGTTGCCAACTTCATCCGTCTATTTCCTAAATAATGTAACCTGCAGAAAACAGTGCACTTGGAATTGTGGTCTTCATCTGCACAAAAACATGCCTTTTTATCAGCACATTATCACATTCAAATCTGTGCAGAACATATGAATTTTATCAAAAAGTGTAGATACACATAGATATGTTCATTACGGAAAAATAATCCCCTTTGTCATCAATATATTGAAAATTCATAAATATAAACAGCCAACATTTTCATAAGTGGGAAAGGAAAGTTCACACACACACGCAAGAAAAAAAGGACATCCCTAAGCTATGCATTGTAACACCCCGTAAATTTAAGGACCTTTAATTAAATAAAATATTTGAAAAAAAAATAATTTATTTTATTTCGAGGAATTAAATCCATGATTTGTGAATTTGTAAATTTGAGGAATTTATTAATTTGGCGAATTGAGGATTAAATATTTTGGACTATTTTATGTCGCCTTTTTGAGGTAATAAAGTTGGAAGATGTTAAAAATTAATTTGGATGGCAGTTTGGAGTGCACGATTGAATCCGGATGGGTCAAAATAATTGGAGTGGCCATATGTATATATTGGGTCTTGAGACTTAATTAGACATAATTGAGCTCCAAATAAAGAGCTTGGGCCCTTTTTAGGAGGCCCACGGGCCCAAAAATGGGAATTGAGTTTTTAACCCTAAGTGCGTAAGGGTGAGGCAACTTAAAGTCATTTTAGAAGACTAAAATTAGGGAGAGCTTAAGAGGAGAGCCATTAGAAGATAAGTTGGGGATTCTGGGAGATAGCTTCAAGAACATGAGGAGATCCTTGCATTCAATCCAATATCCTCATCCAAAGTATTTATTCTACAAATTGTGGCAAGTGGTTTAATTTGAAGTTGTCAATTTGTATTTACCTATTCATATTAAAGGAGGTGAGAATCAATTAATATGTTAGGGTTTGTGTTCATTATATATTGGGGATTTCTTTTATTTGAAGTTATAAATCTATAGAGGTGTTAACATTTGATGAATTTGATTCCCTAATTGATGAAATTGTTAGGGTTATATTTAAAATGGCACAAGTATGAATTTAGGATGAATATGGGGACGTTTTGGTGAAGAAATCTTTATAGATAGAAGGTCTAAAAATGTATTAAGGGAGGACTGGGTTTTTGGCAGAAGAGAGAGAGAAGAAGATGATACCAGGGTCGTTCGAATGACCTGGTATCTCATTCAAACGAGATCCACTGTCGTTCGAACGACAGGGCATGTCGTTTGAACGACCTAAGTATGTCAGATTTCTAGTTTCCCCTGATTCAGACCTGTTATGTGTTGGAGATCCACAGTTTCTGCTTCAGTTGATTTTTGGAATTTTAGTATGATTTAGGGTTTAATTTTTGAGTACTTAACCTTGAATTGAGTAGAGGATTAATGAATTAAAAGATGTAAGGTTCTTGATTTAGTAAATGGTAACCTTATTGATATTTCTCAAATTTTGGGGTATGATTTAGGGTTTAATTTGTGACTACTTACCCTTAAATTGATTAGAGGATTAATGAATTTGAATGAAATTGAATGACGGATTGAAACCACTAAATTTCAGGATGAGAGATAGAGAGTGCGGGTATAATAGGTAGGGTGACACCAAAATAATGAAAATTAATTAGTGTATAATTAATTGAAATGAACTCGGACCGTAGACTTACATGTTTTAGGCTTGTGTATAAGCATAGTACACCGGTAGCCTGGATATATATATATATATATATATATATATATGATTTATAAATATTTGTCTCAATAATATTTACAGTAAAGAATACATATTCTAGTGCAATCAGGGGAGGTTGCACGATGTGGATGAATCCCCTGACTTGAGGAGCAGGGCGAGTATTATCCCCAGGTCATCGGGTTCAGTTCAGGAGTGCGACGACATGTATATGTGAATGTTGTAGGATTAGTACGCATATATGGTATAATTATATACGGGATAATACAAGATGAGAATTGTATAATTAATGTAACTTGTGAAACAGTTATATAGTATTGAATGGGAATTGATTTAAATAAGTTTGTGTGAATAATAACTTATAACTCATATACGTGAGGTGAATCGTATAAGTGGTATAACTCGCAAGAATGTTATATGGCATTAAGTGATAAATGACTTAAATACGTTAGTGAGATTAATAACATATAAAGTATACTAAACCTACTAGGGATAGAGTAGTGGGAAATCGTGGGGTATATGTGACGAGACTAGTTACGGTGTGATTAGCTAGGTGGGTCATGTATATAACGTTAGGCGTGCGCATTAGTGGAGGGGTGAGGTGTCCTCAAGAGTGTGTATGACACTAACTTAAATATGAAGAGCATACTTGCATTTTAATTGAGTGCATTTAAATTCACTTGCTAAATATTTTCAAAATATTTTGGGATTTAACCTTTTCTATAAAATATTTTCAAAACCTTTTAGGTGTCCATCCACTGGGACGTCAGAATTGTTCAATTCTAGGTTTTTGCAGCTGCGACACATGTGGATGTTGCAGGACTTTGACTTAGTCGCTTCAGTCGTTTCATTCCTAGAGTAGGATGCTGTCAGTGTTCCATTTGGGCATGTCACCCTAGTTGTTCCATTTTATTTCAATTAGTTGGTGTATTCAGTTATTAATCTTGTGATTCATTTCATTATTTGATTTGTAGCCGGTGGTTGTCTCGGCAATGATTACCTTTATCCCATTTTTAGTTTTGTTCATTTTAGTGATTGTATGATGGGTAGCTATTTATTCTTTCGCATGGTATTGTTGGGTAGTTAAATAAAAAGATAAAATTTGGCACCATGTCTTTTGAATACTGGGTGGTTAGTAAGTTTTAAAAAAAATCGACAGTGATGTTAAGAATGAACCAGACGAGATTCCTGCTTAATTTGGTATAGGACTAATCACCCGATATTTTATTAGACGAGGATGGTATCAAGGCATCAGGTTTTAGTGTCCTTAGGATCTGTGCGTATTTTCATGTTTCAGCGTAACGTTATTTGATATAGATCCTTATTATAGGATTGTTGTATTCCTTCACGTATGTGACTTACGTTCTCCTGCTATAATGTTTAGTTGATATGATTCATATACGATTTCGGTTAACCGTGGCAGATCGAACATTTTAGAATGACAAACATGGGACGTTAGAAGGATTGTAAGAGGGAGGACTCAAGCCATGGGGTATTCTATAAATAGTGGCGCGATATGATTCACCATGATAATCGTTCGAACAATTGAAGTTGAAAAAACCGCTGGGGTGCAGTAGTTTCTCCAAGAACCGTCTAAAAGGACGATGGTACAAAATTAAAACCCCAAGTGTAGACGACAAGGGGTGATGGTAAAAAAAAAAATTGTTTCAGAAGAATAATCCGCTAGGATTAGAGGGAGGTGCGAAAGAGTGATTTACCAGTGGGTAGAGAACATCCAATTGGGATCACATGGGGGGAGTTTAGTGTCACTCAAGTCAAAATTTCGGCAAGGAATTTTGCTCTTAGAAGCAGTATAGGGTGACGGGAGCCAGTCACCACATCCATGGGGAGATATCATGAATAACGAAGCATTTGGGGTGAAGATTACTATGAATACTCTCACTAGAGGTTAAATTGAGATACGAGGGAAATTTCAGTAATCTTTCCAAAAAGGGTTGGACAGTGGCTGGATTTAGTGGAAGTATTGATAATATCACTAGTATGTGTATTCGTACCATGGAGTAGCGGGGTACACTTCGGCTCCACCTGAAAGGAATGGGTGGGTGCATTGAGACGATGTATTTCTTGAGGACTAGCTCCTTAGAGAGGTGATAATTGAGGTATGGTTTTATCTTGGGTACGGATGGGTTTGCAATGGTGGACGATCATAGCAAGGCTAATGTGTTCGTTATTTCAGTACCGTATGTATATTCTCTTGAGATGTCTCACCTGGAAGAGGGTTGAGCAATATCATAGCGGCAACATTGTGTGAAATAGACTTTGTAAAGTACAATTGTCTATTTATATTGGATTTCGGTGCATAGAACGTTTACAAATAAGATTCAGGGTATGTTGGGTTATCGCGGAGCGGAGAGATTTAACTCGTCATTAATATTTATCGCTAAGGACTTGGTGATAGTGTGAGCGTAGTAGTATATGAATCCTTTAGATAAGCAAAAGTCCATGGTTAGATTTATGAGTATAGGGACAGAGTTTGAGTGTCCTGGATCTATGCTTTGGGTTTTACGAAAATCGAGAACCGATAATGCTGAGGAATAGTGCATTGGGTAAAAGTTCTTTTGGGCTTTGCTAGGAAGTGTTATATGCATAAGCCTTAATAAAATTTCACGTCATTGGATTTAATGATAAAAATTGAACGTGTGGAGAAAACACGTTTAACAGGGAGCCACTAAGAGATAGGGCCAATGGAGCCGAAAAGTGCTGCAAAAGAAACACTGGTAGATTTGCGCCACAAGTTGATGGGTGAGGTAATATCAGGAAGAATTTATTAGTGATGAGTAAAGTCATCCAAAATATTTGAAGGATATAGCAACGCCGTAAATGCGGGGGCCAAAATTGAGACAAATATGGTTACGTAATTGATGATCGGATGCTTGTTCAAATAGGCTTGAGATAGAGGTGTATGGGCACCCTGAGAGGAGGCAGAGCCCCTACTGTGCAGATACTTATCAAATTCGGGGAAAAGACGCAAAGGCAATAATTTGGGTATTTTCGGGAGGAATGGGAATAAGTTGCCCCCCCCCCCCCCCCCCCCCGAATTATGGAATGATTACGCATGGGTGTGTTTGGAAGTGTAGAGGGGGCTTGAAGGTAATTTTGATATTAGAGGTAATTCCACATTAGCAACAGTGTTCTGGGGATTAAGGCATCGTGGCAGCTCAAGCGAGGCCGCTCAGCGTGGCAACTTATATTTTAGCTTGTTGTATTAGTCATATTGTATCTTTGTTTATATTGACTGTAAGATATAATGGTTGTAATGATGTAATGAGAATAATAAAGAGTTTTAATATGAGGTCAAACGGTACTCGTGATAGACCAGGATTGGCAGGTCCTGGGAGAGCTTTCATGCTCTATCAAATGACCTCACCGCGAAAACTTTAGAGGGACTTGGTTTGGAGGATTGAGAAGCGAGGCACCATTGGGGCTAGTCCCAACCATCTTAAATACACCTGGTAAAACACCGAAGAACCTTGACCGTGGAACCTCGGGCGGAGCAGCTTGGAATTCCATATGGCATTGAGCTGTGAACCAAACATCCCTTTACTTAATGTCACATCTACTGTAGGTGATGTCACTAGCCAGCTAAACAATGTCATAACTGTACTTGAGTAAACCACCGTTATATTTGGGGCTGTCAGGTAGTCGGTGAGCCACCTCTGTGATAACAACCCTCTGACACACAGTGGTTAGGCAAAAGGCATGTCTTGGCATTTAATATTTATGACGTGGAGACAACTAGTGAATCAGGAATTTAATGTTGTGACATAAAGTATGAGGGATGTCTTTCATTGTCTTTAATGACTGAGTTGCCTCGGGGATGGTGTGGGGGCTATTTAAGGACCCCAACCACCCCTGAGGAGAGGACGATCTTTTTAAGAGTTTAGAAAAGATCTTTTTGAGGGTTCAGAAGTTATTACTAGAGAGTTATTACAAACCAGAGAGTTGGCTCATCCACCATTGTCATTTATTAAGAAGCTTTTAATACTTGATAGAGATTTCTTGAGGGTGGTTGGTGTGTTTGGCTGCCTGCTAAGGTGTATCTAGGGTGCTTACTTCTCTCTCCCTCTAGCTAAGTTACTTCTAAGTTCATTACTACTTTCTGAGTTATATACGAAAGATTTGTGAGATCAAACTGAGTTCATCTTCATTGGGATTGTGTGTGCATGTCCTATAATTAATCCGAGGTTTTGGATAATTAACTTATCATTACCGTACTCAAAAGGGATTACGCCTCCATATTATCTAAAGTACCCTCTTACAAGAAGTGACAGTGAGTGCGTCACAACCTACGATTTGCTATCACTAGGATTCGTGAGTGAGACGAATATTAGTGGATGTGTTGGCCGTAATATCCATAATATATATATATATATATATATACCGTGGGATAACGGGGTTATTTGGTGTTAACCACAAGAGAGTGGAAGGTACACTAAGAGGAAGGTTGTATTATACGAGACATTTCTACTTTCGAGAATTATGGGAGTATATTGAATGTTTTTCAATCTTCAACTGTGTAGTTATAGTTTAGGACTAGAGTGGATAGTTATAGTAAGACTGGGTGTTCGTGGTACCATGGTGTGATATATCGTTGCTAGGTTTCACCTGAGATAAGGTCTAGCGTATATATATGATAATGTATGTTAAATGTGTTACATATTAATGTATAAATTGTTAATTGAAATCCCGGGGAGTAGGGACATTTCTAATGTGATTCCGAGTGGTTGGACTTATTGTCAAGCGGCAAGATATAGCTCGGGTTTTATTTTCGCGCAAGGAAATTAGTGATAGTAAGGGTACGGTAGTATGTGTTGTCTTTTTACATAGGACTGGATATGTATAATTTTATGCCGAGAGAGGGGTATTTGGAGTGTTATAACTGTGGGATTGAAGTTATATTATGGTTTAAGTGTTGGTAAAAGCTGAGTTTCATTTCGTGCGGTTAAGTACGGTTACAGGGTGTATGGTCTCCCTAGTTAATTAATCTAATTGTTACAAATAATTCGCGATTAGAAGTGGGAGAGATGGGTGTAGGATCTTAAGGGTGGGCGACTTGGGAGCTAGTCGATACTGTCATTACTAGGCTTATCCGAATCTCGAGGACGAAATTCGGTTGTAAGGGGGGAAGTATTTAACACCCCGTAAATTCAAGGACTTTTAATTAAATAAAATATTTAGAGAAAAAAATTATTTTATTCGGACGAATTAAATCCATGATTTGTGAATTTGTAAATTTGAGAAATTTATTAATTTGGCGAATTGAGGATTAAATATTTTGGATTATTTTATGTCACCTTTTTGAGGTCTTAAAGTTGGAAGATGTTATTAATTAATTCGGATGGAAATTTGGAGTATACGGTTGAATCTGGATGGGTCAAAATAATTGGAAATGAGTGGCCATATGTATATATTGGGCCTTGGGACTTAATTAGACATAATTGAGCTCCAAATAAAGAGTTTATGACCTTTTTAGGAGGCCCCTAGGCCTAAAAATGGGAATTACGTTTCAAACCTGAAGTGTGTAAGGGTGAGGCAACTTAAAGTCATTTTAGAAGTCTAAAACTAGGGAGAGCTTATGAGGAGAGCCATTAGAAGACAAGTTGGGGATTTTGGGAGATAGCTTCAAAAAAAAGAGGGGATCCTTGCATTCAATCCAACATTCTCATCCAAAGGCTTTGATCTACAAATTGAGGCAAGTAGTTTAATTTGCAGTTGTTAATTTGTATTTACCTATCCATATTAAAGGAGGTGAGAATCAATTAATATGTTATGGTTTGTGTTCATTAGAAATTGGGGATTTCTTTGATTTGAAGTTATAAATATGTAGAGGTGTTAACATTTGATGAATTTGATGCCCTAATTGATGAAATTGTTAGGGTTAGATTGAATATGACACAAGTATGAATTTAGGATGAATATGGGGATGTTTTGGTTAAGAAATTTGTACGGAATGAAGGTTTAAAATGTATTAATGGCGGACTATGTTTTTTACAGAAGAGAGAGAAAAGAAGATGATACCAGGGTCATTCGAACGACCTGGTATCTTGTTCAAACGAGAGCCACTGAAGTTCAAATGACAGGGCTTGTCATTTGAACGACCCGCTAAGTATGTCAGATTTTTAGTTTCCCCTGATTCAGACATGTTATGTGTTGGAGATTTACAGTTTCTGTTTCAGTTGATTTCTAGAATTTGAATATGATTTAGGGTTTAATTTGTGAGTACTTAAACTTGAACTGATTAGAGGATTAATGAATTATAAGATGTAAGGTTCATGATTTAGTAAATGGTAACCTTGTTGATATTTCTGAAATTTTGGGGTATGATATAGGGTTTAATTTGTGAGTACTTACCCTTAAATTGATTAGAGGATTAATGAAATTGAATGACAGATTGAAACAATTAAATTTCGGGATGAGAGAGAGAGATTTCGGGTATAATTGGTAGGGTGACACTAAAATAATGAAAATTAATTAGTGTATAATTAATTGAAATGAAGTCGAACCATAAACTTACATATTTTAGTCTTGTGTATGAGCCTAGTACACCGGTAGCCTGGATTTATATATATGTATATACGGTGATGTGTAGTATATGTATATATGATTTATAAATATTTGTGTGAATAATATTTATAGTAAATAATACATATTCAAGTGCTATCACTGGAGGTTGCGCGATGTGGGTGAATCTCCTAACTTGAGGAGCAGGGGGAGTATAGTTCCCAGGTCACAACGTTCGATTCAGGAGTGCGACGAATGGTGTCTAATTTGATCTCACTACCGTGGGAAACTATGGTTGCCTCAACAACGTTTGTTTATATTCTGAAACGAGGAGCTAACCGTATCAGGGTTTCTGGTGGATGAGAATACCCGATTATGATAGTATTGTAATACCCCGTATTTTTATGCTATATAAATTTGGGGATTTATTAAATTTAATGTGAATGATTTATTTAATAAAAAAATCCGGAAATTAATTATGTTATAATTATTAACGTGACAAGAGTTAGTAATTATGGGAAATTGGTTGAATATTACTAAGGAGCAAAGTAATATATTATATTGGTTATATTGAATGTCATGAGTGAATTAAATGACGATTTCGAAAATTTAAGTCGGAACGTGCTCGTGTCACGTCGGGACTAATTTGGTTAAATAAAAAGTGAATATTTTATAAGTTGTCCGTATGGTCGTTTTGAGTGCGCCAACGCATCCGGTAGGGTCGAGATAGTCATAAAAGTGTACCCGGGGGTGTAGTTTGGGTCTCGGGGGATTTTTAAGCCTAATTAGTACCCCGGGAGGGCATTTTAGTCATTTTACATAATTGGGTAATTAAACCCACGAATTTCAGCAACCTATATCAGCCACTAGGTTAACCTTTTAGGGTTAGAATATCCAGAAATCAAGTGACGGCCATTGGAGAAGAGAGGAGAGAGCTCCAAGGCAATTCAAGGCCAAAAAGCCACCGGATTGCACCGCCACCACCACCACCGCGTAGATCGCGAGACAAGGAACGCAGCCATACCAAAATCAGCCGTGAATCTGCATACCCAAAATCCCAGGCAAGTATTTGACTTGCATATTTTCGTTAATGGAATCTTTATATTAGTCTAGGATTGTTTAGAGATGGAAACTATGGAAGAAAAACTAAATTTGTGTTAGGATAATGCATGTAGTTTTGATTATATGGAAATTCTGGAACCCTTGCCATGTAGAGGAATATAACCCACGAAATTTTGATGATATATTAGAAGGAATTTCTGGTAAAAACAGATTAGAACCTTGATTAAGGAAAACTCTAGGGTTCTTGATGATTAGATGGGATTTTGAGTTAATTATCCATGTTTAATGATAGTTATACACATGCTTTATGTTATAAACACCTGGTATAATGTTATAATGATGATAGTAGGATTTTTGGGATGATTGGAATGGAAAAACATAGTTTTGGATGAAGAAGTTTAGTGAAACCCGTAACTGCATTCTGCAGAATTTCGCCCAGATCTGCTTGATCGATCGATCAAGCCCCAAGCTTCGATCGATCGACCCCTCCTGGCAGACTCCTAATTCCCTCTTTAAATGAGTTAAATTCAAATTGTCGTGATATAATTCTTGGGCATTCTTGATAAAATTATTTGGGAGACATTGAGGACCAGTAGGGCATAGGAATAAATGTTTGGACCTTTAATCTTCAACGAGAATGGTATTTATGGGACATTTACTTTAGGGTTGGTGAATTTATAAATTTAAAGGGTGAGGTGCGTAAGAGAGTTACATTGGAACCTAATAAAGACACTTACTGAATTTCAGATTTGTGAGGATATAGTCCACGAGTGTCAGGTAATGAGTGAGAAAACCCTTCGAGTTAAGGTTAGGAACGAAACCTTATACGTATTTCTCTAAATGTGAAATTAAGGATAAATGGTATAATTATGGGTAACATGAAGAACCTATGTTAATATGATAAAGTGGTATATTTATATGATTGTGTGTACATATATTATATACATGTGAAAAACATACCGCGCTACTTGCTATCCTTGAGGTTACCGCGCGGGGACAGTCTTATCTCGATGGGACCTTTATGGGGGATATTGACTTGTACCCTAGAAGATAGATATCCTTGGTACAGGCTATCGAATTGATAGTTCAGACGGTCCTAAGAGACGCGAGTATGTGCCATCCTCTTAGAGACTTGGAATCTATGCTTCGCCTCGATATTGTTTGTATATGTGTTAATACAATTCGAGAGTGATTCCGAATTTGTATTCCCCTTGATTTGAGTGGTATGGGGTTTGGATAGTGGAAGTATGCACGCACCATAGTTTTATTCGGGGTGCTGTTATATATATATATATATATATATATATATATATATATATATATATATATATATATATATATATATATTATACGAGTAGTTAATATATATATGAGATTATGATATTTGAAACTGCCCACTGAGATTTGATAAGTAGGACATGGTTGTTGGCTCAAATTATAAATACTTGTTTTGAGAAAGTATAATATGTCACTGGAAACTTTATTGTTTTTTTAAAGTTAAAAATAGAGAACTTTGGTTACAAATTGGAACATCTTTTTAAAGTGGAAATAGTGAATTGCAAATCTTACGAGTAATCTAAGATATGTTAAATCTTTTAGAAAGACTAGTGAGATAATTGATAAAACAAACCGTTGGGAAGATTAGTGCGATAGGTGTGCACATTAGAAGAGAGGTGAGTATTTCTCAAGAGAGTGACGCACTAATATGTTGTTGCATTGGCCTGTATCAATTTAAATACTTGCTAAACGTATTTTAAATCAAACACACTTTCGGGCTCTGACCCGTTTCTTTCTTTCTCTCTCTCTTGTATATATATGTATATATTTCAGGTGTCCAGCCACAGGGGCGTCTTGCTTAGGATCCTTTGAGAGGAACGTGCTGCAGCTTAGGTGGGAGTTACAGGTCACTTGCGTAGACGGCTTCCTTTATTGACTCCACTTCTAGCATTCTCATTTATTGGGCATGTGTCGCCCTTTCCATTATTTCATTTGTTGTTGGGACATTTATATTTCAGTTATTTCCAGTATTGTTCTATGGGATTTATTCAGTATGGATTTGTGATTCTAGTTTCATATGTTGACATTCGATTGGCGAATGTATTATATTATTTGGTTTATCGTGGTGTGATTCTTAATTGTAGAAATGTTGTTTTTAAATAAATAAATCTTTTTCGTTAATTAAAATTTGGAATGTATGTATAAAAATGGTTTTGACACTTAGCTTAATTATTTAGGGTGTTAAATTGGAAAAATGTATTTTTAGCGACAGTGATGCTGACAATGAACCAACTGTTTACCTTGCTTTAATTTAATAAAGGAGTGATCGCCCGGTATTTAATTAGGCGGGGTGTCACAAGTATCCAGAGAACACCCGGTGAGTGCCTACTCGGGGGATAGTATATATCTACGACATGTATATATGAATGTTGTAGGCTTAGTACGTATATATGGTATTATTATATACGAGATAATACAGGATGAGAATTATATAATTAATATAACTTGTGAAACAATTATATAGTATTGAATGGGAATTAATTTAAATAAGTTAGTGTGAATAATAACTTATAACTCGTATACGTGAGGTGAATCATATAAGTTGTATAACTCGTGAGAATGTTATATGGCATTACGTGAGAAATGACATAAATAAGTTAATGAGATTAATAGCTTATAAAGTATACTAAACCCATTAGGGATAGAGTAGCAGGAAATCGTGGGATATATGTGATGAGACTAGTTACGAGGTGGTTAGCCAGGTGGTTCATGTATAGAACGTTAGGTGTGCACATTAGGGGATGGGTGAGGTGTCCTCAAGAGAGTGTACGTCACTAACGTAAATATGAAGAGCATCCTTGCATTTTAATTGACTGCATTTAAATTCACTTGCCAAAAAGTTTTAGATTTTAACCCTTGCTATAAAATATTTTCAAAACCTTTTAGGTGTCCAGCCACAGGGATGCCAAAATTGTTATATTTCAGGTTTTCGCAGCTGCGGCACATGTGGATGTTGTAGGACTTTGACTTAGTTTCTTCTTTATTTTTTTTCTAAAGTAAGATGCAGTCAGTGTTCCATTTGGGCATGTCGCCCTAGTTGTTCCATTTTATTTCAGTTAGTTGATGTATTCAGTTATTACTCTTGTGATTCATTTCGTTATTTCAATTGTAGACGATGGTTGTCTCGGCAATGATTAACTTGATCCCATTTTTAGTATTGTTCATTTCAATGATTGTATGATGGGTAGCTGTTTATTCTTTCGCTTGATGTTGTTGGGTAGTTAAATAAAAAGATAAAATTTGGCACCATGTCTTTTGAATACTAGGTGGTTAGTAAGTTTTAAATAAAGTTTTCGACAGTGATGCTAAGAATGAACTAGATGAGGATCCTGTTTAATCTGGTATATGACTGATCACCCAGTATTTAAGTAGGCGGGGTGTCACATGCATTTTGTTGCAACCCCCCTTTTGGAGGCATTTTAGCAATGTTTTAAGCAGTAAAAGGGAAGTGTTTGCAACAAAAATTCCATAACTATGCATTTTGATGCAACGATCTCCTTTTTGGGACTTTTCAGCAACATAGGGATGTGCTTGCAACAAATTGAGTATTCAAGGGAGGTGTTTTGCATAAAAAATAGTTCAGGGAGGTTTCTATAGAGAATTGTATATTTTAGCGGGGTGCACTTTACCCAATATAAAATCCAGAAATATTCAGTAGGTACATTTTTTAGTATGCAAACAATGTCATCAAGTCTTGTAAAAGAGAAGACAATTTTATCTTCCTTCCCTGATAATAATACAATAATTATCCTAATGTGTAAGCGCTGAAATCGTGAATTTTAGAGCTCAAGCAGATAAGCGACCAATACAGGTTTCTTTAAAGTCAAAATCGCCCAATAAATGAGTCAAAGTCCTTAATGGAAGAAAAGGAGAGAAAACAAATGAAAAGAATAAAAGTTTAACCAATTTTGGCCTCCTCTAAAATCAGCAAGGCCCAACAATAAAACCTGAACATGCTCTAACAGATTCGGGATGTGTCATGTAATACTTCAGACATACAAACTATTTAGATTTATACAGTTAGAACTCAAGTAACTAACCGATGTGGTATAAACCCTAAACCTACGTGATGAATGTTTTCCTTGATATCATTAGATATACTAAATTATAACACACACACACACACACATATATATATATATATATAGTCGTGCTCTTGTGCAGACTAGTTCGCATTTTAAAAATGCGGACCGGACATGTGTCACCTGGCAGTGAGCCCAGAAAACAGAGAGAGGGTGCCTATAATTTAGGCAATAATTTTTAGACACACCGTTAGGTGACACATGTCTGGTCCGCATTCTTAAAATGCGGACTAGTCCGCACAAGATCATTATATATATATATACTGGTGCTTTGGAGGCGCTATCAAATTTTACGATTTTACGAATTTGAAAAATCGACCAATTAAAGCACTCGCACAAGCCCCCTCCCCCACCCCCGCAATGCATAATGGGTACCTATAGCCACTATAAAGATACAAGCTCTACCTCTCTTTTTAATATCTCTTCCAATTGACCAAATTACCTTCCCCACGTATCTCACCAACACTTTTGCAAAAAAATTACCTTTTCAACGACACCAATGTTTTTTATGGTTCAATCTGGACCACCAGTTGGGAGAGACCGAAAACACCATCCCTATTTATTACATACCAGTTCCATCTAACGCAACAAATGCTCCAAAATATGTGCCATTTTAAACTTTGCCTCGCTGCAAAAATGAAATAACTTTAGTATAAAATTTAATCATCCAATATGAAACGTGCAAAAATAGTAGTAAAGTAAACTCTTAAGCAGATCAACTTGATACATCTAACCAATCAAAATGTTCGATTCTTCCAACGATCATCAATATTAGCAATAAATTGTTTAGAAACAAATTTTCTTGTAGAAGGACCAAAAAGCATAACATTTTATGAAAAGGGGGAAAATACCAAAAGAAAAATATGTCATCTTACCCCTGGCCCTCATTCATTTAAAAAATATGTGATCTTACCCCTGAGATCAATAAATATTGGCATTTGAATAATTGGTTTTCATTTAAAAACTTATACCCTTATAAAGTCATATCTTAATGAAGGCCACTGAGATGAAAATATATGAAACAATGTGAAGCTTGAGCTCAAAGACCCATTCTTCAGATCTCTTGAAAATGAAGGAAAGTCATTCTATGATGCAGTTCATAATGGCACTAAATTGGTAAGAGGGACAATGAATTATATGAAGCATATAAATATAATAACTAAGGAACGAAGGGCGGGAGAGAGTTTTTTCTATATATACAAAGTAAATGTAGCCTCTCCTCGGCAGCATTTACATATTTATAGGACCAAAAACAAAAAAGAGATGTGTGACCAGGAAACTGATGAGCCAAAACTAGACGACTGATACTAGAAAGCCATAAATACGGGGTTTTATAATTAGCCCCATTACAAGCACCAAGAACACAAATTATAAAACACTGAACAACTATAAAAAAGAAACACCATAACCATACACCCACCCTACCATCATGTAAATTTAATCTGAATAGTAGGAATAACCATTAGATCCATGCGATATTGATCATCACCACGTTAGTAGGAGGACCCAACCACTTGATAACTAAGACCATTGGCTTATAACTAGAGGTCGAAATTTGAAAGAACTTGGCTATATTGGGGTCTAAGCACTGAATTTTCCATGGAGCAAGAAGTTTGAAAGTATCCAATATAAGTCTAACAGATTACTGAACAATACCATGCGTTGTTGGCCTCACGTTGTAAAAGTGTGATCTATTACGAGCTTTCCATAACTCCCAACAGACAATACAAGGATCAATTTGGAATAATACCCATCAATCGAGTGCTTTTTTATTCTGAGTCGCCAAGTATTAAGGATAAAACGAATACACGAGAGATAGCAGCCCATAGCAAAATGCCTAAAATATTAGTCCCAAACCTCTTTAACCACCTCACTAGACAAACATGTGCTGCAATGTGTCATCAGAAGAAGATTTGGAGTAGTAGCCTCTATATTTGGAACAATGTCTAATACCAATTTTGACAATGACATCTTCAATAGGAATCAAGTATTGCAAAACTTTACACATGAAAATATAGATTTTTATAGAATGAATTTATTCCCAATGTGAGAAGAAGCAAAAGAAGAGTTTTTTTTTTTCCATAACATCCCACGAAGAAGAGACTGAGTATATACCATTAGATGTAGCAGACTCAGCTAGAGTGCCCTATCCCTTGCAATAACTGGGATTAAAGGTTGTAATATTGCTAATAGCATTGACAGGTAGCAAAGAATGCAATAGATTAAAATTCCACTGCCCATCGTTCCAATAATCCATTAACACTTGAAGCCAGGAATCATTAATAGAGAAAAGTGGGCCGAAATATCATATTTTTTTCAATCCTAATGATGAATCTTATGGAAAGACTTATTTGACACTGCAATTTAGTGTTGTTGCTGTAGAATAATCCACCTCTTGAGCCGTCGCCATGAATATTTTCAAAAACATCTTGGCTTGCACCGGCTGAACTCCATCACAGTGGGACCCAGCTAATCAGAAACCCCTGTGCATATCACCAACAGAAATAGAATTCCCAACCTATGAACAAATATGGGCCATTGATTACAAGAGATCAATGGCCAACAAATATGCTTGTATTAAAACCTAATAAAGAAAAAACAACCAACAAATGAAAAAACAAACACCACCTCTATACTATTAATTACATTTATTATTTTTACAAAATCCAAACAATGATTAAAACAAATCCCAGCATTATCAAACACTTCATTAGTTTTAGTATTTTTTTTCTCAACAACCTTTATACTATTTAATATGTTAGAGGGATCATTATTTTCAAAAAATGGTTATTCAGAAATACAAAAAGATGTCAAGGACACAATGCAATAACACATCACCTCCAAATTATAACCACATCTCCATACACCATCTTGCCCCTATATCAGAAAGCCCCACACAAATTGAAGTGTAAAAATCTATGAAATGTCTTTAAGAAGGTCTAAAATTTTGTTAAAGAGACATTTACATTATTTCTTTCCATTTTTCAATAAGAAAGTTTATATAATTTTTTTCCACATTTGCAATTAATATTTAGTGAAATATCTAAATCTTAAACGAATTCCCTAGACGAGTCAGAGTTTTGAACTAAAAATTAGTCCATGGATAGCAGACATATAGACCCAATACCAAATCTATTAATTACAACCTATTAAATCATAAATCAAGTTTTTATGCTTCCAGGTACACCCTTCAATGGCGGTTGAAACTAGAAATAATAAAGGGTACCGAAACATATTGTTTAAACATCAAAATGTCAAAAACATTATATTTTATACACATATACTAAGTTTAAACACAAAAGGTGTTGGTAAATTAAGAGAGCGAGGTTAATAAAATATGCTTAACTCAATTGCAATAGCTTATGCTAGGAAACTAATAAAACATATTCATAATTTCTTCTGATAAACTAAGAAACTATAACTTATTGTCTTTAAGAACATCCTCATAATTTGTAAATAGGGCCTAAATCTGAACGTATAAAGTCTACAAAACAAAGAGCGCATGAGGTAAAATATACCAATTTAATAAGATAAAAAAGATGAGGAAACTAATCACATCTAAGACAAATTGTTAAGAGACACTTTCACAAACCATCGAATGAATTGGATGTTTGAAAATCACGTGAGACATGTTGGAAAAAAAAACATTCTCAGTAGAATTTTTCGACCCAATTTTATGGAAACTAAGAAAATCCAGATTTTATTAACCCTAACAAATCCCCAAATCTAAAACCAAAATTTGGAAAACCCTTCCATTTTTGTAAAATTCATGTTGAGAGAGATAAAAAAAAGCTACCTTATTTAGTTTGTTGGAAAGAAATAGAGAACCTGTGAGAGAGGCACTGTGCAGGGTTAAAGGATACGGAAGCGAGTGTGTGTTAAGGCGAGGTGAGGAGGAGAAGGATGAGAGATTCTTGTACTAAAAAGAATGGCTTGTAGATTTTTGGTCGACACACTTCCATCTTATGAAATGAATTTCCATTATTCAGGTCCAATAGCAAATCATCTTTCATTTAACATACACTTTTAACAGACTACCAAAATACTAATGTACAAGTTAATGAGTTTATCTACGAATCTAATTCAAATTCATTGAAAACTCCAATTCTATAAATAACTTTGCCACATTATTAAATCACCTGCAAACACATTACTATCCCTCCCTTTCTCTCTCTCTCTCTCTCTCTCTCTCTCTCACACACACACACTCATGCTAAACACACAAACACTATCTTTTAGCAGATGACACACACACTAACATCCCACACACGCATGTACACAACTAACAAGCACTATATTGCATCAGAACATCCACATGCCACAGAAACACACACAAAAATGCACAGTTTTATAGGAGATAGAAAAGTGCCACACACACTTTGGCGCACTACGCTTCCAAGCATACTCACTCAATAATTTTAATGATGCGATGTTTATATGGAGGGAAAGAGTATAAATCTGTAGAAAAATAAACAAATGAGTAAACAATGAGCCATTATATTTTATTTTTAATTTTTTGTTTGCAAACACAAAAAATAAATAACATTAGTTAATTTGATTTAGGAGAAGCAAATCAGGTCGTGAGATTAAAAATGGATGATAAGGAGATTGACCATAAAGTCTTTTATCATTATATTTTAAATATTGCCTCGGTCTATTGTTATGTAAACATATATATAAAGCACTTATGGAAGAACAATATAAAGCAAGATTGAAGCATACAAAAATAATAGAAATATCCAATAAAAACATTTATAATCAAATAACTAAATCTGGAAACCCTAATTGTGTCAAAACAAAAGGTAAAAGTCAAGACCCGACACACAAAATTAACAACTTAAATGGTGTTAAAAAAAGTAATGGGTATATGAGAGTACTTGTGGATGAAGGTGGTGATGCTGTAAGATGGATGTGATCTTGACATTGGATACTAAATATCATATGAGTGAAAACCAAGACTCATCCAACCATTAATTGATTGACACAATGATTGTTCTTGCTTCAAATTATTAAAGCAATAATGAGAGATAAATTTCACATATTCAAGAAAACGATAACATAAAGCATGGTAACTTGCCACAAATCAATATAGCTAATGGTTTATAATGCCCGAACTTAACCATGATGGTTAGCATAATTTAATTGCAACAAAACCCTAAGCATTTAGTTAAAATATAACCATAATATGTCAAGATAATTGAAAAGAGAACAATGTATTATTTTCCTATAAAAATACTAGTGAATACCTTAGCGGTGTAACTCGATTCAAAATACCAAAAAATGTAACACGTAATTGTCGCACATTGACAGACTATAAAATTACAATCAAAATACGAATGATCCAATGTTATCGCTTTTTTGGGTGCAGCCCCACGTAAATGCGCCCTATATATTTATCAAAAGCTATATATAAAAAGTAAAAAGACATTAGAGAGCCTGGAAATAGCCCATAGATCAAAAGAAGATAAGAAAGTATGTTACCACATGCCTTAATTTTAGAGATAGAATGAAAATCTCACAATGTCTCACTTTAAAAGCTTAAAAAAAAGGGAGATCTACCATAGACCTTTACCTCCCATAAAAAGATTAACAAAGAACGAAATCTTTATCCATTCCCTCTCATTTCATCCTGGCTCCCTATTGTTAGATTCATACAACTAACCACTGCACCCATGATTTCCCTGTTATCCAATGAAACTACAAAAAAGTAGGGACACCCAGTACCTCCACCTCACCAAAGATCATGTAATTTGTAGTAAGTTACTTTAGGACAAAATTATTTTTAAGACCTGTACAAGCTTGCACACCTGATAACACTACCACATACCAGGTGAAAACTAGGTTGGGAGATTAACTACCAATCCACCTTTGAGAAACAAAAAATAATTGCAACATAATGAAAGTTCAAAAAGTAATATATGGCTATACTATTATATGTCCATGGTAAACCTGACGATTATGTACATATTCCAAAAAAGAAGGAACATCACGATAGTGGCCTTGATCACTACTTTCAACTTCAAGGGGTTTGTAAAAGAAAATGATATCCCCGTCTTCAAGCTACAAAAGGGGAGAGTAAAGGAATGGAATATATCTTGCATTCAGTCACTTCTAACAATTAAGTAATAAACAAGAAGGCTAGTTCATTAAATCGAGATTCTTATCAATGTGTTCACACATGACGTTAGGATCAAATTTATTTCCTAGATATCAGAAGGGCTGGGAAAGACAACTACCCTAATAAAATCACAAAATATGTGACTATCTTGGGAAGCTCGGAGCATTGTTTTTAAATGCATAGTAATTAGAAGGCAGATCTCAGTGAGTTCAATTCCTTCATGGGGAGCAAAGCAAACCAATCCATTCAGATGCACACCAGATTAGTCGACAATTGCAAGACTTGTGAATTCTAAAGAAGCGCTAGATGATTATCATAGATTGTTAAAGAGAAAATAATACAGGAATTTTCAGAACAATACCGATCTATACGGCCAATATCACCATTTATGTAAAGATAGATATACACACAAACACTAAAACAAGTATATAGACACATTAAGAGAGATTGCATAAGATGCAAAAAACATTATAAAGACATAAAAAGACTTATTATTTCCCTGAGTAAGTTGTTTGACAACATAATTGAACAATTTATATAGAATTAAGCTATTCAAACAATTTAATTGTTTAAATAGATAAGATCGAACTTCAGCTACTACCCTAAAACATAAACAAGGTACTTTCTACCATGCATTGCATAGGTTTTATCTAAACAAAAAGAGAAAATAGAATAGTTCATTCGTCCAAGTTCAATCAAAAGACAATGTATGCTCAAAAACCAAGTTCAGTCATTTACATAGTTGACAAGAAGAAAACAAAGCAGATAGAACTGTTCATCCATATTCAGTTAAAAATAGAACATATGTCGAACAATAACAGTTGGCTATCTGCTGAGCTAATACGAATGAAATTAAACTACACCTAAATCATTCAGGTTAAAGTGAAAGTTAAACATATTATGAAGGAAATGTTTGTATAACAAAAAGTGAAGAATATCACATGACAAGATATTTCATTTCTAGAGAGATAAGGTGACAAATAATTTTAGTCCTTAATTAAGAATCAGCTTATTGGGCAACATGAAACCAAGATTGCAATAACTTGTGCAACATAAACATAATTTAAATTGCCTCGAATTCTCTAGAAATGACTCATTCGTATAAGAAAAAATAAGAGGGAATTATAAGACCACCGTATGCAAAAAAAAATTCCCCATTTAGATATATTCATACTGATTGGAGCTTTGAAGGACACTTGATTGGCATGCTCGTGTGTGACACCCCGCCTAATAAATTATCGGGTGATCAGTCCCATATCAAATTAAAACAGGAATCTCATTTGGTTCATTCTTAGCATTACCGTCGAAAACTTTTTAAAACTTACTAACCACCTACTATTCAAAAAAGCTGGTGCCAATTTTATCTTTATTAATCTAAGACAAAATAAGTGCAAAATTAAAACAAAACATCCCATGCTGATAGAACCAATCATCATATAGGATAATAAAAAAACTTGCTGGATAAACCATCGGCTAAATCCAAAACCAAACTAATCTAATAGAGAGTAATAAATCCCATACAATCTAAAAAGAAACTAAATAAAACTGTGAGTGACATGATCGAGATATACTGATATGAATCCTTATACTAGGAATAGAAAAATAGATGTGTCTATCCAAATCCTGCAACATCCGCATATGTTGCAGCTGCGAATCCCTGGAATGAAGTCACACCTGACGTCCCTGTGGATGGACACCTAAAAAGTTTTGAAAATTATTTGATAGCAAGGGTTAGAACCCAAAACGTTTTGAAAATATTTAGCAAGTGATTAAATTGAAATAAATTTAAAATGCATGAATGCTCTTCATATTTAAGCTAGTGTCGCACTCCCTTGAGGACAGACTCACCCCTCAACTAATGTGCACACCTAACGCTTTCTTTATATCCCCCTAGTCATCTACCCTGTAACTAGATAATCGATATAACTTCTTTCAACCACCCTACTCAAACCCGAGTATGCTTAATATATGATTTATAAGTTATTAATCACATTAACTTTGTTAATCATTTTCCCTTTTTAGATCCATATAACATTCACAGTCGTTATATAATTAATATAATTCACTTCACATATTTAATTGCCCGTATATGACTATTTATCCTATTATATACGTAAAACCATATTATAACATTCACACATATGTTGAATATATATATAATTCATCCTCTCGATTAATACCTCACCGGATGTATTCTCTAAAGTGCTATCAACCCAAGCTACTCAGCCCCACCTAAAGTTTCGAAACAACTATGGTCCGCCGAATCGGACGTAAATAATGAACGTAATGGAGGCGGTCATATTTCCCTGAGTATGAGGACATCATCTCAATGCCCCTCCTCTGAAATTGGATGCTATGACCTAGGGATATACTCGCCCTACTCCTCAAGCTAGGGGATTCACCCACATCGCGCAACCTCTCTTGATAGCACTAGAGTATAGAATTTAATTAAATATCTAGTCACTGATACTTATAAGCGCACACACACAATATATATATATATATATATATATATATATATATATATATATATACATGCTATCACATACCGTATATATATAATTTAAATCCCGGCTTTACTATGTACAAAAATCCGTAGCACTAGCCTATATTTTCTCGAGTTTATGGTCCGACTCTAATTAAATTAATTTGCCCATTAATTAATTTATTATTTTTTCGAGTCTATGGTCTGACTCTAACTTAGTTAATTCATCCATTAATAAATTAAATACCTCGGCGTCACTCAATCAGTATACCTGGACTCACTCACTTGACCCGTATATCAATATTTAGAATTTAATGCCCAAATTCCCTCTAATAAGTTTGGCACGCTAATTAATTAAATTGGCTTTAAATGTATCTCTCTCACATTTAATTCAAAGGCCACCCATACTCTTTGTCTCTTAAAGTCCCCAACAAACTCATCACTTAATCATAAGGGCTTACTGTTTGAGATTTATCCCAAAGTCAAAGTTCAACCCAAACAGTAAAAGCCACCGAAATTGCCAACAATCATAACACGTCGCTCGAATGAGCCATGTATCATTCGAACGACATAGAATGTCGCACGAACGAAACCCAGGTCACTCGAATGACCTCCTAGGTTTTCTCTCTCCTCTGTTTCTTCTCCAAACGACGTCATGAAGATTTTACAACTTTCTAAACCCAAAAATTTCACTATTCACTGATCTTATAACTCAATTCCATGGCTACTAAGTTTCCTTAAACATTTAAACAATTCTAAATCGATTTACTCCCACAATCAAACCTTGTCCCCATTTACATTACTCATATTTAAATCAATTACACATATTTCATGCCATTCACAGTTCTACGATTCTTCATCAATTTCATACGAGTCAAATACCCAAATTCATCACACAATCATCTATATTGATTTTCTCACATCAACAATATACGGGATTAACTCCTAGGCATAAATCACAATTTAAATTACTGGACACTACAATATTTTTCCTTCAAATATAATGCCCATTTTATTCCATAAATTTGTAAATCCCCAATTTATGTACCAACCCAACCCAAAATCATTTGTTTAACAACTACCATAATATGAATTGAAAACTGCAATTACTTTATAAGAAAGTTTAACCACTTGCCTTAGGATTCGTAGTGTCTGATTAATCCTTTGGTGTAGAGATTTGGTTTATTGAAGAACACCTCCCTTATTCTTCCTTTGGGCTCCCAAGAGTTCTCCATTTTTGCTCCTCTACGTTCTCAGATTTCTCCCAAATGAGTTATGTCGGCCCATAACTTTTTCTACGATCTCGGCCCATCCGGAGTCAACCGTGCACTCATAATTGTCATCCGAAATACTTTATAACATCCTCTAATTTTCGACCTCAAAAATAGGACACAACTATCCAAATAATTAAATCAAAATTTACCGAATTTAAATAATTCCTCCAATCTAAATAAATTCGCCCTATCAGAAATTTAAATCTCTCCAATTTAAATATGTTTTATTTCTCCCAAAAATAATTATTTTCTATGTCCTCAAAATTACGGGGTGTTACATCATGGTCTCTAATTTTGTGTTTGTTCATATTGCAAAACGTGAGTTTTATTACGAAAATGAGAAACCAAGGACAAAATTGAATTATAGTTACCCAAACAACATTATTTCAAATGAATACTTTTGCAAAGGAACATAAAAATTCTAGACCAAGAAATCAACTTCTCTCTAAACAACACATAGTGGTGGAGAAAGACGTTTGCACCCATGTTCAATGATTTTGGCCCACATTGTGCCTTGGTGGGATGACATAAAGTTGTTTAAAGAAAGGTAGTTGAAGCATTTATTAGTTGGCTCAAAACAAGTGGTTGACACCCTAAATTGAAGGAATAAAATGCAGAGACTTTTTTGAATTAAAATTAATTCAAAGGGTCTCTTGCAAAAACTGCATAGTTCGAGCGCGCGCGGTGGGGTTAAGGAGTGCATCCTTAAACATATATATAAATTATTAGATTTTCCAAACACAATAATACAAATTAAGAACAACTCATCAGATTTTATCAACATTTAGATATAGGAAGAAATAAACAATGTATAATACTGGCAAGAGAAATCTAAAGCCAGTGTTATGATGTCAAAAAACATTGCTCATTTTGGGTATGTTAGGAGATTAGGCCCATTTATTTTATGTTTCCATTTCTAGTTTTATTGTATATGGGTTAGGTCATATTATAAGGCCCGACCCACTATGCTTTTCATTTTAGGGTTTTGCTAGGGTTGTACGCCTTGGAGGTGGGCTTTCACATCCTTCGGTTTTATCTTTATTTATATATATATATATATATATATATATATATATATAGCTCCTTAAGAGCTTTGCTAAAAACATCTCAAACCGTAACCTCATGTTTTCAGCCGAGAATAACAAAGATGGGGAGGAAAAAGTGTGAACTTGGCATCAAGAACACTTGAAAGTAGTTGTTTAAGATAATTTCACACACAATGGAACTTTTGCATCCTTAAGCCTCAATAGATGGGATCTTTAAAATATTGTCTGAAATCCAGTGTTCTATAAGTCCCACCTAGACTTGAGGCTTGGGAGAAACACAATTCCTATGCCGTATTCTTGGTAAAAGGCTTAAGGCACCCATTTTTTGGAAAAAAAAATGCTTTAGTGAAACGATGTCACCTTTTAAAGACATGTTTTAACAAATCGAACCAATATCTCATCCAAAACAATCAAAAGACAAACAACCCAAATTTCTCCACCTCTCGTCCAAAATAAAGCCTAACATTGTCGATCGACTTCCAATCAAAAGACTCTATTTCATTTGAAAGTTGAAAAATACATTTCTTATATTGAATCATTTTGTAGTGATTATTGACTATCGATTTTTCAATGAATACTGATATTGATTATTGAATTACGAAAAATACATTTTTTATATTGCTTATTAAATGTTGAGAAATACATTTTTTACATTGATTATGAAAAAATACGGGGCGTGACCGAGGCGGTGAGGCCAATCCTTAAGCCTTAGAAGCCTAGGCGGACCTTAGGCGTAAGAAGACGTGAAAAGGCATTTAGGCATTTTTTCATATTTTTTAACATTTTTAACTATAACAAGGCAATTACAAATATCAAAATGGTACATACCTTAAAATATGTCTGAATATATGCAAACTAAAATACTATTTTTTTAAATACTAAGAAAAAAAAAAGAAAAAAAAAATGCCTGTTTTTTAGGATGAGAGACAGAGAGGTTTGGGATATTTTTTATCTCTTGATTGTTTTGAATGAGATATTGGTCCAGTTACTTAAAAAAATCTTTAAAAGGAGATATCGTTTCACTAAAGCATTTTTGTTTTAAAAAAAAGTGTGCCTTAAGTCTTTTGCCAGGAATAAGGCGTAAAAGGCTTAAGGCGTGCGTTTCTCCGAAGCCTCAAGCCTAGGCGCGCCTTTTAGAACACTCATTATGGAACAAGAATATGAAATTGATGGCTACCAAACATACGTATGTATTTTCAAAATTCAAGATATGTATTATTTTATTATATTACTAGCCTTAGAATAAGTATAATAATAAAAAAGGGAAAATGCCTTTTTACGCCTAGAGTCCTAAGTGTTGAGACTTGACCTCTACGCCTCAACCAAACCTCACGCCTTTTAGAACCTTGCTAAAATCACTAATATAATGTGGATCTTTGGTTTATAAAAATTTCATTGTGTTGTATAATGTTTTGAGATGTCTTGTAAACAATGTAATTACTATCTTGATACTTGTTTTATAACAGCTTCGAATTTTTTCACATATTTTCTTTACTTGTTTAACCTTTTCAATTTGACTGTTTTGTATTCAACACGCATCTTTCGCCCTTCCAAGATTTGATGAAATATTTTTTTCCTTTGAGAATTTCCTTATATATATATATATATATATGTGTGTGTGTGTGTGTGTGTCTTCATATAATTTATTCTCTACTTTACTTTAGAAGCAGAGATGATAAGATGAAACTTTGTGTTTGTTCATATTTCGACAAGCAACATGAGTTTAGGGAGATGACGCCTCCTTGTTTACATCCTCTCGAGAGTTTTGAAAAAGTACATAATGAAGAGTAAATTATATTTTTCCCTCTTTGAAGATTTGAATGAGTGAAGTTGCGTTAAGACAAAATGAGAAACATACGACATTAAGAAAAAAACATGTCTAAAAAACACAAGTCTAAAATCGAGCCTAACCTAGACCCACACATACCAAAACAACTCTTAAAAACACAATATAGACAACCTAGCCTCATGGGAAAAATAAGACTACCACGAGTTGTTGTTGACCAAGAACATAAACCAAGAAGTTCCATAAAAGCCCAGATGAATGAAGAAATTAAAACTAAAAAAACACCAACTAATAAAGACAAAATATAAAAAGTTACATAAGATAACATACCCGAGCATCCTAAAGTAGGCCTCATTTTGAACACAAACATATAAATAAAAGGATATTTTGATGAAAAAAATTAGAGTTTTGATCGTAAAAGTAGTCCTCATTTTTATCATAATCTTATATTCATACAAGGATATGAATAATACCTCAAGCTAACTATTAGTGTCCATCAAATTAAGTATTTTTAACTTTCAACTAGCAAGTAAAAAAAGAAAAATAAGTGTAGACTAAACCTCTTTCATATCAATTTTCATCTATAAGAACATATAACGAATCAAGTACTTCATCATCTTAAGGAAACACATTTTCTTCCAAAATTTATATTTTTAGCATGTTATTGCCATACATTCAAAACCTATAGAGAAATTACAAACCCCTGTAATACCCCGTATTTTTATGCTTTCTAAATTTGGGGATTTATTAAATTAAATGTGAGTTATTTATTTAATATAAATCCGGAAATTAATTATTTTTAATTACTAACGTGACGAGAGTTAGTAATCATTGGAAACTTGTTGAATATTACTAATGAGTAAAGTAATATAATATTGGTACTATTAAATATCACGAGTGAAGTTATTAATTTAATATAAATCCGGAAATTAATTATTTTTAATTACTAACATGACAAGAGTTAGTAATCATTGGAAACTTGTTGAATATTACTAATGAGGAAAGTAATATAATATTGGTACTATTAAATGTCACGAGTGAATAAAATGACAATTTTAGAAATTTGAGTCGGGACGCGCCCGTGTCGCGTCGGGACTAAATATTGATTAATAAAAGTGAATAAATTATAAGTCACTCGTATGGTTGTTTTGAGCGCGCCAAAGTATCCGGAAGGATCGAGATAGTTAGAAAAGTGTACCCGAAGGTTTAGTTCGGGTCTCAGGGCGTTTTTAAGCCTATTTAGCACCCCGGGAGGGCATTTTGGACATTTTGCATTTTTGGGTAATTAAAGCCACGAAATTTATTAGGTTATATCAGCCATTTGGAATGGTCCCTTAGGGTTAGCAGACTCAAAACCTTAGAACGGCCATTAGAGAGGAAGGTGAAAAGCTTTCCAAGCAATCCAAGGCCAAAAACTCATCCGATTGCACCGCCACCACCACCAACACGTAGATCGCGCGACGGGGAACGCAACCACAGCAAATTCATCCACAAATCAAAACTCTGAAATTCCCAGGCAAGTATTCATCTTGCTTAATTTCATTAATGCATCATTCATGTTAGTCTAGGGTTGATTAGGATGAGTTCCATAGAAGAAAACCCATGTCGGAGATAGGAAAATTGCATGTAGTAATGATATGAATGATAATATGGAAATCCCCTTCATATGTAGAGGTTTAACCATGGATTTATAATGGATTAGAAGTAGAAATTCTGGAAAAGAACTGATTAGAACAAAGTTATAGAAATTTCTAGGGTTCTTGAGATTGATATAAGTTTTGTCCTATAAATCCATGGATATTGATGAAAATTCGCATGCTTTACGTAGGAGATGTTTAATTTGGGTTTATAATGTTTGTAGTACGAATTTCTGGGAGTTTGGGTGTTAAGAATCTGAATTTGGGTGAGGTTAGATGATAGAACCCGTAACTGTTAATCTGCAAAATTCGCCATACCTATTTGATCGATCGATCGAACCGGGAGTGTCGATCGATCGACGCATCGATCGATCGAGCCCCTGCCATCGATCGATCGACCCCTCCTGGCAGACTCATATTTCTCCTTTTTTAAATAGCTGAATTCAAATTATATGAGTAATAATCATTGGACATCCTTATTAAAATATTTTGGGAGATAAAGAAGACCAGTAGGACTTTTTGATAATATTAAATCTTTAATGTAAGACGAGATTTACATTCTTTGGGGACATTTACATATAAGGGACAATAGAACTATGTATTAAAAAGGGGGAGATGAGTAGGATAGTTACGTTGGAAAATAAATGAGTAACCTACTGAAATTACACTTGGGAGGATAGGAATCCGCGAGTGTCACTTAATAAGTTGGGATAATTCCACAAATTAAAGTAAGAAAAGAAATGTTATACGTGATAACCAAATAATGAGAGATAAGGATAAAAATCATAATTATGGGTTATGAGATGTACCAAATTTTGATGTGGTAATAGTAGTATATTTATATGTCTGTGTTTATGCATATACTATATACGTGTAAAAATCATACCCGCGCTACTTGTTATCCCTGAGGTTACCGCGCTGGGACAGTCTTATCTCGATGGGACCTTTATGGGGGATATTGACTCGTACCCTAGAAGATAGGAATCCTAGGTATAGGCTATCAAATCAATAGTCACGGTCCTAAGATACGTGAGGGTATGTGATGACCTCTTGGACTTGGAAACTATGCTTCGCCTTAATATTATTTGTGTTTGTGTTAATACAGTTCAGAGTGATTCCGAACTTGTATTTCCCTTAGTACGAGTGATACGGGGATTGGATAGCAGAGTATGCCCGCACCATAATTTTTATGTGGGGTGCTGTTAGAATATATATATATATATATTACATGGGTGTTTAATATATATATTAAATTCTGAAATATGTGAATTACATCCTGTGTTTATGGTAAGTAAGAAATGAATAATGATTTCAATTGAGAAATATGTGTTTTGAAAGTATAGTGTATTACCGGGAAACTTTATTAACAAATAAAGCTAAAATGAGAGCTTTGGTATTAAATGGAAATTACTTCTTTAATAGCTGAATTATTCAATTTACATCTTACGAGTAACCTAAGATAAGATGAGTTAAACCGTTGGGAAGGTTAGTGCGATAGGTGTGCACATTAGAAGAGAGGTGAGAATTTCTCAAGGGAGTGTCACACTAATATGTTGTTGCATTGGCCTGTAAACATTTTAAATACTTGCTAAACAAATTTTAAATCATTTTCACAATCGGGCTCTGATCCGTTTCCATTTTTTCTCTCTCTTGTATATATATGTATATATTACAGGTGCCCAGCCATAGGGGCGTCTTGTATAGGATCCTTTGGAAGGAACGCGCTGCAGCTTAGGTGGGAGATGCAGGCCTCTTGCTTAGACGACCTCATTCATTTGATTCTACTCTTAGCATTATTTATTCTAGTTGGGCATGTGTCGCCCTTTCCATTATTCAGTTGATTTATTGGATATTGTAATCCATTTATTTCCAGTATTTGCACTTTGGGATTATTATTGTCAAGATGTTTTTTCATTTATGTATTAAATGTTGGATTCAATTAATTGAATGTTTGGTTATTTGGATTTATATATTCCAGGGTAGTTGTTGTGTGATCTTTTATCTATGAATGATGTCTAATTTTAAATGTTGGTTTATATAAAATAAAATTTGGAAAGTAATGTCTAAAATGGTTTTTGACACTTAGCTTAATTATTTAGGGTGTTAAATTGGAAAAGTTATTTTTACTACAGTGATAAGAATGAACCAACCGTTCACCTTGATTATAATTTAATAAAGGACTGATCACCCGGTATTTAATTAGGCGGGGGTGTCACAACCCCTACGAGGCATTTCCAATTGACCTAATTCATCGTTACTCATAGATTCCATCAATAGAATGGTTATTGATGATCAACAGAGAACCCCTTATTAGCCATTTCATGAAGAAAGTGCAGGGCCCTAAATGTATCATTATTTTGAAAAAATTCTTAGATGATAACATTATATGTGCAACCATCAAGTGAATAACCGCTCTCTTCCATTATTCCAAGCAAACCATTTGCTTCGCTTAACATACCTTCCTTGCAATATCCATTAATCAAAATATTATATTTACGGACATTAGGTTGTAAACCTTTTCTCACTAGTAGGTTTCCTAGCTCTACACATATCATCAAAGAGTGCGGTGTAAGTTGCGATGTCAAGATACAACCCACAGTTTTTCATCTCTTCATACATAATGATTGCCCTTGATTGCCTTTGATTTTTACATAAGCCGTCTAATAGAGTAGTGTACGTCACTAGATTTGGATCTTGGGCATGAGCTCGCATTTCATTTAAAAGCTCTAGTGCAACAAGAGGCTTTCCCATGCGGCACAAGCCAGCTATAAGAGTGGTGTAAGTGTACGTGTTAGGAATTAATCCTCTGTGAGACATTTCATGAAAAAATATTTTGGCATCATCCATTCTTCGCTCCCTACAATATCCATTAATCACTATGTTATAACTATGAGCACCGGTTTTAACATCCCCAGCAACCATTAAATCAAATACCTTATTTCCTTCCTTTAATCTTCTTTGCAAATAATATACATCCATGCAAGCATTGTATGTGACTAAGTTAGGATTGACACGTCTTTGAATCATCATTTCAATTATATCAACCGCTTCTTCACTCATGACTTCTTTATAAAATGCATCTACCAATATATTAAAAGTTCGTGTATCAAGACTTATTTTTCGGCTGACCATCTCATTCAACAATTTCTTAACGTCTTTCCATCAGGCTAAATTGCAAAGACTATGGATCAAAGAATTATATGTGATCACATTTGGTGTAACACCTTCACGGATCACTTTTGAAAAGAGGTCTAAAGCCTCATCGACTAGTTTTTCCTTATAAATACTGTTAGTAATTGTGTTTTACACCACAAGATCAACCCCCAAATTTCTTTCTTCCATCTTCTTAAGCAACCCAATAGCCTCGCTAGTTTTGCCCATTTTTCAGAACCCATTTATAATGATCCCGCAAGTAATGACATTGGGTTGGATCCCTTTCCCCTCCATCACATTAAACAACTCTATAGTCTCACTCATTTTATCCTTCCCAATCAACCCCTAATCAAAGTATTGAGAGTGATACAATTTGGTTGATAACTAAGTTTGAAGATTCTCCCGAAAACAAAAAAGCCAAAATCCACCTTATTTAAATGGCAATAATAATTAATTAATATATGAAGATTACAAAGGTTGGTCTTAACTATTTGTAATGACTGGATTTGTGTAAAGAGGGAAATAACAGTGGTATAATGTTTGATCATGATAATGGAGGCTAACACTTGAATAAAATAGAGAATGGAGGGCAAGGGTTGCATATGGGTAATTTGATTAAACGAAGTTAGAGCATCTTAGGTCCCATTGGCGTGAACTTCCAAAACCAACCAATAAGGGTGTCACATCAGTTTCCCGATCAAATTATATCGAAAATGTAAGTCAAAATAGTATTTTTGTTTATTAAAATAGGGTTTATTATGTCCATTTTTAAAAGGAAAATTATATTGTGCCTATAAAATGATAGTTTTACATTCAATTGTTGTGATTTCACAAAACAAGAGTAAACCAACTCAACAAAACCATATTAATTTTAAGCCATGTAATTTGGGAAAAAAATTAAATGAATGAATAAAATCAAACAAAGTCTTGAATGGACATTCTGTGGACTTGCAAGTATGGCATATCCCCAATATTGGAGGCATATCCCATAACCACATTCATAACACCCTAAATGATAATAGTATAAAAAAATCCCTAACAAATGCGAGAAATTCACTTCAAAAATATCATATATGAATAAAAGAATGTCAAACTAATATATAAGCCCCTATTGAGATCTTAAAATGAATTAGCATATAGTAAAGAATTAAAATTCAATATCCACTCATATCCAGAGGCGAAACTACAACATGGATGAGGGAGGCCATGGTCCCTTCCAAGATTTCACAAATCTCTACACTAATGCACCAATCTCTCATCCCCTTTCTTTCTTTCTTTCTTTCTTTCTTTCTTTATCTCTTAATATTAACCTCCTTAATTTCTTTCTTAATACTAACCTCCTTAATAATAACCTCCTTCCCCTTTTCAAATAATCTTCTCCCTTTTTCTCGCTCTGTTTTCATTTTTCCTTTAATTTTATGCATCATATATATTACTAATTTTGATTCTTCAAATCTTACTAATGATTTGAATATCATTAAATATAGGGAGTATAACCATTTAGACCCTGTTGTATTTAAAAATTATGTTCCTACGTGGACCAATGAGGAAGGTAGACCTGTCATCCAACGCGGCCGACTAGCATACTTGATCGGCCTCAGAAGCACTTAGTCGCCAGGAAGGCCAATCAACTCTAGAAGGCCAACTAATTATAACATCAATAGTACTCAGGTGGAATACCAACCACTTATGAATTCCTAGAGTTTTACTTATTGTACACCATTGTAAACGCCTAGTAGTATAAAGGCGCTTTATCTTTAGGATTTCACACCCCTATAAATATAAATCAATCCCTTAAGTCAAGGGACAACTCGAATTATACATATGCTTATCTTACTAAGCTACTATAAATCTTATTGAATAATAACAACAGTGGACGTAGGCTATTTTACAGTTGAACCACTCTAAAATCTGTCTTTCATGTGTGTACGGTTTGAGTTATTTCCATAATATTTATCGATGATTATAAAATTGGAATAGATCCAATTTTAGACATCAACAGACCCTAATGTATACTTCAATTACTCGTGTGAGCACTCCCAAAAATATTTATCCCTTGCAATGATTCTCAGACTAATACTCTTTATTTCATTAACAACTCGAGGGAGGTTAACCCGAAAACCGTCGGAAGCCTCTGAATCCCATCATGAATGAGTTTTTTAACCTTAACATCTTAATTTGAAACTATGGTGGAATCCACACCTACCATTGATGTAATTTCCTTATACAACTAGGTATCATTCCATAAAGATATAGAGTTGTCACCTCTCACTAATTAACACAAATGCTATCAAAAGCACCCTATAAATAGTTCTAGGACCCAACATAATTTGTGGTGAATAAGTAGTAGTAAATCATATAACTACATTTAACATATTGATAAATTGGAAAAGTTATTTTTACTACAGTGATAAGAATGAACCAACCGTTCACCTTGATTATAATTTAATAAAGGACTGATCACCCGGTATTTAATTAGGCGGGGGTGTCACAACCCCTACGAGGCATTTCCAATTGACCTAATTCATCGTTACTCATAGATTCCATCAATAGAATGGTTATTGATGATCAACAGAGAACCCCTTATTAGCCATTTCATGAAGAAAGTGCAGGGCCCTAAATGTATCATTATTTTGAAAAAATTCTTAGATAATAACATTATATGTGCAACCATCAAGTGAATAACCGCTCTCTTCCATTATTCCAAGCAAACCATTTGCTTCGCTTAACATACCTTCCTTGCAATATCCATTAATCAAAATATTATATTTACGGACATTAGGTTGTAAACCTTTTCTCACTAGTAGGTTTCCTAGCTCTACACATATCATCAAAGAGTGCGGTGTAAGTTGCGATGTCAAGATACAACCCACAGTTTTTCATCTCTTCATACATAATGATTGCCCTTGATTGCCTTTGATTTTTACATAAGCCGTCTAATAGAGTAGTGTACGTCACTAGATTTGGATCTTGGGCATGAGCTCGCATTTCATTTAAAAGCTCTAGTGCAACAAGAGGCTTTCCCATGCGGCACAAGCCAGCTATAAGAGTGGTGTAAGTGTACGTGTTAGGAATTAATCCTCTGTGAGACATTTCATGAAAAAATATTTTGGCATCATCCATTCTTCGCTCCCTACAATATCCATTAATCACTATGTTATAACTATGAGCACCGGTTTTAACATCCCCAGCAACCATTAAATCAAATACCTTATTTCCTTCCTTTAATCTTCTTTGCAAATAATATACATCCATGCAAGCATTGTATGTGACTAAGTTAGGATTGACACGTCTTTGAATCATCATTTCAATTATATCAACCGCTTCTTCAATCATGACTTCTTTATAAAATGCATCTACCAATATATTAAAAGTTCGTGTATCAAGACTTATTTTTCGGCTGACCATCTCATTCAACAATTTCTTAACGTCTTTCCATCAGGCTAAATTGCAAAGACTATGGATCAAAGAATTATATGTGATCACATTTGGTGTAACACCTTCACGGATCACTTTTGAAAAGAGGTCTAAAGCCTCATCGACTAGTTTTTCCTTATAAATACTGTTAGTAATTGTGTTTTACACCACAAGATCAACCCCCAAATTTCTTTCTTCCATCTTCTTAAGCAACCCAATAGCCTCGCTAGTTTTGCCCATTTTTCAGAACCCATTTATAATGATCCCGCAAGTAATGACATTGGGTTGGATCCCTTTCCCCTCCATCACATTAAACAACTCTATAGTCTCACTCATTTTATCCTTCCCAATCAACCCCTAATCAAAGTATTGAGAGTGATACAATTTGGTTGATAACTAAGTTTGAAGATTCTCCCGAAAACAAAAAAGCCAAAATCCACCTTATTTAAATGGCAATAATAATTAATTAATATATGAAGATTACAAAGGTTGGTCTTAACTATTTGTAATGACTGGATTTGTGTAAAGAGGGAAATAACAGTGGTATAATGTTTGATCATGATAATGGAGGCTAACACTTGAATAAAATAGAGAATGGAGGGCAAGGGTTGCATATGGGTAATTTGATTAAACGAAGTTAGAGCATCTTAGGTCCCATTGGCGTGAACTTCCAAAACCAACCAATAAGGGTGTCACATCAGTTTCCCGATCAAATTATATCGAAAATGTAAGTCAAAATAGTATTTTTGTTTATTAAAATAGGGTTTATTATGTCCATTTTTAAAAGGAAAATTATATTGTGCCTATAAAATGATAGTTTTACATTCAATTGTTGTGATTTCACAAAACAAGAGTAAACCAACTCAACAAAACCATATTAATTTTAAGCCATGTAATTTGGGAAAAAAATTAAATGAATGAATAAAATCAAACAAAGTCTTGAATGGACATTCTGTGGACTTGCAAGTATGGCATATCCCCAATATTGGAGGCATATCCCATAACCACATTCATAACACCCTAAATGATAATAGTATAAAAAAATCCCTAACAAATGCGAGAAATTCACTTCAAAAATATCATATATGAATAAAAGAATGTCAAACTAATATATAAGCCCCTATTGAGATCTTAAAATGAATTAGCATATAGTAAAGAATTAAAATTCAATATCCACTCATATCCAGAGGCGAAACTACAACATGGATGAGGGAGGCCATGGTCCCTTCCAAGATTTCACAAATCTCTACACTAATGCACCAATCTCTCATCCCCTTTCTTTCTTTCTTTCTTTCTTTCTTTCTTTATCTCTTAATATTAACCTCCTTAATTTCTTTCTTAATACTAACCTCCTTAATAATAACCTCCTTCCCCTTTTCAAATAATCTTCTCCCTTTTTCTCGCTCTGTTTTCATTTTTCCTTTAATTTTATGCATCATATATATTACTAATTTTGATTCTTCAAATCTTACTAATGATTTGAATATCATTAAATATAGGGAGTATAACCATTTAGACCCTGTTGTATTTAAAAATTATGTTCCTACGTGGACCAATGAGGAAGGTACACCTGTCATCCAACGCGGCCGACTAGCATACTTGATCGGCCTCAGAAGCACTTAGTCGCCAGGAAGGCCAATCAACTCTAGAAGGCCAACTAATTATAACATCAATAGTACTCAGGTGGAATACCAACCACTTATGAATTCCTAGAGTTTTACTTATTGTACACCATTGTAAACGCCTAGTAGTATAAAGGCGCTTTATCTTTAGGATTTCACACCCCTATAAATATAAATCAATCCCTTAAGTCAAGGGACAACTCGAATTATACATATGCTTATCTTACTAAGCTACTATAAATCTTATTGAATAATAACAACAGTGGACGTAGGCTATTTTACAGTTGAACCACTCTAAAATCTGTCTTTCATGTGTGTACGGTTTGAGTTATTTCCATAATATTTATCGATGATTATAAAATTGGAATAGATCCAATTTTAGACATCAACAGACCCTAATGTATACTTCAATTACTCGTGTGAGCACTCCCAAAAATATTTATCCCTTGCAATGATTCTCAGACTAATACTCTTTATTTCATTAACAACTCGAGGGAGGTTAACCCGAAAACCGTCGGAAGCCTCTGAATCCCATCATGAATGAGTTTTTTAACCTTAACATCTTAATTTGAAACTATGGTGGAATCCACACCTACCATTGATGTAATTTCCTTATACAACTAGGTATCATTCCATAAAGATATAGAGTTGTCACCTCTCACTAATTAACACAAATGCTATCAAAAGCACCCTATAAATAGTTCTAGGACCCAACATAATTTGTGGTGAATAAGTAGTAGTAAATCATATAACTACATTTAACATATTGATAAATTGGAAAAGTTATTTTTACTACAGTGATAAGAATGAACCAACCGTTCACCTTGATTATAATTTAATAAAGGACTGATCACCCGGTATTTAATTAGGCGGGGGTGTCACAACCCCTACGAGGCATTTCCAATTGACCTAATTCATCGTTACTCATAGATTCCATCAATAGAATGGTTATTGATGATCAACAGAGAACCCCTTATTAGCCATTTCATGAAGAAAGTACAGGGCCCTAAATGTATCATTATTTTGAAAAAATTCTTAGATAATAACATTATATGTGCAACCATCAAGTGAATAACCGCTCTCTTCCATTATTCCAAGCAAACCATTTGCTTCTCTTAACATACCTTCCTTGCAATATCCATTAATCAAAATATTATATTTACGGACATTAGGTTGTAAACCTTTTCTCACTAGTAGGTTTCCTAGCTCTACACATATCATCAAAGAGTGCGGTGTAAGTTGCGATGTCAAGATACAACCCACAGTTTTTCATCTCTTCATACATAATGATTGCCCTTGATTGCCTTTGATTTTTACATAAGCCGTCTAATAGAGTAGTGTACGTCACTAGATTTGGATCTTGGGCATGAGCTCGCATTTCATTTAAAAGCTCTAGTGCAACAAGAGGCTTTCCCATGCGGCACAAGCCAGCTATAAGAGTGGTGTAAGTGTACGTGTTAGGAATTAATCCTCTGTGAGACATTTCATGAAAAAATATTTTGGCATCATCCATTCTTCGCTCCCTACAATATCCATTAATCACTATGTTATAACTATGAGCACCGGTTTTAACATCCCCAGCAACCATTAAATCAAATACCTTATTTCCTTCCTTTAATCTTCTTTGCAAATAATATACATCCATGCAAGCATTGTATGTGACTAAGTTAGGATTGACACGTCTTTGAATCATCATTTCAATTATATCAACCGCTTCTTCAATCATGACTTCTTTATAAAATGCATCTACCAATATATTAAAAGTTCGTGTATCAAGACTTATTTTTCGGCTGACCATCTCATTCAACAATTTCTTAACGTCTTTCCATCAGGCTAAATTGCAAAGACTATGGATCAAAGAATTATATGTGATCACATTTGGTGTAACACCTTCACGGATCACTTTTGAAAAGAGGTCTAAAGCCTCATCGACTAGTTTTTCCTTATAAATACTGTTAGTAATTGTGTTTTACACCACAAGATCAACCCCCAAATTTCTTTCTTCCATCTTCTTAAGCAACCCAATAGCCTCGCTAGTTTTGCCCATTTTTCAGAACCCATTTATAATGATCCCGCAAGTAATGACATTGGGTTGGATCCCTTTCCCCTCCATCACATTAAACAACTCTATAGTCTCACTCATTTTATCCTTCCCAATCAACCCCTAATCAAAGTATTGAGAGTGATACAATTTGGTTGATAACTAAGTTTGAAGATTCTCCCGAAAACAAAAAAGCCAAAATCCACCTTATTTAAATGGCAATAATAATTAATTAATATATGAAGATTACAAAGGTTGGTCTTAACTATTTGTAATGACTGGATTTGTGTAAAGAGGGAAATAACAGTGGTATAATGTTTGATCATGATAATGGAGGCTAACACTTGAATAAAATAGAGAATGGAGGGCAAGGGTTGCATATGGGTAATTTGATTAAACGAAGTTAGAGCATCTTAGGTCCCATTGGCGTGAACTTCCAAAACCAACCAATAAGGGTGTCACATCAGTTTCCCGATCAAATTATATCGAAAATGTAAGTCAAAATAGTATTTTTGTTTATTAAAATAGGGTTTATTATGTCCATTTTTAAAAGGAAAATTATATTGTGCCTATAAAATGATAGTTTTACATTCAATTGTTGTGATTTCACAAAACAAGAGTAAACCAACTCAACAAAACCATATTAATTTTAAGCCATGTAATTTGGGAAAAAAATTAAATGAATGAATAAAATCAAACAAAGTCTTGAATGGACATTCTGTGGACTTGCAAGTATGGCATATCCCCAATATTGGAGGCATATCCCATAACCACATTCATAACACCCTAAATGATAATAGTATAAAAAAATCCCTAACAAATGCGAGAAATTCACTTCAAAAATATCATATATGAATAAAAGAATGTCAAACTAATATATAAGCCCCTATTGAGATCTTAAAATGAATTAGCATATAGTAAAGAATTAAAATTCAATATCCACTCATATCCAGAGGCGAAACTACAACATGGATGAGAGAGGCCATGGTCCCTTCCAAGATTTCACAAATCTCTACACTAATGCACCAATCTCTCATCCCCTTTCTTTCTTTCTTTCTTTCTTTCTTTCTTTATCTCTTAATATTAACCTCCTTAATTTCTTTCTTAATACTAACCTCCTTAATAATAACCTCCTTCCCTTTTTCAAATAATCTTCTCCCTTTTTCTCGCTCTGTTTTCATTTTTCCTTTAATTTTATGCATCATATATATTACTAATTTTGATTCTTCAAATCTTACTAATGATTTGAATATCATTAAATATAGGGAGTATAACCATTTAGACCCTGTTGTATTTAAAAATTATGTTCCTACGTGGACCAATGAGGAAGGTACACCTGTCATCCAACGCGGCCGACTAGCATACTTGATCGGCCTCAGAAGCACTTAGTCGCCAGGAAGGCCAATCAACTCTAGAAGGCCAACTAATTGTAACATCAATAGTACTCAGGTGGAATACCAACCACTTATGAATTCCTAGAGTTTTACTTATTGTACACCATTGTAAACGCCTAGTAGTATAAAGGCGCTTTATCTTTAGGATTTCACACCCCTATAAATATAAATCAATCCCTTAAGTCAAGGGACAACTCGAATTATACATATGCTTATCTTACTAAGCTACTATAAATCTTATTGAATAATAACAACAGTGGACGTAGGCTATTTTACAGTTGAACCACTCTAAAATCTGTCTTTCATGTGTGTACGGTTTGAGTTATTTCCATAATCTTTATCGATGATTATAAAATTGGAATAGATCCAATTTTAGACATCAACAGACCCTAATGTATACTTCAATTACTCGTGTGAGCACTCCCAAAAATATTTATCCCTTGCAATGATTCTCAGACTAATACTCTTTATTTCATTAACAACTCGAGGGAGGTTAACCCGAAAACCGTCGGAAGCCTCTGAATCCCATCATGAATGAGTTTTTTAACCTTAACATCTTAATTTGAAACTATGGTGGAATCCACACCTACCATTGATGTAATTTCCTTATACAACTAGGTATCATTCCATAAAGATATAGAGTTGTCACCTCTCACTAATTAACACAAATGCTATCAAAAGCACCCTATAAATAGTTCTAGGACCCAACATAATTTGTGGTTAATGAGTAGTAGTAAATCATATAACTACATTTAACATATTGATAAAACCTTGAATCTCCCTACAAAATATTCCATGAGAATTTCCAAGAACTTCCTTATTGAGATCAATCACTCCCCGTAAGCCTATGTCACCTTCTAATTTCGAAGTGCATAGTTGAGCCGAAGGAATAATAACCAACTTGGTTGAGGTATCGCCAGACCATAAAAATATCTATCCCACTTTGATAAACCTTGTGAAACCACCCATTTGTAAACATTATAAGAATGCAAAAGCATACTTTGATAAAGATTGAATTAAGTTAAAGCATACTATCCATGGAGAGGAGCTTACTCTTTCAACCCTCAAGTTTACATTTCGCCCGATCCGCAATGGCTTTTAAGTGAAATCTCCTTGTCTTGCATTTACAGATCGAAACCCCAATACAAGTGGAGCATGAGCCTTATTGAATCCAAGAAAATCAGATATATGCGATCAACGACAACTAGCACACTTTCCCAAGAAAATGTGCTATTGGCTTTGTTAATCACCTTTCTAGAAATCATGTTATATCTATATATATCAAGCATACGACTGTTTTTTAAAAACCATCATTAAACCACCAAAAAAATGTCATATATAATATACAAATTGCCATGACAAATCATTTTATACATTAAAAGTTGTCATGTATGATCCAAAAAACTGTCATGTGTGATTTTTAAAAGTCATAGATAAAATAATTTATACATTAAAAACCGCCATGTAAAATATTTCATATCTTGAAGGTTTAATTATACCTATCATAAAAAAGTGTACAATGTAAAAAAAATATTCAAACCATGGTGACAATTAAACCAAAATGCAAATCGAAAGTCGTAGAATCATTATTCCACACTCAGTGTTACGATTGATACATTATAGATAATATCGTCTCACATAAAAAAAAGTAGACTAAATCAAACTGAACGAACACATCAACCAAATTCAATCTGTCTATCAAAATAAAGCATTATTCGTAGTAATAACTGCTTCATAGTTTTAGGAAACAATGCGTCGAAGTCCTCTTCTTCTATAAAAGTGATCGAATAAATTATATTAAACTCTGCAAAAACATATAAAAAAAGGTTCAGCTAAAAATTCCTCATTGTTCAACTAATCTTTAATATATAGAGAGATGCATAATTTATGTTGTGTTGTTTTTATGTGTGTGTTTGATTGAGCATGATATGAAATGTAAATATAAAAAAGATTAGTGGATAATTTTTTTTTCTTGTTTCGCATGTAAACTAATTTTTGATTCTTTTTCCTCACACTAAACCTCTTATTCCCCTAACTTCTAATAAACCACAACCTTAACTTAAAACTATCACAATAACCTCCCACCACCAGCATTGCCGTAACGTTTACTCATGACACCACATTTACACAATTAGTTCGCGCCCCACCACCAGCAACACTGCTGTAATGCCAAACTAAATATGCTCAAGAGTGCTAAATATGTTTAAAAAATTGTGCATTTGTTATTTTTATACAACTAAAATCATCAACAACTTTAGTAATATTTTAAGTTTAAAACGAACACAAATTGAACTAAAAAGGCTCAAATTAACTCGAAAATGTAACAAAATGGCAAAATCTCCGCCTTGATCATTCGATGATAGGTTTTCAAAAATAATTAAAATTCTGGATAATTGTTATCGTAAGTGAACTACAACCTCTGTTAATTCATCACTAACACACCTTCGGTGATGAATCCCCGAAGATTGTATTGCATTTTTTGTAATAAATCACGGAAGGTTGTATTTCACTGCTTTGTAATAAATCACCAAATTTTGTCATCATTTTCAAAAATCTATCACCAAATGACATGGCCATAGATTTTTTACATTTTTTATGATTTTAAGTTTAGTGTGGGACTTTTAATCTCATCTTGTGTTCATTTTAGGTCAATTTAAAAAAAAAGTTGTTTATGATTTTAGTTTCTTTTAAAAGTGAGTGTTTACGATTTTATGGTGGTGTTATTTTGAGAGAATATACATGGTTGGTGGTAGTTTTGTGGCAGTGGGATGGATATTGTGCGTTAGGTCTAGGGTTACAGAGTGGTGGTGGTATTAAGGTTAGAGTAAATGTGGTGGCCTAAAATAATTTTTTTATTTTTTATTTAGGGTGAAAAATTAAATTGTAAGAATACATATGGTTTTGAATTTTATATTATAAAGTTAAATAAGTTTTGTGAATGCCATAATTTAAAATAAAAACTATTGCTTTTAGCATGATCTTTTGTTCACGTATAATGCTAAGGCACTATATTTTTTTTCTTCAACACTAAAATATTTAAAAGTATTTACGTATCATATTTAAAAAAATATTACTTTAATATGAATAAGTATAATGAAAGTAATAACCATATATTTTTCGGTGAAGGAGAATTAGATGGGCTCTTCAATTATCATTTAAATATAATAACAATAATAATAAACCTTATTTTAATTTGTCATTTTTGGTCTTGATCGAGTATTACCACAGTCACCTATCCCAAGTGAAGCCCTTCTCATTTAATCTTTTGAGCTTTGCTACACGGATTCTCACTATCCGACTCTTTCTCCTTTATCCACTAAATGACAAAAAAAAGGGAAAACTTGTTTTTTTTTTAAATAAGATATTGTTAAAAAAATACTACATTCATAAAAAAAATTATATGATTTTTATAAATAAAAACTAGAAAAAATTGTTAACCAATTTTTTAAACTTGTTAAAAAATTGTTGAAACCTTATTTTATTTTCAAAAAAACATTTTTTTTACTTCTTAAAACAGTTTCATATAAAAACACTGTATTTTTTTTTATTAAAAATATGAAAAAATTATTTTTTTAAAGCTGACGCAAACTCACATTATCGCGATTGGTTAGTGCCGCTGGCGCGGATCCACATCATCGTCGCGATTGGTTAGTGCCACTGGGTGGACCCACATCACCATCGCGATTGATTTGTGCCGCTGACGCTGATCCACTATATCATCGTAATTATTTTTTTATTTTTTAAAACCGTTTGAAAAAAAAAGGGACTTTTGGGTTTTAGTTCCAGTTGTTAAGAATTATTAGGTGCCAATTAGGGGTGGCAATTTGCGACACGACCCGTTACCCCGACACGAAATCGACACGCTTTAAGCGGGTTTGGGTATATCCTCAACGGGTTCGGGTCATAAACGGGTGGACCTGCCAGACCCGTTAAGAAAACGAATCGGGGTCGTGTATATTCGCGAAACCCGTTAGTGACCCGTCACCCGTTTAGAACCCATGTGACCTGCTACCCATTTACAACCGTCACCCGTTTATAATCCTTCACTCGTTTAGAACCCATCACCCGTTTGCAACCCGCAACCCGTTTACAAACCATTAACTCGTTTACAACCCGTTAACCTGTTAACAACCCGTAATCCAAACATCCCACATCGATTTGCTATGAAAATTCTCCATTCTTAACTAAGTATAAGTAAGTTGTTTCCTCTCTATATTTTTAAAGTAACCGGGTTACCGAGTCAAACGGGTGAATCGTGTTAAACGAGTGAATCGGGTTAAACGGGTGAACCGAGTTAAACGAATGATCCGGATTAAACGGGTGAACCGGGTTAAATGGGTGAACCAGGTCAAAACCATTCGTTTATTTAACGGGTGTAAATTAGTCGTGTCGTGTCATTCGTTAAGTAAACGAATCGTGCATGAATTTCATTTTTTCACCCGTTTAGTAAACAAATCGTGTTTGGGTGGATGAATTTTTGACACGATTCGTTTATCACCCGACACGAACCCGGCTCGACACGACCCGTTGTCACCCCTAGTGCCAATGTCCTATTCAACCAAATACAACCAATCACAAATTAGAATAACTTTCGCTCACAACTAACTGTTGTATAACTGCTATAGATATTCACTCGTGGGACTGATGACAAAACAAAAAAAACCATGGGATCGACTCCCATTTTTTGTATATCACGCAGGACTACAGCCATAATATCTATTAAGTATATGAATAATTACAGCTCTCTCTCTTTCGCGCCATTTAAGAGAAGCTGTTTCATCTTTATCTTTCTCATACCCCTTCATATTCTCATACAAATCACACGACCTTTTGTTTACTCAATCCGTCTACAATAACCCTTCTCTTTATATATAGATATTATGAATGAAAATCAAAGCAGAGCAGCCTCCACCGCCCGAGGAAAATCATAACACACTTCAACTGTCAAATGGAATCAAAATTCCAAGGTAAATCGGAGCATATTTGATTTAACTCAGTTTTCCCTTTAAGTTTAATATAGAAATCCTTATTTACACAAATATATGGTTGGTTAATGATTTCTTGAATGGGAAGGGCGAATGATGGCTTCATTTCTACCATGACTTCTATATTGGGTTTCAATGGATGAACTTCAAATGGGTTCACAATTTCACCATCTTTTCAAAGACTCATGGAAATTTAAATGTTAACTATCCCATGCTCTGTTTTAAATGGATTTTATTCATTTCATATTGTATTTTTATTTTATCAGTTTTAATCTTAAGGTTTGTGATTTGGGTTTTCGAATTTAAGATTTGGAGAAAACTTATGAATTAGTGAACACACTATTTTAATATAGTCAAAGGCGAATAAAATTATTTTTCACCGGTATCTACTTCATTTACATCTTTATTTTTTTCCAATTTATGAATTATTTTTGAGCATTTGGAAAAAAGTATTTTATGATCGCTCGGGTTAACAACTAGTTTATATATACGCTTAAGGATGCAGTCCCAAACCCCATTGCATGCGCCCAAACTATCCAGTTTTTGTAAGAGACCCTTTGAATTAATTTTAATTCAAAAAAGTCTCTGCATTTTGTTCCTTCAATTTAGGATGTCAACCACTTGTTTTGAGTCTACCAATAAATGCTTCAACTACCTTTCTTTGAACAACTTTATGTCATCTCACCAAGGCACAATAAGGGCCAAAATCGTTGAACGTGGCTACAAACGTCTTCCTCCACCACCATGTATTGTTTAGAGAGAAGTTGATTTCTTGGTCTAGCATTTTTATGTTCCCCTACAAAAGTCTTCATTTGAAATAATGTTGTTTGGGTAACTATAATTCAATGCTGTCCTTGGTTTCTTCTCATTTTTGTAAGAAACTCACGTTTTGCAATAGGAACAAACACAAAATTAGAGACCACGAGCATGCGAATCAAGTGTCCTTTAAAGCTTCAATCAGTATGAATATCTCTAAATGGGGAATGAAAACTTTTTTTGCATATTGTGGTCTTATAATTCCTTCTTGTTTTGTATATAGAGTGAGTCATTTCTAGAGAATTTGAGACAATTTAAATTATGTTTATGTTGCACAAGTTATTGCAGTCTTGGTTTCATGTTGTCCAATAAGTCGATTCTTGATGAAGGATGGAAATTATTTGTCACCTTATCTCTCTAGAAATGGCATAACTTATCATGTGATATTCTTAACTTTTTGTTATACAAACATTTCCTTCGTAATATGTTCAACTTTGAAGTTAACCTGAATGGTTGAGGTGTAGTTTAATTTTATTCGTTGCAGCTCAGCACATAACCAACTGGTATTATTCGACATATCTTCTATTTTTGACTGAATATGGATGAACTGTTCTATATGCTCTGTTTTCTTCCTGTCAACTATGTAAATGATTGAACTTGGTCCTTGAGCATACATTGTCTTTTGATTGAACTTGGACGGATGAACTGTTCTATTTGCTCTTTTTGTTTAGATAAAACCTATAGAATGCATGGTAGAAAGTACCTTGTTTATGTTTTAGGATAGTAGTTGAAGTTCGATCTTATCTATTTAAACAATTAAATTGTTTGAATAGCTTAATTCAATATAAATTGTTCAATTATGTTGTCAAACAAGTTACTCAGGGAAATGAGAAGTCTTTTGATATCTTTATAATATTTTTTGCATCTTATGTAATCTCTCTTGATGTGTCTATGTACTTGTTTTAGTGTTTGTGTGGATATCTATCTTTACATAAATGGTGATATTGACCATATAGAATTCTTGTATTATTTTCTCTTCAACAATCTATAATAATCATCCAACGCTTCTTTAGAATTCCCAAGTCTTGCAATTACTTGACTGATCTAGTGTGCATCTGAATGGACTGGTTTGCTTTGCTCACCATAAAGGAATTGAACTCATCGACATCTGCCTTCTAATTGCTATGCATTTAAAAAAATGTTCTAAGCTTCCTAAGCTAGTCCCATATGTTGTGATTTTACTAGAGTAGTTGTCTTACCCATCCCTTTTGATATCCAGGAAATAAATTTGATCCTAATGTCATCTGTGAACACACTGATAATAAGCTCAATTGAATGAATTAGCCTTCTTGTTTATTACGTAATTGTTAGACATGAATGACTGCAAGATATCTTCTGTTCTGTTTCTCTCCCCTTTTGTAGCTTGAAGACGGGGACATCATTTTCTTTTACAAACCCCTTGAAGATGAAAATAATGATCAAGGTCGTTGTTGTGATGTTCCTTATTTTCTGGAATATGTACATAATCATCAGGTATACCATTGACATATATTAGTATAGCCATATATTATTTTTTGATCTTTTAAGCTTCATTATGTTGCAATTTCAATTGTTTTTTGTTTCTCAAACGCTGATTGGTAGTCAACCTCCCAACCTAGTTTTCACTTGGTATGTGGTAGTGTTATCAGGTGTGCAAGTTTGTACATGTGTTAAAAATTGTCTTGTCCTAAAGTAACTTAGTACAGATTACATGAACTTTGGTAAGGTGGAGGTACTGGGTATTCCCTACTTGTTCGTAGTTTCACTAGATAACAGGGAAATCATGGGTGTAGTGGTTAGTTGTATGAAGCTAACAGTAGGGAGTGAGGATGCAATGAGAGGGAGTGAGGATCAAAGTTCTAAAAGGGGCGATGCGTGATCGATGCGGGGAGGTCAAGCATAAAACATTAGAAGCATAGGCGCGCCTATGCGAAACATATGCGTGAAAAGGCGTTTTGCCTTTTTTAATATTTTTTTAATTATAACAAGGCTTGTAAAATAATAAAAGCAGAAATATAAGCATAACTTACATAAAAAAACATAATCATAAACATTGAATAAAGATTACGAATAAAATAAAACATACCTTGAAATTTGAGGAGAATTCCTTACAAAAAAACATATGTATACACTGCATAAGAGGAGAATATATGTATACACAACATAAAAAAACATATGTATACACTGCATAAGAGGAGAATTTACTGCATAAAAACATATGTATACACAGTACACTGCATAAGAGGAGACTTTACTGCATAAAAAACATATGTATACACTGCATAAGAGGAGAATATATGTATACATTGCATAAAAAAACATATGTATACACTTTGTAACGAAATCAATATATGTAGAAAAACATATCTTAACAAAATCATTTCTTAAAAAAAATGTATACACTTTGTAAGTATATGTTAACAAAATCAATATATGCAGAAAAATGATAACTTCAATTTTTGTTATGTTTTGGATACCCTTTGTAAGTATGGGTATGTGAAAGTGGCTACTGAGCTTTTTAATGTATACGGAATCAATATACAGTGCATATGTTTGAGGTTGATGTGAAAATGTTTACACTACTGGTTGTCGACTAAAAGAAATAAGAATTACATTTCTTAAACTTACTTGTTTTCAGTTTTCAGAGGCCGGAGGTTTTTGTTTTCGGTCGGAGTTCACTTCTTTTCGGGTTTTAGGGTTTTTCGGGAGGGGTAAAGCAGAGATCGGAGTATACTTGTTTTTGGATTTTGTTTTCGGCCAGAGTATACTTGTTTCTGCGAAGGTTTTTTGGGTTTTAGGGTTTCAGCGGGAGTAAAGCAGAGATCGGGTTTGCTTTTGTTTTGGTTTGGTGTTTTGATTGAAGTCTTTTGTCTTTAAGTTTGTTAAAAACAAATTGGGGCTTTGTTTTTTTATCTGGGCACCCTTTTTTTATATATCTCTTTTACTTAACTTAGTACATGAGAAAAAAGAAAAAAGAAAAAAAATTAAAAAACAGGTAAAATGACGTCGTTTTACTTTTAAAAAAACGAATTATGTGCGCATTGCTCGCATATAGGAGCATTGCGCCCGTTGACCGCCTAAAAAATCTTTGACCCGCATTTTCCCATGCATACCCCTAATGCGTTGCGTTTCTAAAAGGCATCACGCATATGCGCGCATTTGCGTGGCATATGCGCGTCTTTTAGAACACTGGTGAGGATGCAACGAGAGGAAATGGAAATCGTGGGAGGTAAAGGTCTATGGTAGACCACCCTTTTATTTTTATTTTTTTGATGCTTTTAAAGTGAGACGTAGTGAGATTTTCATTCTATCTCTAAAAAGAAGTAAACACTAAAATCTCTCTATTATTTACATTTTCGAGACTTCATCTTTGTAAACTTACATTGCTTGTCGAAATTTGAATGCATTATATTATTAGCTCTTCTTTTGAAATAAATGATCAATTATATGAAAACACACACACACACATATATATATATATATATATATACGGGGTGGGGGGATTCTCAAAATAAACTATGTTTTGATCAAATCTTAGAAGGCGAAAGATGCATGTTAAATATAAATTAGTCAAATTAAAAAAGGATAAACAAGTCGAGGATAGGTGTTAAAAATTCCAAAGCATTTAGAAATTCCATTAGGGATCAACCTTTTTAAATTAGATTTAGGAATAAATATAAATAAAAATTATCATGGTAGTAATCACAATTTTTACAAGACATTAGAAAACATTATACAAGACAATGGAAAAGTTTTTAAACCAAAGAACCATATTACATTAGTGATTTAGTGACAGTAATTTAAAGATGCCATCTATTGAGATTTAGTGATGCAAAATATCCATTCTGGTCTGATATTTCTTAAATAACTAAGGACCTCTTCTCATTTTATTTATTAAATAACTGAGAATTAACATAATTATATGCCTAGTACTTTTAAGTGTTATTTGTATTAAGTTTACTGTTTTCTCTTCGATATTCTCAACTAAAAACAGGGTTTGAGATTTGTGTTGCATTGAGTTTGATTTTTAAAAAATGATCTAGCAAGGACATTTCACCAATATTGATTATTGAATTTGATTGAACAATATCATGGAAGGTTAGCTTTTTTCAATTATGATTTTATTATCCAATTAAAATTTGCTAATTAATTTTTTTTAGAATATTGATGAAATCTAAATATAGTATACATATTTGTTTATATGATGAGAATTGCATACAATTAATTTATTTTTGAATAGCTACGAACTTTGTTGAAAATAAATTTTGATATATACGGGGTACAACATAGTTTTCTGCATTGTCAATTTTGTTTTCCTGTTTCCCTTTCCCCTTCTTGTCTATTTTATGGTGTGGCTGTAACAACCCGTCCTTTTGGAGACCATTAAATTCCATAATTGGATATAAATTGGCAATTTGGGGAATTTTCCTAAATAGTAATTTTTGGAATTTTCGAGGATTGAATGATTTTCGAAGGGTGTTATAAATTATTTTGGGACTATATAGGTCGAAGTAATTTAATTATATGTCGCCGTGGAGTATAGCGACACGAGGTAAGATTTTTAATGGGAAAAACCCGCATTTATTTATTTTGGGTTGGAATAGTGATTTGCGGTCAAGTACCTCGGATGGGAATTTCGACTGCGCCATAATTCTCGGAATGTCCGAGATAGTCGGAAAAGAGTGTCCGATTGTCGAAAATGAGTTTCGGATATTTTTAGAGGTAAAAGTAACTCGTAATTGGGTAAACGAGTCGTTTTTGGGTTTTAAGGGTTTAAAACCCTTTTCTCTTATATAAAGAGGGAGAGAGGGAAAGAAAAGAGAAGGAAAGAGATAGAAGAGAGAGAGGAAGGAGAAAGAGGAGGAGAAATGGGAGATCTCGGGCCAACTCCGCCGGATTCGACTCGAGGTCGTCGGATTTTATCCACGAGGCAAGTGTTTACTTGCTTTATTTATTCTTTCAGTACAGCATTCGATATGGTTGTGTATTTGGACCGAGTGTTCGGTTATTTTAGTTCCTTTCTTTTTCATTTCAGTTCATTACGCATTTAATTGTGGATGTTGTAATTTATTCGTTAAAAAGAGTAGTTTAGTAAAAGTTTTTAACGGCCACCTAATAGGATATTAGTAATTAAATGGATTTTCGACAGTGATGCTAAGGATGATCCATATGTGACTCCTGTTTTAATTTAATATTGGAGTGATCGCCCGGTATCTTATTAGGCGAGTTATTACAGAAAAATTACGGCTAGAATTAATGTCGTAGATGTTCGGGATAATTTTTGGGGTAGTTTAGAAACCCCGAAAATGAATTTAGGCTGTTGGTTAAGGGAATTGAGGGATTTTTAATTTGGGAGACCTGGTGTGACCGGTCGACCGCGCCCCTATGGCCGGTCGACCGCGTCAAGGAGAAAGGGCCTACTGCTTTGTTTCGTAGGCTTATTTACAACCCGCGGTCGACCGGGGGTCTAGGACCGGTCGACCGGTGCCCTGTTTTCAGCCCATGATTTTGGAGATTAGGATTATTTTTCCTTTTTGAGTTTATTTTTAAAGGCCTTCCAAATTAGAAAATTATGGAGGGTTATGTCCTAAAGGACTTGAGGAATTAGGAGTTTATATATGTGTGTATTCACTTAGAGTGAATTAGTATAATTGGAGATATCCAAATGAGTCCAAAGATGGGATTTTGATATATATTACTTATTACAGTAAGAAAATAGTTTGGGTTTAGCATCATGCATATATGAATGCATGATTATGATTCTTTGAGAGAATCTTTGGGATTATTGGTCATCGATAGATGGTTTGGCAAATATAGCCATTTTTATATATTCAGGTAGGAATATATGGTATATATATATACTATGTGATTATGTATATATATGATGTGATATAAATGATTTTGAAAATATAAAAATGAATATTTTCAAAATGGAAAGATAAATGTTTTTCATAATTGATAAATTATGGATTATGGTTACACACCTCCCTAAATCGCTATCATAAGGGAAGTTGCGCGCGTTGTGGTGAAGCCTTCGTGGCTGTTGAGCAGGTTAGATATAGTCCCTAGGCCATATGGGCGGTTATTTATATTTTTCTGCGCTGGTTAGGGGATTCTGGGTGTGGTCCTGACTTTCCCGCAGGCAATATGACCGCTTCCCGACGTTGTTAGGTTCCCAGGTTGTCTTGGAGGCCCTGGAAGATGATAGCCATTTAGGGGCGCGTCCAGTGGGGATACCCGGAGGGACGGTCTTAGATTTATTAAAGCAATTCATGATAATGGATTGGCTTTAATTTACATTTCCTGAGTATAAAAAGGGAAATGGGATAAAGGTTTAGCTTCGGTAACACTCCCGGATGGAAGAAGGGATGTGGAAGCATTATTTGATCAAAGCATTTTCATGATAATGGACATGGCTTTGAGGGATGACATATAAAGGAAAAGCATTTTTATGATAATAAAATTGGCTTTAAAAAGGTAAACGATTTGTTAAAGCAATTCATGATAATGAATTGGCTTTTATATTTACATTTCCTGAGTATAAAAAGGGAAATGGGAAGTTTTGAGAAAATAAAGGTATTGATAAATACTTGTATATAAGTCCTCAGTCCGGGAGATAGATCCGGATGTATATTGTAGTATGAATATGTATATATGGATGAATCGAGTACCGAGGGTCTAATGGATCCCGACGATCGACCTTGCCGCATAGTAGTGTATCGGGGGGGTTCCTTGTTTGGATTTCGCTTTGCGAGACACCCCACGCACGAATATGGCAGTGTGTTGAGACTGGGGAGAAGTTTAATCCTTAGTGCTCTTATATTATTAGTTCTTATGGTATATATATTATTATATATCTTTCTACTGAGGGACTAGCAGATCTCTACGATTGACCGTGCCGCGTAGTAGTGTATCGGGGGGGTTCCTTGTTTGGATTTCGCTTTGCGAGACACCCCACGCACGAACATGGCATAGCGCTGAGACTGGGGTGAAGCTTAGCCCTTAGTACATTACCTGGACTATCTAGGGTAGATAGTGGTTGGGTGATAGACTAGTTTAGCAGGGTAGATTGACTAGAATGTTCTAGATAGATGCGCTAGGAGTGCACTATTAGCGGAGAGGTGAGGGGTATCTCATGGGAGTGCGATACCAACCTTAAATATGAGATAAAACCTTTTTCAAAATAATAAGGCATTTATGCACTTGCAAAATATTTTCAACATTCGGGGCTCTGACCCGTTTGTCTACTTTTCCTTTCTTGTTATATTATATATATACATAGGTGTCCAGACACAGGGACGCCTGGATGGAAATTCTTTCGAGTCAGACGTCTGCTGCAGCAGCTGTGGATGCTTGCAGGTTATCGGTAGACGTTTCCTTCCTTGTACTCTAGATAGGAGATATTGTATAAACATTCGAGCCAATGGCTCAATTGCATTTATTTATTCTTTCAGTACAGCATTCGATATGGTTGTGTATTTGGACCGAGTGTTCGGTTATTTTAGTTCCTTTCTTTTTCATTTCAGTTCATTACGCATTTAATTGTGGATGTTGTAATTTATTCGTTAAAAAGAGTAGTTTAGTAAAAGTTTTTAACGGCCACCTAATAGGATATTAGTAATTAAATGGATTTTCGACAGTGATGCTAAGGATGATCCATATGTGACTCCTGTTTTAATTTAATATTGGAGTGATCGTCCGGTATCTTATTAGGCGGGTTGTTACAGATGGTATCAGAGCATCAGGTTCTAGTGTCCTTAGGAATCTGTACGGACGTACTACGCTTTCAGCGTTGCTCTTATTTGTTATAGAGCCCCAGGATTAGGATTGTTGATATCTCTTGTGAGATTGCGTTCTCCTGCCATGTTAGAAGATTATAGAAATCTTTTGCACGCACGTTTGAGAATCGTGTGCGGAGCTTGGATGGCAGCAGGAGGTGAGGCTTAGCTGGAGCAGCTGGTGGAAGGTTGGGATGAGGACCATAGTAGAGGTCACTCTCCTTATGGTGATTGTTAAGGATTTTGGCGGTGACTACTAAATAATGGTAGTTAGGATTACCACAGTACCGCTGAAGTAGAGAGTGGTACTAAAGTCGAATTCCTCATTAAAATTGAGGGTTCGAAAGGGACCTTACGGATAGTTTTAATCGTGAGTCCCCATGAGTTAGTTGGAATGAGAAGGATGTTGTTATGAGTTTTACCTCAATCGAGGAGGTATATTTGGAGTAACTAGGTTAAGTCGCGGTGTTAGTTAGCCCTAGACTCGTGTGTGTAATTTGAGTTATGGCGGTCACGATAACATAATAATGTGGGCTTGTGTGTTTTCCGCGATAGCGGAATTTTGTTTTCTTTCACTCGCCATAGAGGCGGGTGATTATATTTTGTTTATATACGTATAATGTATTGGTTGATCGGAGCGATAGCAGGCTAATGATGGCAAGTCTATCGTGTCCACAGTTCCTGGAGGGGACAGGTTGTTATTGTGGTGTCTCACCTTGATAAAGGTCGAGTTCACCTTTATTATTATGGATTAATGGAACCTCGATGAGTAGAGGCTTCCTTATTTTAGTTGGTATGTGTGGCAACCTTATAGATAAAATATAAGGCCCACAGGATCATTGTTGAGCTGTAAGGTTTAGCTCAGTACCGGGTTGCGCAAGGACTTAGAAATAGTGCGAGCGCTGGGTGGTGTGGCTCTTAGTTAGAGATAGGAGTTCAGACCATCTTTTTGTTGGATTAGGGGATAGGGATATCCCGGGTGCATGTCTGAAATAACGGGACTCCGTGACCAACGAAGTCAAGGGTTAATGTGTGGAGGGGTTCCTTGTTTGGATTTCGCTTTGCGAGACACTCCACACATGACTCTTAACGGCGCCGGGCGTGGAGAGCTGTTATGGGACGCAAGGATGTGGGTTAGTCTTATAGTGTGGATGAACCACTATAGATTATGAGCCCTGTTAGGATGATATGTTTATGGAGATATGGTGCTATGGAAAAGCAATAAAGTGGTCCTCTCACCACGAATAGTTGGGTGGAGTAGGACTTAGAGAAATTGATTCGAGGATGATAGCCAAGCCTTAATAAGAAGGCAAATTTGGAGAAAATCCGTGATCGGTGTAAAATACATAGTGTTCCTACAAAGAGTAGGCACTTTGGTTAATTAGGTTTCCTTTTGTATGGGCGGAAGGATTAGATAGTAGGAATGCGTTCGTAGGTTAGCGAGGTAGGATTTAGGACGTCCCGCTGGTGTGCCTTAGGTCGTTATATCTCGATGACCGACGACGTGAGGGAGTAGTGTAACGGGAGGGTTCCTTGTTTGGATTTCGCCTTGGCGAGACGTCCCACGCACGAAACCGAGCAAATGTCGGGATTCGAGAGAGGCCTTGGGCACTAGGGACATACTTAGGATTTTATTAGTTTCGCGTAGGTAGGGTAACGCCTAGATAGTAGCACTATAAGATGTAGGCTCGATAGAGTCGGTAATGCCGATATTAGGAGTTTGATTTTCGCGGGTCGGGAGGACCCATAGATGAGTATTACACCGAGGAAAGGAGACCCTTATTGGGAGCGAGTGTTACGTGTCTGACGTTCACTATATATGTGCAGATGTGCGCAAGTTAGAAAGGTGTATGGGCACCTTGGTAAGTTTGTTTATATAGCGCCTGAAATAGAATGAGCGTAGTATATAAGGTTGAAATTCATGCCGATAGGCATTATAGATGATGGGTATTATGTGACGTATTAGAGTCACTTTACGATCGTGGTAGTCGTATTGTACATGGTTGGGAACCATTGGGTTAGTGTCATTCCCTTTGAGGTATTAGGATTTTGAGTGATCTTAGGATTGGTGGTGTAGGTCGTATCTGAATTTCGAGGACGAAATTCCGTTGTAAGGGGGGGAGTATGTAGCAACCCGTCCTTTTGGAGACCATTAAATTCCATAATTGGATATAAATTGGCAATTTGGGGAATTTTCCTAAATAGTAATTTTTGGAATTTTCGAGGATTGAATGATTTTCGAAGGGTGTTATAAATTATTTTGGGACTATATAGGTCGAAGTAATTTAATTATATGTCGCCGTGGAGTATAGCGACACGAGGTAAGATTTTTAATGGGAAAAACCCGCATTTATTTATTTTGGGTTGGAATAGTGATTTGCGGCCAAGTACCTCGGATGGGAATTTCGACTGCGCCATAATTCTCGGAATGTCCGAGATAGTCGGAAAAGAGTGTCCGATTGTCGAAAATGAGTTTCGGATATTTTTAGAGGTAAAAGTAACTCGTAATTGGGTAAACGAGTCGTTTTTGGGTTTTAAGGGTTTAAAACCCTTTTCTCTTATATAAAGAGGGAGAGAGGGAAAGAAAAGAGAAGGAAAGAGAGAGAAGAGAGAGAGGAAGGAGAAAGAGGAGGAGAAATGGGAGATCTCGGGCCAACTCCGCCGGATTCGACTCGAAGTCGTCGGATTTTATCCACGAGGCAAGTGTTTACTTGCTTTATTTATCTTTTTGCATAAATATCTCATACCGTAGTTTGGTATAAACAAACCCTAATGGTTTTGGGGTGGGTTATCGTGGATAAAACGGGTTTTGGGGAGTTAAAACAATTAAACCCCAATAATATTTCAATTTTGTGGAACTAGGGTTTTAATCCAAATTAATTGGTGATTCCGGGTTCTAGGATGTTTAGAACCCGTGTTATAAGTGTATTTGTAGTTGGTTGAGGTTGTAGGACGTTGGGTGAGGCGACAAAAGCTTGGGAGAAGCTTTAATGGCGGAAATCGTCTCGGAGGTGATGATGAATAGTAACCCGTCACCTTTGGGGGCATTTTTGGCCAGGAAAATAATTGATTTAGCTTTCGGCCAAAACACGAAAGTTGTAGATATTTTCGATACGGTCGCGTGGGCGCCGACCGCGTATTTTTCTGATTTTTCTACGATTTGATATGATTTTTTCAAGATGATAGCTCCGGGTTGAAATTATCAACTCGGAAATCAAATCGGGAATTGGAAAAATTACGGCTAGAATTAATGTCGTAGATGTTCGGGATAATTTTTGGGGTAGTTTAGAAACCCCGAAAATGAATTTAGGCTGTTGGTTAAGGGAATTGAGGGATTTTTAATTTGGGAGACCTGGTGTGACCGGTCGACCGAGCCCCTATGGCCGGTCGACCGCGTCAAGGAGAAAGGGCCTACTGCTTTGTTTCGTAGGCTTATTTACAACCCGCGGTCGACCGGGGGTCTAGGACCGGTCGACCGGTGCCCTGTTTTCAGCCCATGATTTTGGAGATTAGGATTATTTTTCCTTTTTGAGTTTATGTTTAAAGGCCTTCCAAATTAGAAAATTATGGAGGGTTATGTCCTAAAGGACTTGAGGAATTAGGAGTTTATATATGTGTGTATTCACTTAGAGTGAATTAGTATAATTGGAGATATCCAAATGAGTCCAAAGATGGGATTTTGATATATATTACTTATTAAAGTAAGAAAATAGTTTGGGTTTAGTATCATGCATATATGAATGCATGATTATGATTCTTTGAGAGAATCTTTGGGATTATTGGTCATCGATAGATGGTTTGGCAAATATAGCCATTTTTATATATTCAGGTAGGAATATATGGTATATATATATACTATGTGATTATGTATATATATGATGTGATATAAATGATTTTGAAAATATAAAAATGAATATTTTCAAAATGGAAAGATAAATGTTTTTCATAATTGATAAATTATGGATTATGGTTACACACCTCCCTAAATCGTTATCATAAGGGAAGTTGCGCGTGTTGTGGTGAAGCCTTCCTGGCTGTTGAGCAGGTTGGATATAGTCCCTAAGCCATATGGGTGGTTATTTATATTTTTCTGCGCTGGTTAGGGGATTATGGGTGTGGTCCTGACTTTCCCGCAGGCAATATGGCCGCTTCCCGACGTTGTTAGGTTCCCAGGTTGTCTTGGAGGCCCTGGAAGATGATAGCCATTTAGGGGCGCGTCCAGTGGGGATACCCGGAGGGACGGTCTTAGATTTATTAAAGCAATTCATGATAATGGATTGGCTTTAATTTACATTTCCTGAGTATAAAAAGGGAAATGGGATAAAGGTTTAGCTTCGGTAACACTCCCGGATGGAAGAAGGGATGTGGAAGCATTATTTGATCAAAGCATTTTCATGATAATGGACATGGCTTTGAGGGATGACATATAAAGGAAAAGCATTTTTATGATAATAAAATTGGCTTTAAAAAGGTAAACGATTTGTTAAAGCAATTCATGATAATGAATTGGCTTTTATATTTACATTTCCTGAGTATAAAAAGGGAAATGGGAAGTTTTGAGAAAATAAAGGTATTGATAAATACTTGTATATAAGTCCTCAGTCCGGGAGATAGATCCGGATGTATATTGTAGTATGAATATGTATATATGGATGAATCGAGTACCGAGGGTCTAATGGATCCCGACGATCGACCTTGCCTCATAGTAGTGTATCGGGGGGTTCCTTGTTTGGATTTCGCTTTGCGAGACACCCCACGCACGAATATGGCAGTGTGTTGAGACTGGGGAGAAGTTTAATCCTTAGTGCTCTTATATTATTAGTTCTTATGGTATATATATTATTATATATCTTTCTACTGAGGGACTAGCAGATCTCTACGATTGACCGTGCCGCGTAGTAGTGTATCGGGGGTGTTCCTTGTTTGGATTTCGCTTTGCGAGACACCCCACGCAGGAACATGGCATAGCGCTGAGACTGGGGTGAAGCTTAGCCCTTAGTACATTACTTGGACTATCTAGGGTAGATAGTGGTTGGGTGATAGACTAGTTTAGCAGGGTAGCTTGACTAGAATGTTCTAGATAGATGCTCTAGGAGTGCACTATTAGCGGAGAGGTGAGGGGTATCTCATGGGAGTGCGATACCAACCTTAAATATGAGATAAAACCTTTTTCAAAATAATAAGGCATTTATGCACTTGCAAAATATTTTCAACATTCGGGGCTCTGACCCGTTTGTCTACTTTTCCTTTCTTGTTATATTATATATATACATAGGTGTCCAGACACAGGGACGCCTGGATGGAAATTCTTTCGAGTCAGACGTCTGCTGCAGCAGCTGTGGATGCTTGCAGGTTATCGGTAGACGTTTCCTTCCTTGTACTCTAGATAGGAGATATTGTATAAACATTCGAGCCAATGGCTCAATTGCATTTATTTATTCTTTCAGTACAACATTCGATATGGTTGTGTATTTGGACCGAGTGTTCGGTTATTTTAGTTCCTTTCTTTTTCATTTCAGTTCATTACGCATTTAATTGTGGATGTTGTAATTTATTCGTTAAAAAGAGTAGTTTAGTAAAAGTTTTTAACGGCCACCTAATAGGATATTAGTAATTAAATGGATTTTCGACAGTGATGCTAAGGATGATCCATATGTGACTCCTGTTTTAATTTAATATTGGAGTGATCGCCCGGTATCTTATTAGGCGGGTTGTTACAGTGGCTAACCATTATCTCCGTGAACAGAGAGATCATAGCAGAGGTGGCAGGGGTTGCTAGAAGCATAATGAGGAATTGGAAGTATGAATATTTCTTGTTGCCACCTGTATGAATTACTGCTTTCATGTGATGCGGAAGAAGACTTCCTTTAAGTGATGATCCCATTCGAAAAAGAATTGAAGTGGAAGAAAAAATAAAGCTTCGAACGAACTCCATGGGAGTTGATAGCAATACACGTTGAACAGTTATCCCCCAAATTGGATAAACTTCTTTAGAATTGAGAGAAAATCTCTGCAGTGGGTCGCGGCAATGTAATGGGCATGTAGGGATAAACTTCTTATGGAGTAACACAATTTACTGAACTTTAGAAGAGACAAGACATATGAGTTGGTGTATAGGAAGCACTTTTGGCTTATCATGGGACGAGATATGGACGGGAATGTAGAGAGGTGTCAAGTGTGTACTCGAGCAACTGGAGTGGCATCTAATGTAGGTTGTAAATGTCAATAATTGTTCCTTTTAGACCATGAGAACCAAGTAGTGTGCATTTCGTGTCGGGTTAACCTCCTTCCCAATGAAAAATTGATTTAAACGCGGTTATATTATTCTTTAAGAGATCTGTAAGTTGCATGGTATTCCACATCCCATCATTTTTGTTCAGAACCATAAGTTTCTTGGGTACTTTTGGCGTACCCCGTGGAGAATGTTGGGTTCTGATTTGAATTTTAGCACTTTTTTCATCCCCAAATTAATAGTAGAACCAAAGTCATGAATCAAGGTTTGGGTATTAGGTGTGAAGGTGGACGAAATTGGACATGACGTTGTCATTAGCATAACTTTCTGTAATAACTCCGAATGTTACACTACGGGAATGTTCCATTTCAGGGTGTTTATGGGGGAAGTCAAAGTAGCATGTCAGTTATGGCTCTAATTCCTAGCCTAAAGAGGTTGAGTCAAGGTCGAGGATATGGCTGAGTTCATGAAATGAGTATATGAAGAGGGTAAAGTCGGGTCGAGGAGAAGACCCAAAAGTATTAAGAGGATGCAATCACACACATGAGGCACGCTAAACTCGATGTTAGAGATTTTTTTGAGTTCTGGAAGGCTGATTGTACTCCTACATAAATTTATACGAAGTTGAAGGATCAAAATATAATGATGTTTTTCTTGAAGTTGCCTAGTCATATGAAGATTTTAGATGTAATGCGATCAACCTTGTACTTGGATAGTTATCAAGGTAACTCAGATACCAAGGATCCTAGCTCGAGGGTGATTTCTTCCTAACATCAGGGGAATGATGCGGAAAAACACTTCCGTAGGTCATGATCCCATCTGTAAAAGAAGGGAAGCAACAGAACAAATAAAGCTTCTTTTGAAACGAGACAAAGTTGTTCGAACAAGGGTCCAGATTCTGGAAAATAAAAGTTAGGCAAAATGGGTTGTGAGAATCTGGTTTCGAAGAGCTTCTGGCAGCCGGGTAGGGTCTTGATAAGCTCGTGAGAAGCTAGTCCTATGCTTATGTGTTTTACTTGTCCTGTTTGTTTTTTGCTCATTTCTCTAAATTATTGCTAATTTTAGTGAATGATCATATATTTAGTGCGATTTTCGCTTGCGTAAAACTTAGACTTTGAACTGTGAAGTTTTTATATTTCAAAATCTAATTGTTCTTCTACTAGAATATGATAGTTTTTCTTTATACTGATGCTAATAGAGTCCTTTTGTAATGTGACACGTATTAATTTATGTATCTTTTTTTACTGGAGGAATTGGAAATTTCCATATGCAACTTTTGATACAGTTTTGTTTTACCCAACATAAATGCTAAAATGGCTTACTGTCTATCCATTTCTTATTGTGTCAGAGTGTGTGCATGGGCATGTTCTTGTTCTGCTACAAAACAGTGTGCAGGCTGCAAAATTATGTGTACGTTCATTTGTGTACTAGAGTTTTCACGTGTGCGTATTCGAAAATAATGTGAGCTTTCTGTAATAATGTCTGTGTATGTGTGTTGTTTGTTTGTTTGCACTACAATATGTAAGTACAGTGTATGTGTGCGTGTGTGGTTGTGTATTAGAGAGCTGATATGGTTGTGCATGTGAAATCATGTTGAAATAAAAACTATGAAATGACATTCCATTTCTCAGGCATCATTGGGACATCCTTATAAGAAAAACAATCTTAACCAAGACAGTCTTTTCAAAGCACTAAATGAGTTTTTCCGGATGGTTATATATCTGATCAATCAACTTTCTTTTTATAATTATTTTCCTTTTTTCAGACACAGTCAGGACAGGATTTTGATCTGTCTTATAACATGATATATTCTAAAGGATAAAACGCCCTTGCTGATTATATCCCATTGAAGGGGAACCCCATTGTTTCACTTAACTTATTCTTTTCTCCCTTTGACTAACTAGAACATAGCTTTGCAAATTTAATACTCTAGTTGCGTATTTTTAGATGTATAACTTGTACATGTTCTTATTTACATGATTAACGTCTTTTTGCATTTTATTCTGTGAAAGAAAAGAATGCTGGATATTAGGTGTGTTCTAGTTCCACCCACCAAACACCACGGCTTGGCAATACTTAAATTAGGTAACTGATTTTTCTTTATTTTTTTAAAAATTTCCATGAGAAGGAACCCATGCATAAAAAATGATTTGGGAATAATTCATGTCAAATTTCTAGGTTGTTCAGAGGTTTGAAAGTGTTTCTTTCTCTCTCTCTCTCTCTCTCCTCTCTCTCTCTCTCTCCCTTCTCTCTCTCTCTCTCTCTCTCTCCAACCTATCAAAGTGATGTGATCATTATAAATTTGTGTTGGTGCTGTGTTTTTTTTAATGGAAGTCAGTTGTAGTCTTGTCTTTTGGAAGTAATATCCATTACATATAGTGGTCAGTGGCTTTGCTTCCATCAAGTGGCGTGTCATCTTCTTGGAGTTATATCGTGTGTGGGTAAGCTTTTTTCTTCGCTTGAATGAAAGCCTATGTTAGAATTTTGACATTATATATACGAATGTGAGAATGATCTAATTTTGTCTTACAATGATTATTTACTTCTAAAAAAAGTTAATTGAAATCACTGTTCTAAAAAACCCGCCTAGGCTCCGCCTAGGCACGCCTAGGCTTAAGGCTTGGGAGAAACGCCTCGCCTTACGCTTTTCACGCCTTATTCTTGGTAAAACCCTTAAGGCGCACTATTTTTTAAAAACAACAATGTTTTAGTGAAACGATGCCGCCTTTTAAAGAATTTGTTTACAAACCGGACCATTATCTCATCCAAAATAATCAAATAGTATTTTAATTTACATATATTCAGACATATTTTTATGATATGTGCAATTTTTGTATTTTAATAGCCTTGTTATGGTTAAAAAATATTAAAATATATTAAGAAGGCCTAAACGCCTTTTCACGTTTTTTCACGTCTAGGCCCGCCTAGGCTTCTAAGGCTTAAGGCTTGGCCTCCACGCCTCAATCACGCCTCGCGTTTTTTAGAACCTTGATTGAAATAAAGTACCAGCGGGATGTCTTAAATATCCCCAATGTCGTTATTATTCGAAAATAATGGAGTATTGCATATGCCTGAGGATATACATTTCTTGCGTTGGTAATCAACGATTTATGCAAGTCTGTTTCTTGATGTATGCTGAATATTAATGGACATCCCTTTCTTTCCTTTTTAATTCCAGTTTTCGCAACGCAATAACTTGACCTAATGGTTAGTCAGTTTATCCGTCTATTTTCATTAGAGATATTTTCTTATTTTCCATCTTTATTTAATTATACAGGTAAACATAAACAAGCAGAAAAAGATGTTTTTCAAATTCCCAAAGATGAACTAGAAGTTGACCGAGGGAAAAATCCTCAATTTAATGGGTATTGATAAATATTAGCTTCTGAGGCCTAAGAGGATGACTTTTCAGTTTGTTGAGGAAGGCAATTGGTCAAAGGATGAAGGAATAATTAAGTTAAAGGTATTATGTTAAATAATTCGGTCCCATGATATGATCTCTCAGTTTTACTTATGTCTATTTTGATTATTTTTGTATTTGCCTTTGTGGAGTCAAATCGGAGTAGCGTAAGCTAAAGTTTTTAAGGCGAAGCAAGCAGCGTTGGCAAAGGCAAAAATAGAGTATGATGATATAAATCCAATTTTACGCTACTTCTTTATTGGTACAATATAGTTTATTGCGTAATAGCTGCTTAGCACAATAATGCAAGCTCCAATAAAAGAAAGTACAATAATGCAAGCAAAGAGAGAAATGCTAGTAAGGGGAGAGCACCAAACAACACTCAACGGACAATCAATGAAATCCCTTAATTACACTAGAGAGAGGCCTTCCACTCCAATCTTGGATACTATTTACCATCAAATTTGCATGAAGGACCTTTCCATTCAGGTAAGATATATATTCAACTCTCTTCCAACATTCTGAGACCATAATTAAAGATAATTTTAGAAACCATAATAATCAAGTTCGGTTTGAGGTTCATATGAATGTTACTTTAAAGGCTGTGTCATAAGTTATTGTTATATGTTAATATACAACTGCATTATATGTATATTCATATGAATGTATGATACAAGTATTACCTGAGTAATTTGTGGTTGAACCTTTAATTTCCTGGAATCACATCTCCTCTTTACAGGTAGCAGTTAAGCTGCTTTATAATGGCCTTTTTTATCATTGTGGTTTGTTGTTGATTTGCTATGAATGTGTGACATCATAAATGAGGCAGTACACTACAGCATAAATGAATCCCACATTTTGAATGTTTTCCATTTACTCTCAATTTTTGAATTCTCTGAGTCCCCAATTTATCCCATCAAAGCTTTGTAGGTCATGGCCCATCATTGCTAGCCTGTGTATGGGAAAGTCTTTTAAACCCTTACTCTGTTAGCTTCTGGCTTTAGGCTCTTTTTCTAGTCCACGTATATAACAGTTTTAGTCCATTAGTAACTTGTTTAGTGTTTATACTATTGAATCTACTTAAAGCAGTTGGTTCCTTACGAGAATTTGGGTCATTTTGTTGTTGCTTTTCCCCGAATAAAAATATGAAATCATGATACTATACAATGATGAATAAAATAATTGAAATAAAGCATTCAAAACTAGAAAGATACTAGAGTGTCATGTAAAGTATCTAGACATAGTTAGTATAATAGGAAAGTTCATGTAACACATCTTTTGATACAATATCCAAACTCGAGTACTTGTCCTTTGAGATATAGATTCTCAATTTTTAATTCACTTATTTGCAGTGACGGACCTACATGGGGATGAGAGGGGGCGGTCGCCCCTTCTAAGATTCTGAAAATTTACCTACGTGTATTCTTGTGACAATCGCGAATCTACCCGCCCAAAATTTTCATTAGAACAAAAGTACGTGATAAAACATATTTGAGTGCACCTTAATCCCTCTGACACAATAAATCTTCACGCCCTTTAGCTATTGTGGGTCACACGCTGAGTGAACGTCATCCACTAATTTTGGTTCCCAGCTGTAGAAATTTCTCTCTTTACCTCTTTTTTATATTTTTTCCATCTTTTTTATCCTTTCTCAGCTCTTGTTTCTCATTTTTCTTGCTGTGAGTTTTTCTTTCTGTGGATCCATAGTTAATGAATGTTTTTCATTAACTTACATGCATTTTAAGCCTGTAAAACTTGATTTGTAAACTTTTAATTTGAAACTTAATATGTAGATTTTTAAGTTGCAAATGGATCTATATTTTAGTGGTTTACTCGTGAAAAATACCTTAACAAAAAAAAAATGGTTTACTCGAGAGTTTTATAATGTTGATTATTGCACAACCACTCCAATCAACGTGGTAAGTTATTATTTGATTAATTTAACATTATTTATCATTTATAATTTATTCCAAATGACTATTTGTGTATTGCTAGTTTTTTGGAGGACAATAGGTTTGTAAACCTAAATTTACTAGGTCATTATGGTACATTAATTTTTTTATTTAAAAAGTACATACGATATTGAATAATTATTTGTTGACATATGTTAAATAATTTATGTATTTATGCTAAAAAAAATTATTGCCTTAATTGATTTACGAAAATTATTCATAATTTTCACTCCCAAATTTCGCCACTCCTAAACTAAATTCCTGTGTCTGTCACTGCTTATTTGATATTCGGGCTGCTGTGATTAGTAACTGAAAAGTGAAGCTCAAATAAGGTTTATCCATTGATATTTTGAGTACTGTGATTACACAAGATCAACCATAAAATATTCTATGCATTTATGTTTATTTAATAATTTGGAAAATACCTCTTTATCCTTTTCCTAATTTTTTTTGTAGTTTACAAAAGTGACTAAATTCAGGTGTATTGGTTTTATTTTCCATGAGCATTGATGCCACCCGTTATTTCCCCATTTCAACACAATTTCACTTACCTACAAATTTTTTTTCAAATCAAAATAAAATCAACAAACACCAGTTTGTCGCACCCCTGAGCCCAACCTGGATTGTGAGGATCAATCTTATCAGATACTCTCTCCCCCATTCATGACCGCGTTCCAATTCATGCGTACTCTTTTAGGGTACTTTAGTACCCCAGATCTCCAAATCTTGCGTCCTGCTTTTGTTTTGAAGAGTATAAGAAAATAACAAAAAAATCGAGAAAGAAATTATATATAAAGTTTATTAATTTCCTCCATTGCAAGTATACTACAAAAAACTAGGTACCTTTTAAGTGCCAGATAGAAAAACTTAATTCAAATAAATACATAATTTGATCATGCGTGTTTAAGTGTAGCATTAATATTTAAATAAACTATATATGGTACCTAAAACGTTCCAGATAATAGTTCCAAATGAATCGCGAACCGAAATAGCTTCCCAAATAAGCCCATCCCAATGTACCGCATTCCAAGCACTATAGCGTACCACACACCAAAGCGTTTCACATTCTTGATAACTTTGGTGGGGGTTGCTCTCTTATGCCGACCAACCAATAGTTGTTCTATACTGGGCTAAGAATCTAAGCTTAGAACTAATATTTTTGATACTGGGCTAAGAACATAAGCCTAGAACTAATAATACTAGGCACACTCATTAAATGGACCTTTCTTGGGAAACTATTCCAAGGCGCTTGTCTTTACTATTAGAATTTTGAGAAGATCCACGATGAGCAAGGACAAGGACCGTAGTGCTACTGCAATCAGTTATTACATTTGTACTTGTTGTGGTTCAACGTGCCATATAAACCTTATTGCTTGAACTTATGTTTTTTTCCGGTCATGTCGTAGAACTCACCGGGTCATTTTCAATTCCATCTGGAAAAAGGAATATTAGTTTCCTCTCGCCCAAATTTGTGTTTTCCCTTCATTTTTCTATACTATCGAGGAGACTATTCTTAAGCTTGTGTATGCTCATATTTTATGTGAATTACTGTATTTTTTTTAATAGGGTGGGGGAAGGTAAACGTGAACATTTTGTTAGTTGGAAGGTTGTGTCTACATCAAACAAAAAAGGTGGTTCGGTGTGGGTAATTTGAATAAAAAACATAGCTATTTTGGGTAAATAGCTTTGGATATTTCATATTTCCTCTTGATAAACTCTCTTTGGGGTTCAATTTTCAGGAAAATATGGTCTCCAAGCAAATGGGTGGGGTTCCAAAGTAGTATTGAGCGGATCTTTTCTCTATATATGGAATTTCGTTTAACCTAGACACTATATTTTTAGTGCTTGGGTGTTACTATTGGTCCTTTGGCCACATGGAACTCTTTTTCAAAATTGTGGAACCTTAAAGAGAGATTACATGAAAATCCCACCTTAAGTACCTTGGAAACTCATGGATTACAGAACTGACACTTTTTGATGATCTAGAAATTTATTCTAACTCCACAAAAAAATTTTTAAATAAAATAAAATCTGAAATAAGGTACAATTTTTTTTACAGAAAGTTGCATAATTGCTATATTTTGGTGCATTTTTCTTGCTAATCATACCATGTAAAAAATACCATTTGTATGGGACATAATTGGAAGTGTTAGTGGTAGGTTGGATCAATTTACGCAGGAAGTCTGAAATGACTATGGGATGTAGCGCTTAAAATATGAAAGTCCAACCTTAATATCTAAGTTTTAACGTAAAGGCAACACAAATTTTATTGCAACGACAAAAATCACATCTCTAAGATACCACAAAGTTGACAATGCATGTGAACTGCACTTACAGTCTTATACGGACAAAGCTACTGGAACTTCATGCATATAGTATAGGAATTTTGAGATAATTTGTAATTTTGAAAAAACTATATATTCACAAGTTAGTTCCTGGCTATTGTCAGAATCTTGACCTTTTATTAAAGTTACAATGGTTAATTTGGTATATGGGCCAGACTACAATGAGTTTTCTATTTTCGTCTCTATCACTTGACCTTCATCAAAATGTCAATTTGATGAACCCTCATCAAATTACCATTTAATTTGATAAGAATATTTTAAGGCGACAATTCTTATGACGATTCTCTAGTAAATCATAAGCCCTGTTTTTTTGGAGGGAGCAACAGTCCTTGGCGATATGATACATAGCGTTGAAATGATGTTTAAGAACCTACAGCAATATGTGATGTCAAGTATGAGATGCGTATATCGAGGTCAACTTAAAAGGCCAGATTATATTTCATATAGTTTTGCAAAAATCTAAATTTTTTGGTATCAAATTCATGTTTGTCTTGAAGAAATAAAAATTCGGTTTCATTATTATTAATTAGATAGTGTAGCTTTTTCTTCATGTTGTGTGCAAATGTTGATCTTTGGTAGTAATTAAGTGTGAATATAAAATTTTAAAATGTCGTTACTGTCATGATGAAATATGTTGGGACTTGATTAGCGAATTATTAGTAGTCTGAGGCCATGGATGTACTGCATACTTTACATAATTGATTTTTTGGGGATGATTTGCCCAATTTTATAATATTTTGTAGCTAATAAAATGCACTTGTTTACTTTTTGGATTGTGTAGTGGGAGAGGATGAGAAAGTGCTAGTTGCAATTGAATGTTCGTACTTGAGAACTAGAAGGTTACCCACGTACTATTGAGGCAATATACAAATCAGTTTCGAAACAGAAGATTTTGAATGGGTCTATGTCTTTTGTAAGTTTCATTATATCAAAGTACTTGATGCAGATAAATTGATTCGGTGTCCCAAACTAAGAGTCTGCTATGGAAATCAATGATAACGTTTTCAAGATATTCAACTAAGTTTGAATTTTAACTGCTGGTTATGTTCAAAGTCTATGTTCCTTGAAACGATTGACTTTCAAATGTGGGCTCGTAATTTTGGGTGGAGGGAGTATGTGTGATACACTAAGGTTGGTTTATGTTCTTGTAATAGTTTATTATATTTATATTTTCATTGCAGAGAGGCATCATTTGGACCTGTTGCAACCCTGTAGCATTATAAAATGGAGCAAGATGCTATGCGCATCAATAACAGCATCAAAGCAGGTTTGTGTCACAGACCATTGTCCATAGTTCACACAGTACAAGAACCATACAAAAGTGCCTTCTATAAATGGAAAGAATTTACCCTATGTTCCCGTTGGTAGTACTCCACATGAATAAAAAATAGAAAAGATACCCTGATTTTAAATTCTCTTGGTAAATGACCGAGATATCCAATTTTAATAAGGTACATGTCAGTGTAATTTTCATTTGTAGTAGTGAAGGGTTAGCTGCTTATAGTTTCACATCAAGCACTCATCGTTCTTGGCGTGTAATTGAAGCTATCGAATATGGATCCCTTGGAATCAATTAATGGCTAGTTTCATATATAATGTGGGATGGATATATTTGGGAGTATTCCGGTCTTATTTTCCCTTCAATTATTGCGAAAGTGCATAAATATTCTTCATTTACTTACTACTCTCTCCATCCCAAATTAAGAGTTTTGTTTTCTTTTGGGGGCATTTTCAAATTAAGAGTCATATTTTCATATTAGTTTTTAAAATAACATGAAATTCCAAGAATACGAAGTTAATCTGATGCGTTAATAAAATATAGAGAGTAATATTTTTTTGATAGTACATGTACTTGTAATTTAGGATGGATGGAATAGATAAATTTATAAATTATTGTAATTGCAGTCACAGTTATTCATAATATTGTACTCTTTTATTATTTGTATTATCAATAGCCGAAAGTGAAAAAAATATTGAACTTTCAAGTCTATGTATATAATCCCTTATATGTGCAAATTCCCTTTAATCACAACCCCCTCGGGACATTTTTAGCAACATGGGTTTTTACAATTAAATGGATACTTTGTGTGGGTGGATACAAATTTTTTTCTTAGGTATCTCGTAAAAGATGTATAGTTGGATCCCCGGCCCCCTCAATTTACCGTAAATCGTACAACACTCTAGTGTCGAGTTTCCTGGCTTGAGTTTTCCTTTTACATGACTTCTTAATCATCAAATTTGTCAACTTAACTTTTGCTCCTCCATTCATTTTTTTCCCGCCTAATATGTATATTAGGAATTGTATTGCATACATAGATCTCAACCAAAATATGAATGCTGCTTAGATTAATTTGTTGTCACAAACCAAGTTGTAAGTTCATCTTTGATTGAAAAATAAATTCGTGTGTAGCTGTAACTGACGATTGAGGTTTGTGTTTTAACCATTAGTAATTCCAAAATAAGCTGTCCTTGTGGCTTCATATTTTGAAAAGGCAGAAAATCATGTGTTGATATTTATTAAAGGTCGTACTCAATGCACAAGGCTCCCGCTTAATTACATGGTTTGGGAGAGGTGAATGTTAGCTGGCCTTACCTCCATATATGGAGAGGCTACTCCCATGTGTTGATATTTATTATTTAAAATGAAATCTTGATGATAACAGTTCTTTAATAGAATTGTATATATATATAAAGAAGGAACATGCGCCACTCAACTTAGGATAACCTTCCGTAGTTTAAATCATCCCATAAGAGTTAAATTCATTGGATGTTAATGAATATAATTACCTCTGTAGGTTTTGTTATGGATTTTAAAATGTGCATCCCTGGAGGTATCTTGGGGGAAGAGTGCTCTAAAGCCTTGTATTAAAGATGGGTTGCTGAAACTAGGTGCCTGAAATGTGTTGGCTTGTCTCCAAGACATGTAACATGCTTTTGTGTTTTGAAGTTCTCCGTGAAAATTTTAAAAAGTTGGTTTGTTGGTGAGGAATGATTTTTTTTTTATTGAGTTCTTGGGGCATCATCTTGTCTTGTTATATTGTAATAAAATGGTTAGTATACCTTTTATAAAACAAATAAGACAGTCAAGTTTTTTCTTTTTGAGTTGTGAATATTGTCCCAATATTTTCTGTTTTTTAGAAGTATACTTATTTTGGTTGGAGAAATTTAATCTATTAAAAATATTTGTGCAAAAACTCTTTTAATTAAATACCATAGCAATTAATCATATTCTAAAGATGCATGTTTTGAGCTTTAAAATAGTAAGAACAAAGGTCTTGTATGAGTATTGGCACCCTATTAATTGTACGTCGCAACTTTATACTTAGGTATCGTTTGTTTTTACCTCTTAAGTCTGAATCTGAACCATTCAGAGGTACCAAAAAGTGTTCCTTTTTTTAAATGATTAAAAGGCTAACGACTATATTTGACTCTTAATGGTTAAGAGAATGAGTCTAAATACATTCATTCAGAGGTACATTTAGACATAAAAACAAACATATTTTTTGTCTCGCTATTGGGCTTGATTGATTTTCTACTTTTGAATTATATTTTGAGGATCGTGCGATATTAGGATTTTTTTGTTTGGATAAGGCTTTTTTTCTCAAGTACATCAAATATAGGTGCTAACGAACACTTCACGCATTGTCGATTTTCCGTTCTAAGGTACATGTATTGTACATTTTATTAAAAATTTCTGTTTAGTTTCTATAATAAATTACTAATTAGTTTTTGGTGGAAATTTTGTAGAATCTAATGGACAATAAAGCAAAACATGAGGAGCAAAAGTGAGATTCCTATACATCTTGCAAGCATGATTTCTTGCCCCAAATTAGTTTTCTTAGTGGGTTTCATTTATGTATTTAGATGATTCATCGTTGAATGTTGTTATTTTATGTTTGTGAAATTTTTGAATATCTTAAATTGATTTGTGAGCTTTTGTTTCAGTGACGTAAACCACACGTCAAAGGCTTGTAAAATATCCAACACACGCTTTTGGAGAGAGAAACAACTCTTTTCTATATTCCAAATCAAGGTTTACCCCAAATGAGGTTACAAGGAGTCTATTTATAAGTTGGGAAGAGAAGCATTAAATAGGTGTTCAACTAATCTGGGAGTCCCACTTTACAAATAATCCTAATATCCATTTGTGCTCACCTATGCCCAAACTTACAAATAAACAACAAAACAAAATTGATAAAAATCAAGAAAAATAACAAAAAGGAACGAAACTACTTATATGCCGAAAAATGACAAAAAGCCCTCTTAAGACCAAGCTCGTCCTTGAGCGTTAAAAATTGGAGGTTCATGAGGAAATTCCAAAAAAATTGGAACCAAAACTTGCGGGGAATCAAAAATAAAATTTGTGAAACTTGTGGGTGCCATCCTGCAATTTTCTTCTTTATTTCTTCATCTTCTCTTTTCTTTTCTCCTTTACCCAAATAAACCCTAGAAAAATTCCATTCGGGTAAAAAACCATGGTTTCAGAGCATCTAGAAGGATTTGGGATTAGATTCGTTGGCTTAAACAAGGCCCAAACAGATTTTGACACAGATATGGTAAAACCCTAGGAGTGGGTTGCTCTGGGATAATAAAATTGGGTTTTGAAGGGTATTGGAGCAGATCGGGGTCGTAGGAACTGAATCGGATGATGGGGTTGGGTTTCGGGTTGACCTGGGTCGAAAAAGGGGCGGGATGGGGACTGACCAATGTCGGTTGGAGTTTAGGGGGGCTGAAGGCTGGATTTCGATGGTGGTAGGAGGGAGGGGTTGGTCAGGGGGTGGGGAGAGACAGGGAGGTGGTGGAGATAAGGTTGTGGAAGGGGGTAAGGTGGTAGGCGCTTGAGGAGTGGGTGGAAAACTGCTGCCCAAGGAAGGGCAGCAGGGGGTAGTGGGGCAGTAGGGTGAGTGGTGGAGGGGTTAAAGGGGCTGTAAGGGGGTGGGGCAGAGGTGGGGCTACTATTTGGGACTAGGGTTTGATGCGTGGTAGTGGGTTTAGGTGGGGGAAGGTTTTCGGCAGTAGCGCAAGGGTGGTGGGAGGGTTTGAAAGGTGATTTTGGTGGTGAGGGGGTTTGGTTGGTGCGCCACCCTAGGGTTTGGTACTCAGCGGCAGGAGTGGAGGCTTTTAGGCATAGGGTGAAGGGGGTAGCTAGGTTTTGGGAGATAAAAGCTAACCTCTCATGAATGCACGCCATCTCGTGAGCCATTTGAAATGTAAAATGCGATTTTGATAAAAATACACCGATACACTAACATCAATGTGGAGCATCACCCGTTCTGATACCAATTTGACGTAAATCACACATCAAAGGCTCCTAAAATATCTAACACACACTTTTAGAGAGAGAAACAACTCTTTCTATATTCCAAATCAAGGTCTACCCCAAATGAGGTTACAAGGGGTCTAGTTATAAGTGGGGAAGGGGAGTACTAAATGGGTCTCTAACCAATGTGGGGATCCCACTTTACAAATAAGCTTAATACCCATTTGTGTTCATCTATGCCCAAACTTACAAATAAACAACAACAAATTTTTTTAATTAAAATAAAGAAAAATAACAAAAAGGAACTAAACTATTAGTATGCTAAAAAATGACAAAAATGCCCTTGATTCACATCACTCACTCATCTATTTAGATGATTTATGCTTTATTTGTGGGCCATTCAGATGTCTTGGATTGGTTTAAGATACTAAGGAACCATGAGGTTTTATATTTTCTTTGCCTTCGTTCTTCACTAACTATAAAATGTCTAACTTTCAATATTGAGCAGGTGAAATTGTGTGGAGATAAGGTTGGGCATTCACTTGAAGATCCCACATCTTGTAAGGTTGTTGAATACTTGACTCCCAACCCACCCCCAACCATTTTTCGCAACCCAAAACTTGGATCACTATAATGCCTCGCAAAAACCATTATTAGATTTGAAGTATCTCGGAGGAAGCTATTGGCATGCCCAAGATCTTAGTGATGGGTTTTGTGCTAATGCTTGTCATGTAGAGAGTGTGGTGGAGTCTTCAATTGACTTCACTATTATTTGGGAAAACATAAAGGAGAACCTAGTTGAAAGGTCACACTCATCTCTTGAATCTATGTCCGAATACAATGAACCTTCCACTTTAGATTGGGAGATTGTATTTCCCATTGTTGTCACCCTTCCTCTTACACCTTGGACCATCTTTGTTTGGAGCTGAATGCATCTCCAATACTTATTACATACTTTGCCGGTGAAAAAAAAGTTGATCAAGATTACGTTCATGCAATGTTCCCCCAATTTGGACCACCGCCCATTCCCATTGAACATCATTGCACGAAGTCTCAAGTAGAATTTTCATCATTGAAACCGGATCCATTTCTTGAGAAAGTTAGGAGGATATTGTGCAGTGATGGGTTGCAAACTCAAAAATTAATTTTATTCCCTCCAAACACAAGTCATTTTTGTTTGCGACTCATTTATTCGAGTTAGATTACACCTTCATGAATTGTTTAGAAAATCTTGGGGATAATCAACGGTAGTTATTTTAATGTTTCCAAGGATTCCATGTTAAATTAGATTTCATGTATGCACGTTTTCATGTATGCACGTTAAAGTTGAACTTATTATGTCATCAGATTTAGATACTGACATGCATGGAATATATTAGTGCCCATTTGTCTTAATTTTGGTGGATTTTCCACTGGAGTGAAACTATGCCTCACCATTTCATATTAGTGAACTATTATGGGTCATTTGTCTTGTCATGATGGTCATATTTTGGAAAAATCCTCAAATATTATGTCTGTCAGTTTATGATCTTGTGGTTGTCCTGTGTTTACGGCGAACCTTTGTTTCCACCCCAAGGAGTGGGTGAGAATTTACTCGTGTCTATATTAAAACTATTCAAGATATTATTGAGGGCATCCTTCATCATGAGTTGCATCCATGATTGGTCCGTGAGGAGAGGACATTTTTATGTAAATTCATTGCATTTGTTTTGACATGCATATCTTTTTGGGTAAATTTTGTCTCATTTAAATAATTGAGGTTTTACATGGGTAAGTTGGGGGGGGGGGGGTCGTTGTGGTCATTGAGGGGTTTAAATTAGTCATAGAACAATTTGGTAACATTTACATGTTGGATATATTAAGGTCATTTTTACATATTGTGGGCGCTTTGGTGATTAAATTGGTGATATGTCCATTTAGGTAATCTTGGGTTCATTGAGACCAGGATGGTGTATGAATTGGTGAGTGTGGGCAATTTTGACTTTGCGTTGTTAGTGTGCATAATAGTCATTGTGTAGTTACATAGCATGTGAGGGTCAATTCGGTAAATTTTCATCTGTTGTGGTATTTTGTTGTTCATAATGGAGTCTAGGGCTGTTCAACTACAAAGTTGTGGTGAAATTCAAATTTTTGAGGTGCAATATTCATGGGGTGATCAAGTTAAATTTTTAATTTTTTGTGGAGTGCGTGTCGTCATATTTATCTTTTCATGGTCTAAAGAAAAAATGTCTTACAATAATATTTTGTGAACTTTTATTGATATAAATTTGAAAAAAAATGTAACGCGAGTGCTTAACACATAGGAGGTCGTATTGACTTGCCATTTAGTTAACACACAAGAACACTGATTTTCATTACCCTTCACATACATACCACCTCACACACTAAAATATACACTTGTAGTTCATCACACAAATGCATAGCACTCACATTCACCTCCACATATTCATTTTACCTCATCCATGGTTCAGTTACACCCTCACTAACTCATTGTCCAGTTCAATTTGCGCAACACATTTACACGATATACACTCTAATTCTTGTGAGGTCTGCCCTTATTATTAGCTATAGAGCATTTAATGTGGATAAATTTAGTTGATTGTATTAATATGAGCACTCCACCAAACAAACAAAACTTCCACACTCATTTTCAAAGTTTGCACGCTGTCTTAAATTACCGCAACCACACTTTTCATCCAATTTAGAAAATATCACTTCTCATATTCTTACTTTACCGCTGTCTTATCTCATCGCCTACACATTCTAATCACATTTTCCCATTAATTTGCAAATACACTTTATACATTTTGAGTGCGGTAATGGTGCAATTTGCTATAAAATGGAGTGAGAAAGTCATGACTATAATTCTTTGTTGGTGTAAAAGTTAATTATATTGGGCAATTGATTTTTGGTTAATATCATGACATGATTCAAACATATCCACTTGACCAATCCACTCATTGCACACAACATACACATAGAGCTACATATAAACAACACCAAAGATTCACACATACAGATACAGTCGTCGTTATTGTTGAACATTTGTTGTAGCAAGTTGTTGTGGTTTGTGTCATTAGTTCTTGCTTTTTGTTGAAAATTGGGACTCAAACAAAAAGAACCACCACATTCATTTTCAAAATCTGCACACAAAAGGGTGTTAAATTATCTCAACCATTTTTTTCAACCATCATGTAAAATTTCAGTTATCCCATTTTTTAATTCCATAGATAATGCTCTATCTTTACACCAATTGCTATTCACTTCAGTCTACTGATTTGGAAAATTCATTTGTCTTTTTAAGTGGCATAATGGTGCAAATCTCTCATGGATGTATGATGGCCTAATATTGGCATAGATATGCTTGATGTGCCTTGTATTGCTTTGCCTTGTGTCTTTTTGGGTGGTGTAAGAGTATGCTTGATGTGCCTCAACTAAGAATTCAGAATGTATTGTATATTGATAATAGATGATAAATGGTTATCATAACAAAGAACCTTAAAGGGGTATAAATAGGACAAACACTAAACCCTAACCTAACATAAGAGACACTACAAATACCTAAATACCCTTGACCTATTATAAATATAACCAATACATAAAACATAATAATAAATATAAACACGATATTCCAACACTCTCCCTCAAATTGATGGAGGTGCAAACCGAAGTCAATTTGCACCAAGATATGTTATTCCTCTATTGAAAAATTGCTACCATGGGTCTCCGATCAACATCAAAATGCTTCAACTGAGCTTGGAAATGTGCAGGTCCCAAAGCAAAACCTCAACCTGTCAAACCAAATGTGGGATATGATACGACAACACTCCCCCTCACGGTTGGACCAATCGACTTGCTGGAGAAAACAAAAGCATGAGGCAGGCCACCAATATACCCACACAACACTCCCCTTGGTACCCATCATACTACATGTGCCAAAAATGACACCCACCCATATGAAAATGTGCGTGACACAAAAAGGGCCGATCCGACCATGCCAACGAACAAATCAAATCAGACCACAAACTGAAAGTTCATCTTGAGACAAATAAGGGCCAATCCGGCCAATACAATGCCATCAAACAACTTAGACCAAACATACCATAAACCGAGATGTACCAGATAGGATTCCAATGTAACGGAGTAACGGCAAATAATCTCTAGATCACAAGAAATGAAAAGGAGTGAAGGTCTTCAATTGTATATAAGCACCGAAGAAACAAAACTTCATAAACCCAGAAAAATGCCGCTCCTCTAAATGGACCAAAACATACCAAGAATCTACAAGATCACATATAGATAAGAAGAGTGCCAATGGTGACAAATGTAGTCAAAGTCTCCCACAATGGGTCGACATACCCTTAAACCAACGCGACCACCCCAAGCAACATGTCCCCCACAGTAATTTATCGACAAAAGTTAGAATTCCAGAAAATACAGGGGCTGATTTAGGATAACAGAAATTTCAAGGGCAAGGATACAAGTTTCAGAAGTTGAGGGGCTGAAATTATAATTTCTAATAGATTTTAGGAAAAAGTGAAAAATCCTAGAAAAAATAGGGACTGATTTGCAATTTTCAAAAGAAAAGAGAGGCTGAACTTAATTTTCAGAAAATAGGGGCCGAAGTGTGGGACCCAAACCCCAAATGAAATTGGCTTAAACCAAAATCTGTCTACCCATAACCCATATAATAAGTGGTCGACCAAAGACAAAATGTGCCAAACAATAAAGAACCCTAGGCAGTTTTGTGGCGCACCAATAACACCTTTAATCCTCTCTAATGCTGTAGGAAATCTCAACATACACACAGTAGAGCATTGTAATACCCGAACCAGCAAGGAGCTAGGAAACATGCCTGACCGGGCACTAGAAACAACCACACGAAGAAGAAAACGGAATAACCATCAGAAAACTCCAACTCAGACATCCAAGAACAACCTGGACCAAATCATCAGCATATCTCCAAAAAGGTTTACACCGATGACCCGGCAGACGCTCGAGAACCACCACGAGTGCCTTCATCAATCAGAACAAAAAATAGAAGGTAAAACAGAGACAACATCCCAAAATGAGCCACCATATGCAACCCACGAGTTTTATTATGTACATTTTGAATCTACTGACTGTCGGAACAATAATAATGAAATAGCTTATGAAATTAGCTTTTTCTTCAGTTGTCCGTGTTACAGATTAAAGATCACCGGTCCAAAAAGTTCACCATATGCCTCCGCTTTTAGAATCAGATAATGAGAAACACATTTACTTCTTCGACAATATCAGAACTTAATGCCCTGAAATTCTGCAAGACTTGGTAAACCTAGAATCCACCCAATTCACTGACCCAAATTAATTGTCCTAGATTGTTTTATTGAGACGAGTCTAAACTATTTTACTGAGATGAACTCACGGATCAGACAACACAGGTGAGACATTCAATCTTCATTGTGTAGAGACCATTCTTGCTTTTGCTTGAACCATTCCTATGATCTGTCCTTGTCGAAATGGAAGTCTGAGTCTGTGACTTACATTAGTATGGGTACAGTTTTCTTAAGCTTTGGTTGACCCTCAGTACCAGTCGAACCTTCTCTTCTAGGAGCTTCAGAGGATTTACCAACTTCAATATGTGTTTTTTCATTTTAGTTAACCACGTCAAAAGCCAACCTTAATTTTTCCAGTTTTTTACAAATTAGTGTTCTTGCTTTAGTAATTGACAACTTTCTAACATCAAACGCTGGGGCGGCTAACATCTGATTGAAGTCTTACTAGGAGTTTGAATCAGTTATGCTTGATATTTTCATTTCTGCTAATTACTTTCTCGTTTGGTTCAGTTTTTGAAGCCATTTCTTTATGTCCATTTTGAGAAGTTGCGTGCCCATATCAACCCTCCTCTTCTCGGGTAGACTCTCAACTATTGAGACTAAGTGTTCATCGTACCTATTGGAGCCCATACCAACCGCAACATGTCTCATATAATTCTTTCCATTAGTTTTTTCACTAACACTTCCATAGCCTGATGAACAACATTCCCTGATTTCCTAGATAATCCAAGGGGCCGAACCTCACTTAACGATACAATTGGATCGTAATCAGAGCATGTCCAGAATAAAATTCAGAAACCTTTTTTCCTGTAAAACATACTGCAGTGTTTGGGACATACATAACCCCTATCCATGACTTCTACTCATTTTCGGGCATATATGACCATGAACTATATGGGAAAGAACCATTCACCAGGGCTTCTCCTGTTTCGATGGCTATGAAGACATCACAACAGTTCTTATAGGAAAGTCTCTTGTTCACGTACTTCTGAAGATATTCCTACTAGATATGACAAGAGGTGCACACGGTCCAAAAAGTATCAAGCCCACTTGAGAAAGCGTGTGCTTGTTTATCCTGATATAATAAGAACTCCGCTTAACACTATCATACAAAAGACTCCATGCTTCAAACCGCCATTGTGACCCTCAACGTGAAACTATCGCCTTTTGTCTTGATAGAGAACCATCTGACTTGCAATTCAGGTAAATATTTTACTCTTAATTTGGTTATATAATGTCATGATTTTTTGTGCTAGAAGTAGGGTTTTATAAATGAAAGTTTAGGGTTTTCATGAATGATTATGAAATCAAATTATTGCTTGTTGAAATTAATTATTAATTACTTGTAAAATTGAAATTCTAGATTTATCGATAGTGTGTTTAAATTTCGTTAAAGTGCATATTTTTTTTGCTAGCGCGATTAAAGTTTAGGGTTTTTTCAAACTGCGTATTATTGTAATTTTAGTATTTCGGCTATGTTATTAATTGCAAATGAGTTTATTCAGCAGGTCACTGCTAGTTTACATTCCAAAAAAATATATTTATACGTTACGTCTTATTTTAAGTTATTACATTAATAACCTTAAGTTTGTATTGATACAATGTTATTTGCGACCCTTGAGGTAGATATCTTTTTTGGGTGTGTCATAAGTTCACAACATGTCGTATGATACATATTGCATATCATACTATAGTAACAACAATATTTCTGGCTACACGCCTAATCAATGGTCAAATAAATCATGTGATTCTTTAAGAGAGCTTCTTCATATCATGCTCTGTTGTTACCACTGCAACTGAAGATACACTACAAGAAAAAGACCTTTTATGACAGTTTAAAAATTAACTTTACGACAATTTAAAAAAATTATCATTAAGAATAATACTATTATTTACATGACATATTAGTTATAGAATGTCATTATATATTTATTAGTGTTAATGTCAATGACAATTTAAATATAACAGTCATATTAAATAGTATATATTATGACTCTTTTTATTAAACGCCCAATATACATATCTGCTAAGATAACATATATGACTGATTTTATTTCCTCCAAAAATTTTGGACGCGCGTAAGGAGGGAAAATGGCAGACTCTTTCCCCCATCTCAAATTTGAACAATTTTCCCCCAAAGTAACCTAATGAAAATTGTAAAAAAAGGTCGTACCCAGTGCACAAAGCTCCCGCTTTAGCAGGTCTGGGAGACTAGATGTAAGCAAGCCTTACCCCTATTTTTGGAGAGGCTGCTTCCAAGACTCGAACCCGCGGCATAACGCTTTGGGCGGGCAAGCATTTGCCATCGCACCAAGTCCGACCTCCACCTAATGAAAATTGTATTCACCCAAAATCAAACAAACCCTTCTCCTTCACATGACACTCGAAATTGACCTCTAGTCGCCATAGCCTCCGATTTTGCTCATCGTCAGGTACTCTCTCTCTCTCTCTCTCTCTCTCACACACACACACACACACACACACACACGTACACATACACACACATATGCACATACACCATATAATAATGTTGGCAAAAGAGCTCAAAGCGCCTCACTATGCGAATCTAGCTTCGCTAAAGCTCGGCTAAGTCTTGAACCTTCGCATTGATCGTTCACTTTCTCAGTATTAAAAGCTTTCTCCAAGAAGTGGGGAAAGTAGCTCACGAATAGAGTTGCGTGATATTTAAGAGAAGAGACCGCTACTAATGGACGGCATCACGACTCACGCATCCAATACTCTTTGACGTGCCCAGAGTATAAAAGTTTTTATTCGAGGCACATGATCAATAATTTTTGGACAATAACCAAAATGTACCGACAAATCTTTAATGTCGAGTAGAAACCAAAAAGAAGTTTATCGTAACAAAAGTAAGACGAATGATGATTTTATTTTAGAAAGTATGTATGTATGGGGGGAATAATCATCATTATTACGAGTATATATTATATTCACATTATTACGTATTCATGTACTACAGGTGTGTGTGTGTGCGTATCTTATATATTTCTGTATTTTTTCCATAATATGGTTGATTTTGTAATTCATTTTTTATATAGAAAGTATAATTCTTCGTCGATGAGTTCTCTTCCTGTATGTGTCCTACCTTTTAGAATGTTTCAATCTGCTATTATATTTCCATGAGGATTTTAGACGCATCTTGACAAAACTTAATTGGTGAAGTTTTCATTTATCATCATAGTAAAATTGAAATGATCGACACCCATTATTCTTTGATCAATAAATAAATCTTAAAGTTAAGTTGTGCGTATTGGTGGTTCTATTATTTCAGGTACACCTTTAAACTATCCATTAAACATAGGAGAGGTAAATCAGAAACTGTGTGTGTTCAGTATATAAACATGCAAGATGTGAGGTTCGCCCCTAAATTTTTTTTATCTTAATTACGCTTTTTTTTGGTAATATAAGACCATATATATTAATACTTGTTTATCTGTAGGGTGACCATAGGAACTTGGAATGTTGCTGGAAGACCTCTGTATGAGGATCTTGAGATTGATGACTGGCTTTGTATGAAAGAACCATATGATATTTACATTCTTGGGTAAGTTTTTCCTCATATCGGTGAATCCATGAGTGGTTTTAGATTCATAACCACATAATTCATTATGTATATGCAACGAAAATGATTAATCATTCATCAAATCATGTGGTTTCCATTTCTCACAATTACTAATGTTAAACGATAACGTGAGGAGTTTTAGGCATTCATTTATACTAAAATTGTAGAGATCTAATTATGGTAGATAACTAAGGATAAACCAGGATTCTAACTGATAATAGTAACTAAATCCTAGTCCAATCAGCTCAGCTTAGATCAACTTGACAAAGACTTTTCCTAATTATTAAGGTCAGCAACATTATTTCTCCGTTCCGTTATGTTTATCCCAAAGTACTCAGTTAAATCACATGATATCATATCGTTCTTAGTTATCTCCCACTAAGTCAATCTAAGTCTACCTTTCTTCCCCTAATGTCACTATCAATATGAACCAATTCACTATTCCCTATCGTGCACTTAATTTTCAAAACCATGTCAGGCTGTTTTTTTCTTAATTTATCTTGTATAGAAGCTGCTTATACTATTCATTTTTAATTATATCCTTTCTAGTTTTACCACACATCCATATTTAACAATTCATGTCCATAAAGAATCTTAAACTAATCGAAGTCAAAATGGCCACCCCTTCTTGATCCAATCACCATGTGGGTCCATTTGAATCAACTCAACAAGAATCCATGCCCAATTTTAGGCAACTAAAGTTAATTTTATTTGTTGGTCTGAATATTTGAGATTCACTAGTAATTGATATGGAAGTTTATTGAGAAGCCCCAAAACATAAGGAGCATAAAATGGACTTACTCTTTAGTGTTCTTCAGAAAACTCCTTAGTGTGTTCTTCATGTATGGGTTTTTTGCATGTTGCGTACCCCTATCGTGTGTCTGTGAGTCGGCCTGTATATTAGTGACATGTATTAACAGGTTAGTGTAACCGGTTATTCTTCCAACAACTGTCATATATTGCAAGGTTCGTGTCATGTAGTGTACATAGTGCATACTCAAACCACAAATATATTTCCTTATTACAAAGAGAAAGACCCTTTGAGAATGTGAAAATAAGTAGAATATATACTTTATAGAACACTTGGTTAAAACAAGTATATTATTTCAAATTTGATCTTTCATCCTTTAAAAATAATCTTAGTTGACCTAATGGCGGAGCCAGGATTTTACTCCCCCAAGGGTAAAATATACTATTAATTTATTTAAAAAAGCATTACAATAAAATCAGAATTAAATATAAACGATAAAAAAATGGATTATTTAAAGTAGGATATCATGTGCGACAACGTTATTCACTTCCAAATCAGTAGGGGTATTTGTATGTTTTTTATATTTAGGTATATAATGATCTGTTTAGAAAGGCCGTATATCATCATAGTGACCCCAAATATTTTTAGCACCTTAACTGATCAAGTGCTTTATGTTTGGAGGGTTGTATTCATGATAGACTTCATAGTGACCCCAAATTATTATAGAATTTAATTAAATCATTTTAAGACCAACCACATTTGGAAGCAGTAAACCATAGGAGCTTTCAGATACTTTCTTTTGAAAAATGCAAGCCAAAGTCTGACTTCCTCATATTGACCGGCCAACTTTATTCGAAAATCCTTAGAAAGCCCTAGGGAATGTCATGTAGTAGGGGGGAGTCAAAGCCCCTTCCTGAATAGGTTGGCACATAGTAGCAAAAGATAACTGGCGAAATTTTCTACAACAAGAAAAATTATTCATGAGCATGGAGAGATTGAAACTAAACAGAAATCATTCAGTGCTCAGAAAAATAATTGATTTGTGGTTTTAGAAGGCCTTGTTATATATGCTTCGTTGTGATGATTGCTGCCGTCTATAAAAAAAAACTGTAATGACCCATAGATTTGTTTTATGGACCAAAAAAAGCCTATAGACTTGTTTTTTTTAATTCGTGGGGATTGGGGAAGTTAATACCTCTAATAATTCAGTTGGATGACCAAAATCTTCTTAAAAGATCTTCTTTATGCTTCAGCACACTAACAGAACAGGTCTGATTGTATCTTACTATATGATATCCTTTGAGCATATATCATGTGTGCATGCTATACCTATAAAAGTTCACCCCTGGCCAATTTTACCCTGGCTTTAAGAGTATTGGTATGCTCATATTGTTTTTGGAACTGTTTATGAGCATCATTTATGTTTTGCCATTACTTTGTGGGAAATGAAATGAGAATCCTCCTTACCCATCAAACAGTCTACAGTTTTGGAGGAAACTCTCCTAAATTGTTTTGAAAGCCCAAAAAAAACTTGGAATATGCATTTTGTTCCAAAGTCTTCTTCATAGAATCTTAAGTGACATGTGGGAGAGTCTTTGCAATGAAATGAATAGTTGCTTGAGGGGAGTATTTTGCAGTAAAAATAGTTCGATGAGTTTTTAACGAAAACTGTGTGGTTTAGTTTTTTTTCCTGCTTGTGATTTACCCTTTGTTTCACAATTATTAGCTCTCTATTGAAGCAAAACATTTGATATCTGAGAAAGTAACTCCTAAATATGATAATGACTTCTTTTGTTGGATCTATGTCAACAATTAATAGTTTCCAAGAGGTTGTCCCTTTGAATGCTGGGAATGTTCTTGGACAAGAGACTAGAAGTCTGATTCCAAAATGGGAGGCAATCATTTGAAGAATGTTGAAAAATCATTGGAGCCGCTAGACAAACACAAAAGCTATAGTGCCCCACCCTCTCCAGCAGCAGATGTATTTTCTCAAGTTGTTGATACTCCTGCCCTAGAAGTTATGGGCAAGGTGGGGCCCACATGCACCACTAATATATGCAACCTCAAAAGTTAGAAACTGAACAGAATGATCTGTGCTGGGGAGATGTTACAATTAAAGAGAATATACGGATTCAATTGTGGTAGTAGACTAGACTTGCCTGATACAACATCTCAGCAACTTTCTTCTAGTTTTAAATTACGGAGAGTAGCAAGTAGTTCTTCAATATTCGGTTCTAACTGGAGGGAAAATCCTCTATTTTTCGGTCAAGATATTTCGGTGGGCGGCAGTGGATTGAAGAGAGTACACCATAGCGCTTGAAACTTGGGATTGGTCTGGATGGATGAGCAGGATAGGCCTAAAGTACTAGACACTCTCTCTGATGTCTCAAATCAATTTTCTAATGAGGAAGATGATTCTTTATATAGAAGTGCAACATGAGAATGAACTTGAAAAAGATGGAGTGAAGTCTCGTCCTAGGTACGTGAGAATTGTGAGTAAGCAAATGGTGGGGATATATATATATATCGATTTGGGTATGTAGAAGGTTAAGGAGACATATAAACAATTTAAAAGTCTCTCCTGTTGGAGTTGGGCTTACGGGCTACATGGGTAACAAGGTATTGCTTTTTTGAAGATAGATTACAGAAAGCTATCTGTCCTCTTTATTCTATGCATCAAACTTAGCCTAAGTTCAATTTGGACAAGTTATTTTTAGCATATTTTGAAGGACATTTGACTTTTGAACCCCAAAGTGCAAGTTTTACCTCCTGGGTTTTAGTTATTGTACTTTGGTCCCCATTCTTATAATTTTGTCAATTGACTATCAAGTTTGTCTCCATTGTTTTATATATAAATAGACTTAAACCCCCTATTTTATATATTATTATCACATTGACTATGCTTTGGTCATTTGCTATGATCTGTAATGGTCAAATGACGGAACCACAAGAAGGGGACAAAGTTCAATAAGTAAATGAAACCTTGTAGAACTTGAAATCTTAATAAATACTATTGTTCTATAAAATATTTCCATCATAAATTTTGCATACATTTTTTTTTATCAAATGAATAACATTAGTTGTTCACTTATTGATTTCTGCACCTCTACAAAACCATGTTTGCGCAGGTTGTTTTAAATGACATTGTCTTGCATCACTTTGTGGAAGGATGTTCGTTTTTTTCCTTCTGGTGAAACAAAACATTGTCCTGAAAACTAATCAATTTTTTTCTGGTACAGGGATCTGTTAGCATGTCACTTTTCCAATCATGATTCTGCATGTGTTTCAAAACTAACGAAGTTTTTCTGGTACATGGATCTGTTTTTGTTAGCACGTCTCTTTTCCAGTCGCGGTTGTACTTTGTCAAAACAACGGAAATGAAGAGAGGCGTAACTCCAATGCAAACGAGATCTTAAAACATACTCGCTTCTCGTCTCTTTTTACACTGATCAAACGTAAACAATTCCTTCTCATGAGTAAGGATTTTTTTCCTTTTTTTTTGCAATCCAAATACAATTTGTTATGTACATTTTCTGCTGTCACACACTTGATTTTCTTTTGATATCTATTTAGGATTATGGACAAATGGTTTACATCATGTTTGATTTTTATTTTAGGTTGGAATATGAAACTTGTAAATACGTCGTCATTGCATCAATTTCTTTTTCAAAATAAAAATTTGAGATTATTCTGCTATTTCTGTATATTTTAAATTGTTGACATCAATGCGGATGAAACACGTCATACCATAAATTTTGTTAATTTTTACAAGTTACAACCTTTGATTGTTATAAAAGTGAGGAAGAATGGCATTCTTAGAGACCATATTCACCCATAGTTATAAAAAATGTGAATCGAATTATGAATCGGAAATCCTATGAATCGTGAACCAGGAATGGAATTGTAAGAATCGATATAAATGTAACATATGTAGGAAATAATATACAAATTCAAAGAGAATACATTAAGAATATTTAATAAAACATATTATGACCTAAAACCAATTGATGGAGATGGGCCCTTTTTAGGTTTTATTGCATTTTATTTTATTTTTGTTATTTTCTTTTCTTTTATATTGTCATTGTATTTCTTTTTGTTTAGTATTTAGAGGTAGGAGTAGCAAAAGGCTAGTAAGGGCATTATTATAATTAGAAGATTAGCTTAGAGCCTAAGCTACCCCTCCCCTTTAAATACCCCTTTATATTCCTCATTTGACGACACTCTCCATTTTGAATATAAGAAATCTTTTGATTCTCTCTCTAAAGTTAGGGTTTGGTGTATTGCTTTTAGCCATTGACGTGTAGTTTACGTCAAAGTTAGTTGCTTAGTTTTTCTGAAAGAGATAGAAAAGACACAAAAGCAAACAAAGACCTCTCGAAATATTAAGATAAGTGAAATAATATTCTAATTGACATGGATCAAACTAGGGTAATCAAGGCTATTTGATTTCCAACGGATGCGTACTTTAGTTACAACTGGTTGGAGCCAGTATGCTTTAGCTACCTTCATACCAATTTTATGTTACTAATATAGCTATAGCCAATTGGCAATAACCTGTTTTCATGTGGCTTCCATGTTACTAGTACTCGGTTGAATCAGGCTATATATGAATACTGTAGTATTCATTGATTTTTCATTAATTCCATCTATGATACATGATACCACTTCCTTAATGTCACTCTTTTCCTCCCCCCCTGATTTTTACATTTCAGGATTGATGTTTGCGGTTGGTTTTGAATTTAAAAAATGGATGTGAAGTCTGTATTTTGAGAACGAAGCTGCTGATGAGGATTTTTAGCAACAGACAAAAATATATTTGAATGTGTTATTGAGGAATGCTAGAGAGTATATCCAACTTTGGAAAAAATGGATAAGGATTTGGCAGAGATATATACATTTCAAGTGCTACCCTCTTGGCTATGAGATATAGATTGTCAGCACTTTATGCCTCAGGAGGAGCCATTGGATAAGCAAACATCAAAATAGTTGATGGATGAGAAAAAGACTAATACTAACCTTCTGAAAGAGGAGTAATACTCATATTACAAAACATCATCAGCAACTCCAGATTCCTATTTTCATCCACCGTTGCCGAGCTATGCTTATACTGTGGTTCATTTCTTATCATATCAGTCTCACCTGAACCCGAACCTGAACCTGAATGAAGCTTATTAGAGCTGCTGAAGTTTGGCCTACTTGTTTCATCTATAATTTCATTTGGTTTTGTTCAAACAAATTTCATTTGCACTTTTTTAATTTGGATCAATTATTCTACTAATAGAGTCTTCAAGAATGAAAGTATATGTATACAATAAGTTATTGTGGAACAAAGTGTTGTGTTAGGGTCAATATGAGCTTATGTGATTAGTTAAACTATTAGTGACTAAACAGTGAGTTCATTAATTTTTAATGTTTCAACCAATATAATGTGAAGTTAATGTTAACTCTCATAATATTTTTATGATTGCTAAATTCAATCCATTGTGAATTGGGTAATGTTGGAACCACATCCAACAACTTTGATGTCATGAAGCTTAGCACGACTTCAGTGTATGGTTCATCCACTAAAGGAAATAATTAGAATATAAAGCCATTAACAACAAGTAGATTGACATGTTTTGTGGCAGGTCACCGTACAATTTTTTGAGAAACTAATGAATATATTCTTTCATATAGATATACAATTATTGTCTACCTAGAAGAAAAAATAGTATTCACATGACCATTCCATCCCTCTAAATGTGTTTCCAAAAATTCTTAGCTCATAATAGAATATGACCATGAAATACCCAAATCTAGATATCTCTGTCCTTTATTCACCCTCATTGGAATTTAACTCGCTACAAAACTTTAAGAGTAATCGACACCTCATGGATGCATATGGTCACCTGAAACAACGAACTATCAAATGATATAAAATGGTAGGTTTTCAAAGTCCATATATAGTATCAATATATATAATTCCCTTTTTATAACATTAATCACTTATAGAGCCTTATAAACAATGAATAGCGTCTCCTTGTATAGTCCAGTTAATTAGAAACGAAGATGCAACGAAGGCTTTGGAGTGTTATGTATTCGCATTAGGTTGGTCATTAGTCATTTTGTTTTCCTCTCTGGTTAAGTATTCTTATTCTTATTTGGTACATCTAATTAAAACTATCCCCAAATATACTTTCTTTTTGTGACTGCCTTAATTTTTTGCCCCTCATGTTCCATTTTAGGGACGGTTGAATATCTAATTTTTCTTATTTGATTTTAATTCCCTCCATTTTTACTTTCCCTCTCACAATCTCTCTTGCTCTTACCAAAACAAATCCACCCCTCCTCGATCCCTCGCTCATCTGCAAGACTCGATCCGCTGCAAAACCGATGGGTGTTCGCTCCTTATAACTTCAGATGCCTCTCTTGATTTCACGCCGCCATTGGACCTTCAATTTCACTCCGCCATTGGGCCTTCGATTTCACATCGCTATTGCGATGCTCACTGTAAAACCATTGTCTTTTGTCTTGATTGAGAACCATTTCAGGTAGATATTCTTGTATTCTATTTGGTCACAAAAATGTTGTGAGTTTCTGTGCTAAAAGTAGGGTTTTGGAAATGAAAGTTTAGGTCCATGAATGATAATAAAATTAAATTATTGATTTTCAAGTCTATTATAAGTTGCTTGTAAAAATGAATTTTAGATTTGTTGTTATTGTGTTTGTTTAGTACTGATGAATTATGTGTAGTTGGCATTATCAACCGGCATAGTATTGTAATTTTTGCTATTTTGACTAAGTTAACATTTCCATCCTTTAGTTTATGGCTGATCCTTGACCATACAAGAAGCCCTTTCTTTTTCAACAATTAGGTTAGAGTTGTTTAATATTTATTGTAATGTTGGTGTAGATTTTCCTTTCATATATATGTCCACTCCGAGTATTTGCAAGGACTTTAAGTCAATGATTGAAAATTTTAAATTAAATAAAGTTAAAAAATCATAAAAATGTGGAATTGAGAAATTGAAACTGAAGTTGGATTAACTTGGTTCGATTTTGACTATGATTGAACAGTATACTATCATAACTACCAGTACACATCTACTACCTTGAAAATATATTGTTGATAAGTAAATTTAAACACATATTTACAGATTTCATTTACATATTGGGGGTGAAATGTATGAATCAATTGTTACATATGAAGCTCAATCCCCAATTAATGTATCTACAGTTACTTTTAAGAAAAACACAAGATGATGTAATTATGCTTAAAAAGTAGTATATAATAGATTATATAAGTCTTTGCACTCCTTCCTGTAAGGAGTTCATAATTTCCTTCTCCTTTTCATTCTTACCATATATCAAAGACTGAATATTTAAATTATAAATGCTATCATAGAGGAATACAAATCACCCAAATGAATGATAAAATTGGGTTGTTGATCATCATCTCAACCCTAAATGTCACTTTTTTTTATAAACTTTATTACAAACAAACTCATCTATTTACACCTACAAATAGGAGGTTCGCTCATTATGTTCTCTAATTAAGGTGTTAAAGGAATAACAGTGTCACTAAATTTGGTCTTCATAAAAGTAAAAACAGAGGTTAAAAGCATGAATACCAACATAGGGAAGTTGACCACAAATACATTTATTAGAAACAAAGTGACGTGGCGCGCACAGCTGCCCACTTGATGTGCTTATCCCGTTGGTTTTTATTATTTTCATTTATGTGGCTCTATCTCTTTGAATTACTAGTAGTTTGGGATTCTTTAGCGATAATAAGGGTCTGTCTTGTTATAAATAAGGTCATTATTCATAATTGTATTCAATTAGTTGGAAATGCGTTAGTGTAATGAAAAACAATTGAGTAAATGCAAAAACATAAAAATGATAGACGAAATTAGGAAATAGATTAAATAGGTATACTCTGTCCCAACCAGTAAATAAATATAAAAAAACTATATATACAGTAAACACGATCTTATAGATATTATAACCCAACAGCAATGTCAACATAAGCTCATAAACTATACAAAACTATAAATATTATGCAGACACAAAATGAATTGTCCACACAAAAATTATAATAATAAGAATGGGAACAGTGTTAATAACCTACTCTTGTCCAAATTCAGTCACAATCTTTCAATGAAATGGGGAGATCATGTGCATGCGCCGCAGAGAGACATAATTATTTTTAAAAAGCAAATATTACATTCCATTAAAAATCAATCTAAGTACATATAAAACGAAGGATAAAATTGGTTCCATCCAATACAAAAGTAAAACAAATCATTATTGTCAACTAGTCTCGTTTACTAAGTATGTAATTCAATAACAGTTTCATAAAAAAATATTTTTGATCCAATAGGTCCTATTTATAAACATTTTATGTAAATAGGACTTATTTGTCAAGCTCCCTTAAAATAAGACATAAACATCTTTACATAACAAACCGCTAACGCAAACTAAATAGAACCCAACCATACACCAAACACCAAACACCATATCGAGTAGTAGGAAACATAAGAAACAACCCATTGCAAACCATCACACCCACCATGAATGGAAAACTCTGCACCACTTCATCCATCTCCTTACTATGCCCCGGAAACAAACAATCTGTCACCCTCTGGTCCGAAAAAGCAACGACTGAGGTCATTTCTTCAATTTAATCTTCATTGACATTGCAGGAGAGAAAGGATTCTTCCATGTTTGAGGGGGAGATTTTTTTTTCACAACTCAAGACTAATCAAATAACTAAAATAATAAATATTCTAAAAGATTAAATCAATAAGCTAGGTAAAAAACACAGATCCTCTCAAATACCTGTTCCCCCAATTTGTAATGAATGAAAATAAACCACAATAAAAATAATCAATCATCAATTCATATCATTAAAATGAGACTAACCCATGCTTTCAAAATTAGAAAGTTTTCCACAGATAAAAGACTCTTATGAGTTCATTACAACAAAATACAAAACATGGAGCCTTTCTCAAAACAAAAATAAAAACTAAAGTAAAGCAAAATTGAGCACCATCTCAGAACCCAAGTTTTGTACGGAGCCAGTGCCTGCGTTTTGCATTGTACCTGATGGTGTTATTAGTCCCCATATAGATCCAATGAGGGATACACATTGTACGGAGCCAGTGCCTGTTTTGCCTCATCTTCTTCACTAACTTCTTCTTGATACTGAAGGTCTTGTGAGACGGCATCTTCGCGATTGGAGTTCGGCTGCGAGGTTTGCTCGAAACCCTATTAGGGGGAGATTTTTAATATAGATGGAGAAAGGTGGACGGGTGTGGATTTAATAGAAAAATAACCGTAGGAATGCGACCACTTTTAAGAGAGAGAGTGAGAGAAACGAAGAGGTACTAACCCAGTTGTTCTGGAATAAACGAAGAGGCTTTGAAGAGAAACCAAGAGGCTTTGAAAGGTTAATTAAAATAGGGGAGAGAGAGGGAGTAAACTATGTAGGCTGTTTAGAAGAAAGAATGCTTATTAAGCGAGGTATCCACGTGGATGGCTTAAAATTCAGAGGCAATAACTCTTTTGTACAGCATTTTAAGTATATAAAGATGAGAGTTCATTAAAGATTTCTTGTTTACATTAAAGTGACGGAAGTTATATCATTGACCATAGCGATTGAAAATTATGATTATGGTCAAGGGTGGGAGAACCCCATCGGAGCATCACTATAACCGCATGCTGGCCCAGCCGTTCCAATTGCACTCCCTATAAAGGCCACCCAGCCTGCAGGGATGCCTGGACCCCGTTGCTAAAATCCAGCCTTGATGTTACCTACGCCGAGTAATTTGCTTTGGGCATTACCCTTGTCCCCGCGAACCCTACCCGTTGCCACCGTTGAGTCCCTCCACTGCTGCGAAACACTAGTCTGATAAAAAATTCAGGCAGATAGTATCCTCATCTCAGAACAGTGTACTGGGGACTCATTATTCTGCCCATTTCACCTCCAGATTTTAGGTCCCCACAGCATAAACCTGTTCGTGACCCCGCTAGATCTTTACCCCTATTTTGACCTTCCTTCAACCTCACCTCCAGCGGTAGACACGACCCCAACCTGAATGGTAATGACTTCGAGGCACCCCTACCCTTCTATCCCGACACAGTGCAGCAGCAGCCTTCCAGCGGCCACTGTAACTTTCGGTTCTTTACTTCCCGGCTCGAGTGGCTAGCCCACCATCATAAATTGGTTCCACCATGGCCTGTTTTACACTCGATGTCCATCTTCAACCTAGCGCGGCGGAGATGATTACTAGTTCCACCTACTCGTCAAGTCACTTACATAACCCTTCTGAATTGGTAGGCTAGACGGTGGCAAGGGAGTCCCAGATAAACAGTGTCAGGCTCCCTTTTCGATTGGTAGCCACCATGATGAGAACATCCCATCCGTTATAGCCTGAGGGTTAATTGCTTAGCCTTACACAACAATTGGACACCACGAAACAAGATCTGGAATCTTCAAATTTAAGGTCTAAGTCTAAATGTTAATCAAAAGAATGATAAATTAAAAATTGACTTTAAGCTAACTACATACTTGGTACTTGATGTTCCAGCATTAAAAAGGGTGGGAGAAGCATAAGTGATCCATCGAATATCAATGGTATGCCTTGATAATACATGTTGGGGCCTTTCCATAACCTCCCGTTGCACCTTTAATATGCAGAAATTAACTGAATGCATTGTGAGAAAATGTAAAGGGTTTAAGAATTGAAATCCAAAATTCTTAGGTGTCTAAAATGCATAATTCCAAGCATAACAATTGAAATCCAAAATTATTTGGTGAATCTTACAAGTCAATCATATGGACAAATCAACAGAATGAATTGTACAAATATAGGGGGTTAATAGGAACCATCTCAATCAGAAGCAACAAAAAGCATATGATTGTATGGATATATGTATACAACATCACATGACAAACACACACTGCATACATGGGGTTTATGTATTTATTTGTGGGATTTGTAGCAGCATCTTTTGAATACAAAACATTGGATATATGTTATTTATCCATTTTTAGCAATCTACACATATTTAAGGTGTTTAATTTTCTAATGATGTCTTGCTACCAAATGTGTATTGCTTAAGAAGGTGTTTGTTAAAAAATTATCATTTCATTTCAAGTAACCCTTTGCTAAAGGTACAGTCAAGGTTTATTCATTCACTCAAGTAGTTGCCGTCATATATAGAGCATAATTGTTTTTCTCTACGAACGTAGCCTTAGTGTTTTTTTATTTAATATTCTGGATATGTATTTGTTTTGCGTTGGTTTGATTAAAAAGGTATTGGAGGATGTTATAACTACATATTTTAGATTATAGTGTGACTTTGATTGGTGGTGTTTGTTTTTCTTTCAAACTCACCCATTCAAACACCATCCATTTAACAATAAACCTGAAATTAGCCCTTATTCATCAGATATAGTTAGCTAGTTCTCATGACCCTATGGTCTTGAAAAGTGCTTTGATAGTTGATAGTTCATTAGGGAACCAAAGTTGGTACTCTTCTGCTTATTTCATCGAAGGTACTTGTGATTTTCTAAATCTATGTTTTAAATCATTAGCTTCGTGGCCCAAAACATTGTGGAAATCATAAAGTCATTATTATTTTTAAAATATGACCTATCTAAAATTAGGGATTAGGGAAATTCACCTCATGTCATGTTTGTGAAGTTACATTGTTTTGTGGGTCCGGGTAGGGACGCAATTACAAATAGGGGGTTAGATTAAGATATTTGTATGAACCTCTTGACTCGTTTGTATTATTTTATTTAAAAAATAAAAGCATATCATATGTCATTAAGTCTTAAGAGGCATATGCTATTGCTATTGGTTAAAAATGTAGAACACCACACGTTTTTACAAGTTGATTACTTTTTTTAAAATTTCTTACTACTACTGATACGGACATCAATTTAATATGGATTCTATTTTTTATTGATGTTGCTGAAATTTTTTTAAGCTAATTATTTAAAGTCGTGGTATTGGTCCATGACTCGGCCAACCAGTTTTCAAATCGATATTGTTTTTAGTTCATGCAATGAGCAACTATATGTTGTTCAAAGAGCCAAACTTTTTTTTTAAACATAGAAAAGTTTTGAAAAATAAACATAATAACATGGATCAATTAGATAACTATAAAATCATTGGCTAGTATGCATCGCACTCTCTCATTAGTTATATTGGCTCATAGTGCACTTGTCTAACCAAAAGTAATAAGCACCAAATATGTTTAATTAGAGGGTTATTTGGGGTTTTCCCCTTATTATTCTTTGGGATTAATTTTAACCCCCGTAATTTTCATTTCTTGGGGTCCCCCCCCCCCTCCCCCCCCCCCCCCCCCCCCAAAAAAAAAATGACTTTTAGTGAAGCAAAAAGTATCACAAAATGTTTTACCAAGTATTTTATTGCGATAGTTTTTCCATTGCTAAAAGTCATTTTGGGGATCAAACCTCAAGAATTGCAAATGTTGGGTGACAAAATCAATACAAAAAAATTAATGAGGGACAAACCCCAAATAACACACAAGTGGGATGTGAGTGGAAGATGAATTTAGGTCGAGTTCTCTAATTGTTTGGCCGAGTTGCCAATATTTAGGTCGAGTTAGTATTTTATTCTGTCTCTTTCACGCTTCATGACTCAAACTCTATTCGATGACTTACTGTATCTGGTCACATTGACCAAGTTGTCTCATTTTCAACCGATTCTTTAAACCACCGTTCGAGTTCATGAAATTTATATGCCATTTTCAGTTTCTTGGTCACCAATAAACAAACAAGTACTTTAGTTACTTTGGAAATCATAGTGATAGATTAATATTATTGCTTATTTTTCATTCTAAACCCTGTTTGGTGTCTCTACTTAGTTCATAGACAAATTAAACTTATCAAAGAAAAAAATATTGATGTGCTAGCTCCCTTTCCACAATGTATTCCCAATCACAATAGGTATTAATTAACAAGTTAAAAGAAAAGTAAGAATTTTTTTTCTCGTGGATCTCACACTGGACGAACGTCTTAACAATTGATTATCTGAAAGATGTGGAATTGTACTAAACTTGGCAATCAAGTCCAAGTGCAATATTAAATGCGACTCATTTACAACACATATCATCTCGTCGGCGCTCACACCCAAAATATCTCTCCTCGCCTACATTAAGGTATATCCTAGCTAGATATCCAACTACACTAGACATAATTACAACATATCAACCCAAGGTTCATGTCTAACAAGTAAGCTACACGATCTAACCATAAGACTACAATATAGTAACATAATTCTAACTATGCACTTCGAGTAATAACCAAACGTAGTGCTCATTTACGACTTTGTAAACTGATAAGTAATCACATCATTATAAGAATAGTACACAATCCAAATCCTCATATGAAATTTGGAGTTCTACTATACTTGGCAATCCAGTCCAAGTATACCAAGTTGTGCCAAACTTAGTTTCACAAATCATTTAATGTTACTCAGTGCTCATGGACAACAAATTAATTTCACGAGCATAGATATACACACACTTATATACAACATAAACACAAAGGCACATAAATGTTAAAAATTAACATTTTACTCATAATGTTCTAATATTGAATTATTATTTAGGAATAAAAACAATATTACTCTTCTCTTTTATAAGACTAGCAGTTGTAATTAGTTGTAATTGTTTGCATACTGGAACTTGTTTCCAGTGAATAATTCTAAATTTCATGTTGGCTAAAGTGCAACCCCAAAAGGGGGTCGTTTCAATAAAATGCATAGTTCTGGACAAGTGTTGCATATTCCCCCTTGTGCCGCTAAAAATAATGCTAAAATTCCCTAAAAGGGGGTTTTCGCAACAAAATGCAACATAAACACACACTGGCCCTTCAACTTATAAAATCGTTCCTTGTTTATATTTCTAGTATGTTAAAGGCAGATGGGATTTATTTGCCTCAATGAACATATTTACATGGATATGCACTTAAGATAAAATTCATATGTTCTAAACAGTTTTGGATGCAATAAGATGTTGAGTGAGGCTTGACCACAATTAAGTGCTAATTGTTTCTTAATGTAATCACAACAGTCTGTTGTAAATTTGTAACTATTGGCTTGTCAAAGATCCACACTGTTGATACAGCCGCATGCTCTAGAGATGATAATTGAGGAGGACCTCATTTGCAAACCCTTTTTGGCCACCAAACCAATATGGTGGTCCATGATAGTGGCACCAAGCATTTGTTATGTGGTAAAATCAATGGCAGAACTTCAAACTGAATAGATAAAGATGTTTAAAAGCTGCTTCTAGAGAGAAAAAAGGGAGGCAATTTATTAGGGAAGAGAAATGAGATCACCAAGGTGGTTCATTGTGGTGGTGGTTGAACCCAAAAACAATATCAGCGACGAAATTTCATTGCATGAGCGGTGTGTACACACACACACACACACAGGGAGAGAGGGAGATAAAGAGAGAGAGAGGCCCATTTTTAGGATGGCGTGACATTCCCTAAATGTTCTGGTGCAAAAATTGGAGTGTAAATTTCACACCTGTCGGAACCATTAGGGACACTTGCAAGGCTTGTGTGAAAATTTGGAGGATAAATATCAAAGTTGCGCTACATCATTTGGGACTGCTTAAACCCTCCATATATCATTACAAATCCACAATAATTCTTTAACACATTGAAATCACCTACATTGTTATAACAATGGTTAATCCATCACCCCCCTCCCATATCAAATTCAAACACAAAGAAAATTCCCACAGACAATGTCCAAAAATTTTATCCTTGATATCAAATCTCATATGCATCAAATCATATATAAGATCTTAATTGATGTCCAAAGACTCAAAATAATGCAATCCATAATGACCAAAAATATCATCCTACAAAAAATCACGTTATTAGGTCAACAAATTCAACTTTGGAAATCAAATCATCCGTACTGACCCAAAAACCCTAAAAAATTAAAATTAAATAGCAAATACAATTACTCTATTAACTTTGGGGCCGATCCATGCAAGCTATATGACTACCATTGTGCAAATGGAGATGATACTCATGCTTGCAGTTGGTCACCTGGAAAAATAAAAAAAAAGAACATTTCAAATTGTAACACAAAGTTAAATACAAAATATATTCATCATCATAAGTCAAACAACGCCAATGGAGAAGAGACATAAAATACAGGAGAAGACCATATCAATTAAATCCAAGAGATTCAAAGAATCATAGAATATTGTCAAGAGTACAAATATTAAATATTTAAACACAAATTAATAATCAAGTAAATACACATCTACTAATTGATTAGATACTGCCTTTCTTGACAAACATAAATATTTAAACATGAATAAATGAACAATTAGAGATCATAGACTTTCTTGACAAAATTTAAATATTTTTTTAAAATAGGGGAAGGCCCCCAAAAATTATATTATCCACAAAAGACGGAGAAACAACCTCTCCACGCAGTCGCGCATTAAAAGATAAAGGTGAATTTGAAAAACCCCTCAAAACTAAACTACAACTCCAATATAAAAATGAGTAAAAGGCTTGGTACTGAGTCAAATCAAAAGAAAACTAAGTGACCATAAAATTAGGCCAAGTAGATGTATAAGGCCCAAACAGAATCAACAATACCAAAAAAAACACAAAAACAGTGTGAACCCTAAAGAGCAAACCAGGACAGTCTATTGGAATGCTCCGCAAGCAGAAACACACGAGAACCGAGCAAAATTGCATCTGATCAAACTAGAAGTTGCAACAGCCAACCTCAACTGGAAAAAATGACAACACTGACCAGATAAGTCTATGTACATGAGATACCAAATTCATCTATAATATCTGGATTTTCTCTTGATTTACATTTATACGGCCGAGCCAAGAACACAATCCTTATATTCGAACGAATTTACCCAGTGATATGATCCGAATTCATCAGAAAATAATCAAACAAATATGATTACAACCACATCAAATTCTTCAACATATAAAGCAAGGAACAATCTTTCACAGCATAGCCCTCAAACCTTTACCTCTTGTTCTAAGAAACCAATACATCATAATGGAACAAAAGGAACTAGGATCAAACTGAAGACCGAAATCACCCTTCAAATAACGCCAAAGATGCCACCACCGCAAAACAGAACATTATCTAAAAAATTTCCTCGTTTCTTAACATATATAACCGACATCAACACCATAAGACTTTTAATTTCGATATGGCCTCATCAATGGGATTGAACCTAAAAAGATTACCAACCTTTGTGATCCTGAACCATGTTATTCAGCGCAAAAAACACTTCCAGACCTTGGAGATAGAGAGACGACAAAAAGATTCAGGGAAGGCACACCTAGCTTAGATATCGTAAGTATTTATATATGAATACATGAACAATTCGAGATAATAGTCTCAGAAAGTTCATGCAGTTAGTCGTTGAGCGTTAATCTAACAACTATATAGGGATGCTCTCAGTTATAGTGTTTTTTTAAAGATTCAAGGGATGCATTCATAGTGACTTGGAGGGTGCAAGTGCACTTCAGATTGGACAGTCCCATGAAGAGAGGAACTCCACTTCAAGATAACTAATTTAGTTTTTTTCTATACACTTTCTTTTTACAATGGTCAATGCATTTTATTTTCAAATCAGTCCATATTTTGATGAATATACCTACATTTTTTTATGAACCTAATGATCTATCATATTTAGATTCACCCACTTTCTTTGCGATGAAAGTCATTGAATTATAAAAAAATCATTCAAACACAATAAACAACACACCATGCAAGTGGGAAATAGGAAAGAAAAAGGATTATACTTCGATGGATATGCAGGCCAATCTGAGAATTGCTCAGAGCTTCAATTTGTTTTGGCCTGTGCAAACTGCAGCAGATACAGAGAAAGAACCAAAACTCCAAGAAGATTCATCAGTTTCAAACTCCAATATATAATTGTAGAAAGAGAAAGATGGACAATACTTACAACTACTGCCGTAATAAAGAGAATTTATGGAAGATCATTACATTTACTCTTAAAGCACGCAAGATCGATGGACAATTTCTACCATTTATTCAAATTCTATAATTCACCAATTGATACCCAATAATAAAGAAAAATACAAACAACTACAGAACTCAAAGTTTTCAAATTTTCTAAAATAAACAGCTCGATAGAGCAAGGACCATTATTTTGAGAGGACATTTTGATATGCAGGAACTTAGAGATGATACCATCAAAAATCGTAGACAAGTTTCTTTTAATGAGAAAACAAGCATTAGTGGTTCATGCAAAACGGAAGTTGACCTTCTACAACTACGGTTTCAGGTCATTATAAATTCATATAAACCAGATTGAAGTGGGTAATCCTCAATTCTGACATCAATTTTTATATCAGTATTGTACGAGCAAATTGAGTTTAAGCTTAAAAACTAAAAATGTTAAATTTGTATGTTCTGTAAATTGTTGGCTCTTTATTTAGATGATGAATCAATATGTGCATTTAAGGTCACGCTTAATAATGACCAAAAATAGATAAAAGCATTCATTGAACTATTTTAAGTACCACAGTCTGTATATAGTAGTAATAAAGGATATATGAGACAATTATTTACATCATATCACCATTGTCATAGTAGATAAAAGATTGTCCTGTTATGCTTACACAGAAAAAAATACAAAACACTACAGTGAAAATTTAGCTATAAAAATGCCCAATGTGATAATATATCAAATCATGACTTATATGACTTAATGATCGCATCTTATCCAAACGCGAGGGACATGGAGATGATAATTCTATTTCCAAGACAAGTTCATATAGAAATAGATCATTAATAGCCAAAAAGAAAAAGGAAGAGAAAAAAAATAAACCTATGTTTTTTACACTATCACGGCTTAATGGAAATAATGGTTGATAATCATTAATGGAATGGTAATAGCATTTGTTTATGTGCTCTTTTTCATCACATCTTTGAGATAAATGTCAATATTAATTTGTAATCCTTCGAGGCAAAAGAATTTAGATTAAAGGTGTTTGGTCAGTTAACTAAACAAAAACCAACAGGTATTTCTAAATCTCTCAGAAAAAAATAGAAAATTTAACTCATTTGCACATTAATTCTTCTGATGGAAGACCGAATCTAGAAACTATACCACTTAAATGGACGAGATAGATACAATTGGCTTGTCTGACTTAATACCACTTATCATTCATTGATGAACAATGGCGGCGTTAATAAAGGGGTGTACTATTCTCTCTAAGAATATGGGTGAACTATTCTTTCTAATACTAGAACTTACTAACATAATGAAAACTGAAGGTGATTACATTTGATCTTTTAACTATATCTGGTCGGAGACTGGTGAAATCTTTGTTTCTTTGTGGTAATTACGTTCCTGGATCTAACGAACACATCCCTTAAAATCTTAATCTCTATATCCGGCCTAATTTAGTCCTTTCTTAGTCTCTACTCCCTATCCATAAACTCATTAAGTGTTTATGTCAAGTAGTTTAGCCTAAAATGTACATACCTGGTTGTGCTGATTTTGACTAAGATTTGAAGCAAATGCATGACTCGAACTCTTGGCGATATGGGTTCACGTCATAACATTTTCTACATGCAGACACCGTGGCCTTCAAATTCAGACTTCAACTGATTGAGGGGATCTTAAAGCTAAGGATAATGCTATGAAGCTTTTTACAGCTGGAAAGAATAATGTTGTAAAGGCCCAAACACTTTTGCCAAAAGTAGAGACTATATCTCAAATGGTGGCTACATTTGAAATATATACATCTTCTCTAACCAAAATTAATGGAGAAGTCAATTTTTATTCAGTTCCTGGATTGGACCCATTTGTCAAAAAGGCAAAGTTGTAGGAAACCATACAAAAGGATGGTTGCGACGATCCATACCAATAAGAACAAGACTCTGTTATGTGGGCTGATGACGGCATTTAAGCTTGGTTCCTAAGCATGGAGTCTGAAGTTTGACAGTGTTAAGAAGAGTTCTTATGATAAGGACAAATAGTAGTTGATACTTTATGGATCGTTTGTGGGAAGCATGTGAATGAGGGACTTTCTTGTAAAAACTATCGAGGTGTTTTCATAGCCCTCGAAGAAGGATAAACCCTGGTGAATGGTTTCATCCCGTATAGTTCATGGTCATGTACACCCAAAAAGGGGTACAAAAGTCATAGATTTAAAGGGACTATGTATGTCCCAAACACCCCAATATAATTTACAGGGAACGAGGTCTCTGTATTTCATTCTATAAATGGATTTGATTACGATATTAATGTATCACTTCAATGGATTCAACCCCAGGAGTTTGTTCGGGAGATGTGGATCCTAATGGATTATCTAAGAAATTTGTGAATGTTGTTCATCAGGCCTATGGAAGTGTCAATGCAAAAACTTATGGAAAGCATCATGTAAGAAATGTTGTAATTGATATGGGCTCCAATGGGTACAATGAACACCTTGGTCGCAAAAGTCGGGAAACCACCTAAAAGAGGATGGTTGATGTGGGAGAAACTTCTCAAAATGGGCATGAAGAAATGTCTTTAAAAAATGAATAATGCGAGAAAGTAATTAGCGTAAATATAAATACCAATCACAACTAGTGAGATTTCAATCAACGTTATCTAGCCACCCCTGTGTTTGATTCTAGAACATTGTAAATTGACAAAGCAAGAACAATAGTTTGTAAGAAACTAGAAGAAAAAAGGTTGGATTCTGAAGTGGCTAAGAAGAACGAACACATAGTAATTTAGTAAATCCATTGTCCCGTGAGTTCATCCAAGTAAAATAGTTTAGACACATATTAATAAAACAATTTATGACAGTGAATTTGGGTCCGTGAATTGGGATCCAAATTCAGTGAATTGAGTGGATTCTGGGTTTACCAAGTCTATCAGATATTTCAGGGACATTTAACTTCTGATATTGTAAAGAAGTATATGTGTTCTCTCATCTTCTGACTCTAAAAGTGGAGACATATGGGCCATTTATCGGAATTGGTCTTCAAATTGGAACAGGGTAATCCTGGACACAGTGAGGCACCAGTAATTACTTCGAAGAGATTAGTGTCTCTGTAGCTTCTCTGATTAAATTAGATGGCTTTAAGACAGTTTACCAGGTGCCATCTTGTATACTTAAAGGAAAAGCCAGAAATTTGCCAAATGGTTGCTGGGATCAAGATCTTTTTGCAACTCCAAACGAACTTCTTCAGGCTGTTATTTGATCTGTAAAAAGAAAATTTGAGGAAAATGATTATTTCAAAAGCTGATTTTGTTACTACTACTACTACTACTATTATTATTATTATTATTATTATTATTATTATTATTATTATTATTATTATTATTATTATTATTATTATTATTATTATTATTATTATTATTATTATTATTATTATTATTATCAGTAGATTTAAAACTTACTGATTAAAAATCACATTGAAGGGAAGGGGAAGTTCAAAAGAACTCAGGTATCTGGAATGATCACTTCTTGATCTGCGAGATCACAAAGTGATATCTTAAAATTTAATTGAAAAGCTTAGTACGCGGAATTTATAATTATTGACTTCTTTTACTAAAATGTTTATCAAATGTGGGCCTAGTGTACGTGGTGCAGCCAGAATCATTGTTGTTACTGTCGTATGATATGCAATATGTATCATAGGAAATGTTGTGACAAACCAACAGAATGGTATACATCTCAGGGGTACTAAAGGTTATTAAACTAAAAATTTATAATAAGAAATATATATATATACACATATATATAGGGTCAGGCTCACCTACATCATGCTTTATACATCATCCGTGCATCACTCTTAATTCCAGGTCCTAAAAAACTTTTATTTTCAAATTTTATATTTTCCCGTGAAATTAACCTTCCAATCAACCCATGTGCAAAAAATTAGGGCAAAATATATTTTGTAGCTATTTTTAAAAAATCTACAAAAAACTGCTAAAAATACCTTATTTATATATAAGGGTCTGCGCCAACGGTTTTTTGTTGATTTTTTAAAAATAGCTACAAAATGTATTTTGACATAATTTTTTGCATATGGGTTGATTGGAAGATTAATTTTAAGGTAAAATATAAAATTTGAAAAAAAATGTTTTCTAGGGCCTGGAATTAGGCATGATGCACGGTGTGATGTATAGAGCATGATGTAGGTGAACCTGTCTCTCTCTCTCTCTCTCTCTCTCTCTATATATATATATATATATATATATATATATATATATATACACTAGGGTGTACCCGTGCCGATGGCACGGTTTTAAAAATATTTCGGATATTTCGTAATAGTGATAATGTTCGGAAAAATAAGACACACGCGATAACATAATACGAATTACACGAATATATAAATTAATGATGACCCATGTTAATACATTAATATTATTTTTTAGTGAACTATAATTCATGTCAATTTTTAGCCCAAGACTATTACAAGTATTTAGAAAAACTTTAAAATTATATTTATTTAGAAAAACTCTAAAATTATTCACCCAATTTGACAATAGTTATCACATTTAAATTTGATGCATTAAAACCCCGCTAAGGGAGAGAAACCCGTATACAATCGGAAAAAAAACTTCAGACCGAGCTATGTACCAACACACCCATATTACACTGAAGTAATTTGATTTTTTTTTTCATAAGGGACAGTTTCAATTTAAAAAAGCTCAACTAACTAAATCTCAATGATCTTGTTTCTAAGACACAAATTCACCGTAAGAAAAGTTCAAACAGATGGCTTCGTCATTTAATCTCGAGCCTATTTTTCTTATATATGTATATTGAATGCAACATTTAAATCATATTATATAAAATATATTTTTTGTTCAATTTTTTTTGAAATTTTTTTATCAGAATAAATTTGTTTTTATGTAGCTTATTTCCTTTAATCTGAAAAATATAAATTTTATACTTGTATTTGAAGACCAATTTTTTTATATAATTGTCAAATCATTGAATTGAAATGCTGCAAGTTAATGTCACTTTTTTTATATACATAAGAGACATATATTCATACATTTTTTTCAATAAGGCAAGAGACTTGTATTATTACTGTCCACATCAATTCTACTTCTTGGGCAACCATGGTTTTTGTCTGTTAGTAATCATGTTCTGTTTTGAGCAGCTGGTAATTATATACTTTGAGCAGTTGTGTATAACATATTTCTCAGTTTTTCTCGTGGGGCACGCATATTGTAGTTGGGTTTTGAGTTGGTAAGATTTATATTTTCTTTAAAGTTTTGTGGCCCCACGCGTATAATTTACTTTTCGATTGCACGACGATAAATTTTTTCCCGTAATATTTTATACCTGTGCCGATGTCATGGATAAATTTGTTTCCGACATATTTTGTACTCGTGCCAGTAGCTCGACGATAAATTTGTTCCCGTTATAAATTTATTCTCGTGATATTTTGTATTTTAAACGTTTGGTCATCCGAGGGTACCCTATTTGGCGAAAAGGAAAGGGAAGGAGAAGGCGGTGGAGGAGGAGGTGCGGGAGGACGAGGCGCAGGATGACGAGGATGTGGACCTCGCTGCTTCATCACCGACACGTTCGTACTTCGATGATTCACTTCCCTATTTGGCGCCCTTCAACAGACCAATGTCGACACTTGGTTGGCCGAGCGTGTTCATATTGGACGTATTTGATGGCCAGCGGATATGGCGGGGGTTGAGGGACCCGAATATCGTCCAGGGTGGAATAGTTCATGGACGTGCGCTTCAGGAGATGGAGTCCAGGGTGCTCGTCACGCATGTCATACCCGGGAAGGAGAACTCCCTATTGTGGTTGCGCGAACAATGCGGCACGACGTATATTAGTGGGTGCGTCAATTCGTATGTCGTGTGGCCTACTCACCTCCTCAGTTTTAACAATACACCAGACATGTAGTGACATTGTTTTAAGTTTGAATTGAAATGTTTTAAGTTTGAATTGAATTGTTTTAAGTTGTTACATTTGAATTATATCGTGATGCATATTGTCTCTATTTGAATATATATTTGCATTATCTTTAGTTTGTTTGGATATATGATGTTTGGAACAAGTACAAATATACTGCTGGGCAGTGGCAGTGGCCATACTGCCCAACAGATTTTTTTTAAATTCTGACCAGAATTGTCACGGTCATTGACCGTGACAATTTTTTAAAAAAGGGTCACGGCTTTGTCATGGTTATAAACCGTGACAAACGTGTCATGGTCATTGACCGCGACACGACCGTGACACAAAACGCGAGTTTTGTGTCAAGGTCAATGACCGTGACACGACCGTGATAAAAAAAGTTGTCTCGCCTCGAAATGTCACGGTCATTGACCTTGACAAGTTGGATTTGTCAAGGTCAATGACCTTGACAATTCGGCAGATTTGGTGTAGTGGGTTTACCCGTGTCGGTTACTTAGTTTTAAAAACATTCTTAAATATTTCATAATAGTGATTTGATTAGGAACAATAAGATACACACAATAACATGATATAGCTGACACGCTATTATAAGTTAATATGTGACCCATTAATAATTTCAAATTAAAATAACTCAAAAAATTCTAGGATAACTAAATATTTGTGATATAAAATAATAAAATTGGTGAAATATAATATGTTTTTTTTTTATTAAAATGTTCAAACTCTGCCCTTGCATATTTAGAATTAAAACTCCAAAGAAAATTGTGTCATAATATTAACAAAACAATACTCTAAAGTTCCCCAACTGGATTGAAATTCACACAACTAATACAATAATCATCCAACTTGAGTGGACTGGAATTTCAAAAAAACTGTTTAACATATATATTCGTCTCGTCTCGTCTCTTCTCTAATACAAAGAAACATGTACTCGAAGTTTAGATTAGTAATAAACTTCTATTACTAATCTAAACTTCCATCGGGTAAATTACTGATCCTATCGATTCATCTATTGCTATGTTCATTTGAAATCTGTGGGTGTTTTAAATTTTCCATCTACATATTACCAAACAACTCCACCTCCCAGAAAGAAGCAACAATTTTTGGAAACAACACTACGATAGACCCCAAAACCTGTGGTGGGTGATGAAGAAAATGTCCAACGCCCATTTAATTTACGCTGGAAGTAGCTCTTCATGAAAATTTAATCCTGTCAAACGCCCATTTAATTTAAACGTCAAATGCCAACATTTCAAGAAAAAAAAACCCTATTTTTTGATCGCAGTGACGCTTGCCGCCATACACTGTCACCACTAATGGAAAAAAAATAGAAAATCACATGGGGTTGGGGGCAGAGAGGTTTCAAATAAACAGAGCCCTGAAGAAGTGGAAAATGTGTCAAAGACGTCACACACGGAGATAGTCATCTTGTTGGTGGATACAGTAACCGGAGCAGTTCGGTGAGATCTTTGGCGGCGAAAATGTGTTCTCATCCCAAATCTGTGTGGAGATAGGTGTTCCTTCACTAACCATAAAAGATCATCTCATCCCAGATATGTGCAGAGATCAGGTTCTCATCCCAGATCTGTGCGGAGATAGGTGTTCCTTCACCAACCGGAGCAGTTCGGTGAGATCCTTAGCACCGAAGATGGGTTCTCATCCCATCAAATATGCATTATTATCTTCATACCAAAATATTAATACACATTGAACCAACACATGACAAATACAAAGTAGCAGACCAAACTAAAAAAAAATTCCAACACAGAACATCGCTGATGTGAAAAAAATCCAGAGAGAGAGAGAGAGAGAGAATAGCAGTTGGAATAAGCGGTAGTCAAATGAGTAAAAATTTCACATTAAAGACTGCTTTTCCAATCCTTCTCGAGCCACCCACATATATATATTTCTTTGGTTTACTAAAGTAGAGTGTCCTGCACGTCTCAACATTGGAACTTTAAAAGCCACAGCTCTGACTAACGATTGATATCAGTCACGGGAATGAGAAGGATGGATGAGTGCAATCTCAACCCTTTATTTATATGAGATAGATACAAAAATTTGTTTATATAGGTTTTGTATACAGATTTATATGATGTGGCATAAATAGTAAAAAACACCTCCTGTTTTTATATATATATATATATATATATATATATATATATATATATATATATATATATATAAAGCTTAATTGCGTATGCCATGTAAACTAATAATGAGTTGAATTGGGGAAAACATACATTGAAATTAACCCCAATGAACAAAAAATTAAATTGTGACAACCCGCTATCTGGAATAAAGGGTGGCCAGCCCTATACCCCGATAAAATAGGAAATCATTGATAAATATCATTCTCAGCATCACAGCAATATGTAAAGTATAAGGAATAACCACTCTATATTCCAGAAAACGGGTTATCAAAAACTTTGATTTGAAATTAAAACGAGAACATTTTCAACAACCCATAATAGAAATAGAGGGTGGAAACCCCCACAAGCGTATATAAGAAACCCAACAATACAAAAGGACCGAATGAAACGTCGGTCAATAGAAACCATCCAACATACAAATAGTACCAAGTGTTACATAATAGATCCATTATACAATTACAACGGTTTGGGCAACAAGCCCGAATAAACTGAACATAACTAGAAACATAAATGGAGGCTTCTACACAAAACTCCCGTGAAACCCGCACAGTGTCACGGCTCCTCAAAACATAAGGAAGGAAGGGTCATTACTGGCGACCGTGCGGCGGAACACCTGAACGGATTTATATATATATATATATATATATATATATAGCAAGAAAGGAAAACCGGTCAGGGCCGGGTATATATGATCAATAGATAAATGACAGGTATGACAATGATGCACAATAATCCAGAATGATAGGCTAGCATGGTAACATCATATAGGGAACTAAAACTGATAAAGGACTACATAGAGTGAAGTTCATGTTAAAATAGAATTAAAAGTACTTACGAGCCTTTAACATCATTCATCATATTTCAATTTCAATCTTCTTTTCCATTCCTTATCAGGAATATAATTATCATCATGTGCTCTATATGGCACTAATCTCAATAGCATGCTCTTTGTGGCATAAATTTGCTCTTTATGGCATTCATGTTCCATCGAGTCCAACTCGATAATTAGAATAGTCATAAATATAAATATAATGATTCTAAGACCGCCCGTCCGGGTTTCCCCACTGTGCGCGTCCCTAAATAACCATCATCTTCCAGGGCCTAACATAAGACAACCTGGGATCCTATCGAAAACGTCGGGAAGCGGCCATATGCCTGCGGGGTAGTCAAGACCACACCCAGAATCTCCTACCCATCGCAGAAAAAATAAAACAAGCGCTCATATGGCCTAGGACTATATCCACCCTGCATTCATTAGCCAGGGGGTCTCACCTCTCGCACGGACTTCCCTTAAGATGGTATTTAGAGAGGTGTGTAACATCCATTTTATTAATTCCCATTACATGATTTAGTAAATTATCATTTACCTTATCAACTTTCCAATATTAATAAGTGTATAAGCTAAATCGGGACCATACAGGATATGTACCGACATAACTTCCTCGATAAGAAATTTAGACTCCAAAGTTATTTCCAAAGCCTCCTTTAGGCTTTAATATGAACCTTCAAGTCAAATCTAACCCGAGTTGAATTCTAAAGTCTCCAAATTGACCTTAATATATTCTAGACCCTTATAAAACTACACGACGAAAGTAATGCCTAATCATCACTTTAAATTCCCCCTTAAACGAACCCTAGATGAACCCTTTCGAGTCTAGGATGTCGACCCAACTCAACTAATACTCTAAACCCTATGTTTACTTCATTTAAGAAGGTCCCTAATCATTAAACCTAAAGAAAAGGGGTTAAAATAAAAAAGAAAAATTTCAAAAAGTGCAGGGCTACCGAATCGATTCGCCCCCTTGGCCGAATCGATTCGGCCAGCAAATTTGAGTTTATGAAATGTAGCCGAATCGATTCGTATGGAAAACAAATCGATTCGGTCAGAAGGTTTGGGTTTCTGCATAACTCCGAATCGATTCGGATCAATTCCGAATCGATTCGGTTCACAAGACCTGGGCATTGGACCTAACCGAATCGATTCGCCCTCGGGCCTGCGATTTTACCAAGAATTGGCTATGGAGTCTTGGACTCCATTTTCTACCCCAACTCCAATCTCTTCAAACCAAACTTATATACCAACCCTAAAATAACATCAATGATACTATTGATCATCTAAAACCTCATAAATCATCTTTGAGTGGATCAAAACCCAAAAATACATAAGAAAACCCTAAGTTTGCTAAACTCAAATCAATACACCATTACCATAACAAATCATTTATCTCAAGACACAAATAGCAAGTAAAAACTTGCCTTGATTCAGCAACTTTGCAGAATCCTTGGTGTAATAGCAAGAGCCTCTCTCAATCTCCAAAGCTTTCTCTCTACTCTTCTCTTTCTCTCTTTGGTTTAAGGAGGGATTTAGGGGAAAATAGAAGACTTACTAGGCTTAAGTCGTGGCTTAAGGCAAATGTCCCACTTAATTAACTAATAGTGCGATAAAATAATACGCAACTGCATAATTAAAGCACAACCAGTCAAAAATGCCCAAAACTACAAAATACAATATGGTACATTATTTGACTATTTCGCACGTTCCGGAATCAACTGCAACCTCCAAATTATCATTTGGACATTTTAAAATTCAATTTAGGTTCCGGTCTCATAATTAAGCCAAATATCATTTTACATACAGATGATATTAATAAGCATGACATAGCAATATTTACCCATAGATATGATATGTATGCAAACTCACAATAAATATCAACTTTCTACATTGAATTATCATTCAAATCATAACCCAACACTGGTCTCTAATTACTATAATAAGTAATTACCATAAAATACGGTCTCATGAGCGAGGGTTATTACATACTCCCCCCCTTATGAGGGATTTTTGCCCCCAAAATTGAGGCATACCTCATGAGAAAAGATGTGGATACTTCTCCCGCGTCTCATCCTCACGTTCCCAAGTTGATTCGCTTGCATGATGATGACTCTAATGAACTCTCACTAGGGGCACCACACGAGATCTCAACTTTCGCTCCCTAAACTCAAGGATATCAACCGGTTATTCTTCATAAGAAACATCGGGCTGCAACTCGATATCTTCGAAAGGAATGTGCCAAAGGGCACCTTTACACCTTCTGTACTTCTTCAAAGAAGAGACGTGAAATACATCATGGATTTGTTGTAAAGGTTCCGGCAAGGCAAGTTGGTATGTTACGGGACCAACCTTAGCAATTACCGGGAAGGGTCCAACAAAACGGGGTGCAAGCTTTCCTTTCTTCCCAAAACGTTTAATGCCCTTCATCGGGGACACTCGCACTAACACTTGGTCTCCAACTTCCAATTCCATATGTCTCCTACCCGCATCGGCATAACTCTTTTGACGATCTTGGGCTATCCGTATGCGATTCCGAATAAGCTCAATCTTCGAAGAAGTATCTTGGATCATTTCAGGTCCAAGGAACTTATTATCACCCACTTCCAACCAACAAGCAGGCGATCTACAAGGCCTGCCATACAGAGCTTCATAAGGTGCCATTCCAATAGTGAATTATTATGAGTTGTTGTAAGCAAACTCAACCAACGGAAGGTATTGTTCCCAACTGCCTTTAAAGTCGAGTATGCACATACGAAGCATATCCTCCAACATCTGGTTTACCCTTTCGGTCTGACCGTCTGTTTGAGGATGATAGAAAGAGCTTAACTTCAATTCAGTCCCCATAGCTCCCTGGAAACTCTGCCAAAAGTGGGACACAAATATTTTATCTCGGTCGGAGATAATATTCAAAGGTACCCCGTGGAGTCTGACGATCTCCTCAATGAACAACTGGGCATAACGAGCAGTATCATAGTCGGTGCGCACGGGCAAGAAGTGTGCCGACTTGGTCAAACGGTCGACAATCACCCAAATTGAGTCGTGACCCTTTTGCGATCTAGGCAAGCCCGTAACAAAGTCCATCGAAATGCTCTCCCATTTCCATACGGGAATCTCGAGCGGTTGTAACAAACCTGTTGGTCGCTGGTGGTCAATTTTAACCAACTGACAAGTAGTACATTGAGACAAAAACTCTAAGATATCCCTCTTCATACCCGCCCACCAATACAAACGACGCATATCTTGTCCCCGCCTGGATGCACCGTGAACTTTGACCCGTGGGATTCCGCCATTACTGCACGTCTCAAATCCCCATCGTCGGGAACCACAAGTCTTCCATGGAAGCGTAGTCCACCCTCAGAACCAATTGAGTACGACTCCGCTCCCTCAGACAATAGCTGGCGTGCATGGTCTTGACAAACTTTATCTCTTTTCTGAGCTTCCACAATCTTTGCTATAATCGTGGGAGTAACTGTCATCACGGAAAGGAATGCTCTCACTCCCGCATCCTCTAGGCTAAGTTCTCTCCATTTAGCTTTCCACACCTCAGCTAAGTCTCCACCAGGCTTTCTACTCAAGGCATCTGCAACCACATTCGCCTTTCCGGGGTGATAATGAATATCAAATTGGTAGTCTTTCACAAACTCCAACCAACGACGCTGGCGCATGTTCAAATCATTTTGGGAAAATAAGTATTGCAGCGATTTGTGGTCAGTGAAAAGACTAAACCTTTCCCCCAAGAGGTAATGCCTCCATATCTTCAAGGCAAATACAACGGCGGCGAATTCCAAGTCATGTACCGGATAGTTCTTCTCGTGAGGCTTCAACTTACGAGAAGCGTATGCAATGGGTTGTCTCTCTTGTTGAAGAACACCTCCCAATCCCTGAAGAGATGCATCAGTGAAGACGAGATATTCCAATCCCGGCTTTGGCAATGCCAGGACTGGAGCGGAAGTCAGTCTATCCTTGAGCTCATCGAAAGCCGTTTGGCATGAACTGTCCCATACAAATCTTACTCCTTTCCGGGTTAAATTCGTCAACGGGCTAGCAACTTTAGAAAAGCCCTTAATGAATCAACGGTAATAACCCGCCAAGCCCAGAAAACTACGAACTTCAGTGGGCGTCGTGGGCTGACCCCACTCCTTTACCGCGATCACCTTGCTCGGATCCACAGACACGCCTTAGGATGACACCACATGCCCCAGAAACTGAACTTCCTTCAACCAGAAGCCACACTTCTCAAACTTTGCATACAATTGATGATCCCTCAATCTCTGCAGGACCAACCGCAAGTGAGCAGCGTGATCCGACTCTGTCTGAGAATAGACTAAGATGTCATCAATAAATACAATGACGAACTGGTCAAGGAAATCCTGAAACACTCTGTTCATAAGGTCCATAAACACTGCAGGGGCATTGGTTAGCCCAAAGGTCATAACCAAGAATTCATAAGATCCATAGCGGGTCAAAAAGGCCGTCTTGGATACATCTTGCTCTCGTATCCTCAATTGGTGATACCCCATCCTCAGATCGATCTTGGAGAAGTAGGAAGCTCCCCTAAGTTGATCAAATAAGTCGTCGATGCGAGGTAAAGGGTATTTATTCCGGATGGTGACTTTATTCAACTCCCTATAGTCCACGCATAACCGGAGAGACCCGTCTCTCTTCTTCACAAACAATACCGGAGCGCCCCACGGTGAGGAACTACGCCTAATAAATCCCTGCTCCAGTAGCTTTTGAATCTGATCTCTCAGCTCCCTCATCTCCACAGGAGCCATTCGATAAGGAGCTTTGGCGATCGGTCGAGTTCCCGGCATTAAGTCAATCACAAACTCTATTTCCCGACTTGGAGGTAATCCCGGTATCTCTCGGAAAATATCTTCAAAGTCCCTAACAATTGGAAGAGAATTTAGGGGAGCCACGATATCTCTAGATGCGTCTTCTGCAATGCAATACAGATTAGCACTCGTGCTCCCTTCCATATAAGGCATAACTACCAGGAACATCTCCTGTCCCGGAACCGCAAAAACTATACTCTTCCCGAAACAATTCACTATAGCACGGTACTTCACTAGCCAATCCATACCCAAAGTTACATCGTACCCGACCATATCAAGGACGAGCAAATCGGCATCAAAACACAAGTCACCAAGATTAACTCCTACGTTTTTACATACGAAGAAAATCAATGAACCATCGCCCATAGAGGATTCAACACTAGTGAAGGTACTTTCAGCAGATTTTATCAAACCTGTAGTCTGGGAAAAACTTCTAGAAATAAAGGAGTGTGTAGCACCCGTATCAAATAGGATTCGACCCGTATGCCCATGAATGAGAAACTTACCCTCGATCGCCGACGGTGCAGGAGGAGCTGGAGGAAGCAGAGCCTCCTGAATATGGTAAACCCTTCCGTACTGCAATTGCCCCTGTTGAGGAGGAGCAACCGGATTTGGCGCTTGGGGCGGAAACTGTACATACGGCTGCTGTGGGGCCCTAGGAAGATGCCCTCCAACCAACTGAGGACACGCCCTTTTATAGTGGCCCAACTCCCCACACTGGAAACATTTATTTGTTGTATTATCCTGATTCCTGCCTTGGTTATTCCGGAATTGTCCCGCACCTCGGCCCTGTTGGCCCCTACCTCCATTTCCACCTCTACCACCCTGTGGTTGCTGACCACCTTGACCCTGCCTGTTATTATTGTTGTTGCCACCAGCATTAAACCCGCCGAAATGTGGACGCTTGGACGAATCCCCCTGCTGAGGATCCCTCTCAACCTTCTTGTTCCCCGAGGATTGAGACGAAGAAGATGTTCCCCCTCCGCTCCCAACTCCTCCCTGTCTCACAGTTTGCCCCGCAGTGACAACCTTCTTCTTGTTTTGCACAAACAATCTATGCTCTTGACAGTGAAGTAGAGCGGCATTCATCACATCACCAAAAGTCACCAGAGATGGGTTTCCAAGCAAATGTTGTTTTATTCTCCAATTCAAACCTCCCACAAACTTGGAGATCCTCTTCGCTTCTGGAGTTACCTCATCCGGTATAAAGCTGGCTAACCGGGTAAACTCCTCCTCGTACTCTGCAACCGATCTCTCCCCTTGTACTAAATCCTGAAGCTTCCTCTGCATTTCCCTCTGAACTGCGGGAGGGAAATACTTTCCATCAAACAAAGTCCAAAAACTTGTGATGGACATAGTATCCCTTTGTTCGGGTGTCGTCATTGACTCCCACCAGTGCAAAGCCGGTCCGACAAGCTTGAAAGTAACGAGAACTTGCTTTCTCTCCTCACTACATTCCACCATTCTAAGATGGCGCTGCATATCTCTCTTCCACTGGTTCGCCTTGATAACATCCGAACCTCCCTCGAATTTCGGGGGATGTCCCTTAAGGAAAGACTCCCTCACCCGTTCCCACTGAGAATGTCCCGTAGGAACTAGTGCTTTTTGTCCCCTCACTTGAGCTTGTGGCATTTGTTGGGCCACTGCAGTCATCGCGGCGTTGACAGCTTGGGCCACAATATTTGCCACTTCAGCGGCACTGATATTCCCCTGCTGCGGTGGAGGACCAAACTCATCCTCAACAACCCTATTACGTCTAGCGGGACGTCCTCTCTTCGACGGCATCTGAGATAGAGACGAGATAGAGTTAAAACATAATATAAGACAATCTATTTAGCAGAAGATCGCATACATAGGCAACAAAGCAATCCTAACATTAAGTTCTATATCAAAGAACGCTACGGTAGAACGTGACAAGTCCGCATAGATCCTAAAGACTCTAGAACCTGATGCTCTGATACCATCTGTGACAACCCGCTATCTGGAATAAAGGGTGGCCAACCCTATACCCCGATAAAATAGGAAATCATTGATAAATATCATTCTCAGCATCACAACAATATGTAAAGTATAAGGAATAACCACTCTATATTCCAGAAAACGGGTTATCAAAAACTTTGATTTGAAATTAAAACGAGAACATTTTCAACAACCCATAATAGAAATAGAGGGTGGAAACCCCCACAAGCGTATATAAGAAACCCAACAATACAAAAGGACCGAATGAAACGTCGGTCAATAGAAACCATCCAACATACAAATAGTACCAAGTGTTACATAATAGATCCATTATACAATTACAACGGTTTGGGCAACAAGCCCGAATAAACTGAACATAACTAGAAACATAAATGGAGGCTTCTACACAAAACTCCCGTGAAACCCGCACAGTGTCACGGCTCCTCAAAACATAAGGAAGGAAGGGTCATTACTGGCGACCGTGCGGCGGAACACCTGAACGGATTTATATATATATATATATATAGCAAGAAAGGAAAACCGGTCAGGGCCGGGTATATATGATCAATAGATAAATGACAGGTATGACAATGATGCACAATAATCCAGAATGATAGGCTAGCATGGTAACATCATATAGGGAACTAAAACTGATAAAGGACTACATAGAGTGAAGTTCATGTTAAAATAGAATTAAAAGTACTTACGAGCCTTTAACATCATTCATCATATTTCAATTTCAATCTTCTTTTCCATTCCTTATCAGGAATATAATTATCATCATGTGCTCTATATGGCACTAATCTCAATAGCATGCTCTTTGTGGCATAAATTTGCTCTTTATGGCATTCATGTTCCATCGAGTCCAACTCGATAATTAGAATAGTCATAAATATAAATATAATGATTCTAAGACCGCCCGTCCGGGTTTCCCCACTGTGCGCGTCCCTAAATAACCATCATCTTCCAGGGCCTAACATAAGACAACCTGGGATCCTATCGAAAACGTCGGGAAGCGGCCATATGCCTGCGGGGTAGTCAAGACCACACCCAGAATCTCCTACCCATCGCAGAAAAAATAAAACAAGCGCTCATATGGCCTAGGACTATATCCACCCTGCATTCATTAGCCAGGGGGTCTCACCTCTCGCACGGACTTCCCTTAAGATGGTATTTAGAGAGGTGTGTAACATCCATTTTATTAATTCCCATTACATGATTTAGTAAATTATCATTTACCTTATCAACTTTCCAATATTAATAAGTGTATAAGCTAAATCGGGACCATACAGGATATGTACCGACATAACTTCCTCGATAAGAAATTTAGACTCCAAAGTTATTTCCAAAGCCTCCTTTAGGCTTTAATATGAACCTTCAAGTCAAATCTAACCCGAGTTGAATTCTAAAGTCTCCAAATTGACCTTAATATATTCTAGACCCTTATAAAACTACACGACGAAAGTAATGCCTAATCATCACTTTAAATTCCCCCTTAAACGAACCCTAGATGAACCCTTTCGAGTCTAGGATGTCGACCCAACTCAACTAATACTCTAAACCCTATGTTTACTTCATTTAAGAAGGTCCCTAATCATTAAACCTAAAGAAAAGGGGTTAAAATAAAAAAGAAAAATTTCAAAAAGTGCAGGGCTACCGAATCGATTCGCCCCCTTGGCCGAATCGATTCGGCCAGCAAATTTGAGTTTATGAAATGTAGCCGAATCGATTCGTATGGAAAACAAATCGATTCGGTCAGAAGGTTTGGGTTTCTGCATAACTCCGAATCGATTCGGATCAATTCCGAATCGATTCGGTTCACAAGACCTGGGCATTGGACCTAACCGAATCGATTCGCCCTCGGGCCTGCGATTTTGCCAAGAATTGGCTATGGAGTCTTGGACTCCATTTTCTACCCCAACTCCAATCTCTTCAAACCAAACTTATATACCAACCCTAAAATAACATCAATGATACTATTGATCATCTAAAACCTCATAAATCATCTTTGAGTGGATCAAAACCCAAAAATACATAAGAAAACCCTAAGTTTGCTAAACTCAAATCAATACACCATTACCATAACAAATCATTTATCTCAAGACACAAATAGCAAGTAAAAACTTGCCTTGATTCAGCAACTTTGCAGAATTCTTGGTGTAATAGCAAGAGCCTCTCTCAATCTCCAAAGCTTTCTCTCTACTCTTCTCTTTCTCTCTTTGGTTTAAGGAGGGATTTAAGGGAAAATAGAAGACTTACTAGGCTTAAGTCGTGGCTTAAGGCAAATGTCCCACTTAATTAACTAATAGTGCGATAAAATAATACGCAACTGCATAATTAAAGCACAACCAGTCAAAAATGCCAAAAACTACAAAATACAATATGGTACATTATTTGACTATTTCGCACGTTCCGGAATCAACTGCAACCTCCAAATTATCATTTGGACATTTTAAAATTCAATTTAGGTTCCGGTCTCATAATTAAGCCAAATATCATTTTACATATAGATGATATTAATAAGCATGACATAGCAATATTTACCCATAGATATGATATGTATGCAAACTCACAAGAAATATTAACTTTCTACATTGAACTATCATTCAAATCATAACCCAACACTGGTCTCTAATTACTATAATAAGTAATTACCATAAAATACGGTCTCATGAGCGAGGGTTATTACATAAATGTAGGAGGAAGTGGTAATGGTATCAAGAAGTTGTCTATTTCGAAAGAACTAATCACCGAAACATATACAAGAAGAAGCCTATAATTTGATTCATATATATTGACATAATCATAGTGTACTTATGTTTAACTTCCAGAACATGGGCACTCAGTAAAGGATTCATCCTGGTTAGATACTTCATATTGAACTCCATAATTTTTCAACACGGGCCAATCAAGTTGTCAATAGAATCTTTAAGAATGAAAGGAAATTTATTCAGCGTGTCAAATATCTATTGTGGAACAAAATACTGTGCGAGGCAAATTAACCTTATGCGATTATAGTATTAATGACTAACCTAACTTTTGATGATGTAAATCTTCAAATGCAGAAGCGTTATTACTACACTACACAACAACAACAACAACAACAACAACAAATAAATAAATTAGACTAGTGAAATGGGTTTCTTTCTCTCTTTATTCTCAATTATCAATATTCAAGATTAAGTACAAATGAGAGCCAAAAGGCCTATTTATAGGAAGAGTTAGCTTGCTAGCCAAGTTACTCCTTATCTGGGTATCAACTTGGGCAGAGGGGTTGCTCGCGGTGAGTCCCTCGTCCTTAGCCTTTTTCCGTGGCCTTCTATCTTATTTACAGGGGTTACTCATAGGGAGCCCCTCTTCCTTGGCATTCTTATGTGGCATTCTATCCTGTTTAAAGGGGTTGCTCATGGTGAGCCCCTCGTCCTTGGCCTTCTTATGTGGAATTTTATCTTGGATAGAAGGGTTGCTCGTGGTGAGCCCCTCGTCCTTGGCCTCTTTCTGTGGCCTTCTATCTTGGGTAAAGGGGTTGCTCAAAGTGAGCCCCTTAGCCTTGGCCTTTTTTCTGTGGCGTTCTATCTTGGGTAGAGTGATTGATCACAGTGAGCCCCTCATCCTTGGCCTTTGTCTACGGCCTTCTATGTTGAGTAGAGGGGTTGCTCACAGTGAGCCCCTCATCCTTGGCCTTTGTCTGTGGCCTTCCATCTTGGGTAGAGGGGTTGCTCAAAGTGAGCCCCCTCATACTTGGACTTTGTTATGTGGCTTTCTATCTTCGATAGAGGGATTACTCACAGTGATCCCCTCATCCTTGGCCTTTGTCTGTGGCCTTCTATCTTTTTTTTGATAAATAAATGATATTATAAAACCATCGCTAAGGGAACGAACCCTCATACAGGAAGTATACAAAGAGACAACTCAACTAAAAGGAAAAAAAACATCCCGACTATAAAACAGTGTGAAGCTCCTCGACGAACTCAAGAAAATCCTGAGAGGTGATGACAAAACTCTCTTTATACCATCTAAGAAGAGTGCTCAAAAACAGGTAACGAAGCCTCGAAGGAGCAATCTCGATGCCATCAAAGCATCTCGCATTCCTCTCCTTACAAATCATCCAGAAAATGCAGTGAGGAACTAAATACCACACTTTCCTATCACCCCGCCACCCCCACGGGGGTCCCTACCCCTCTAAGAGCGCCCTCACAGACCCGGGTAAAACCCAAGCGATCCTATTGTGGGCAAGAAAAATATCCCATAAACCCCTCGTCACCTTACAGTGGAGGAGAAAGTGATCAGTCTTCTTCCCATCCTCCTTACATAACCAGCATCGACTAAAGAGACGATAACTTCTCTTCTGAAGACCCTCAAGAGTCAAGCGTCAGAATTTCCTGTCGAGTCGCTATCCACACAAAGAATCTGACCTTTGGCGGCGCTTTAACCTTCCAAATATTCTTCCAAGGGAAACAGACTTTGGGATTCCCACTCCTGCACAAGATCGAATAATACCCCTTCTATCTTGAGTAGAGGGGTTGCTCATAGTGAGCCCCTCATCCTTGGCCTTTGTCTGTGGCCTTCTATCTTGGGTAGAAGGGTTGCTCGCTGTGAGTCCCCTCATCTAGGTTTTACACCTCGTCATAGGGCCACTCAAGATGGACCCCCTTTCTCTAAATATTTTCTTGCTAGCTTGGGAAGTAGGAGCCACTCTAGGTGGGCTCACTCGCCCTTGGCTATTTGGCTATTCTAGAATAGCAGCTGGACACCCATCTACATTAGTCTCCTCATACAAAAATCATTGTGTTGGGTAGACCAAAGGGTTTTGTATGAAATAACCTTAAAAAGTTCATAAATGATTCCGTTGATCGTATTAAATTTGGAAATTGTCGTATGCGGTTACATTGTTTTTTTCATTATCCACAAATTATGCATCACATACTCTAATATATTTTCTTCCAACTTCAATCTAGTCCCTATCCATTAACTTACCAAACACCTCTGCCATGAGAATAGTGGGAAAATAAATAGAGAATTCCTTGTCTAACATGCCTTGATGCCCCAAATGTCCCATCAGCCTTATTAACAATAACCAAAGAGTTTGGCCAAGCTCAAACATCCCCTAATCTATCGCTTGAATTTATCTTTAAATCCTTTTTTTCCCTCCTTTCTTTCTCATTACTTGATTATAGAAATATCAATTTACAAAATCAATTAAAAAAATCACCCTTTTTCATATCTCTATGTTTTTCTACCACTTCATGTTTAGCACATGTAATTTCGGGTTCATTTGAGTACTAGTCAATCCTATCCCGATCTATCAAGTAATTGTACCATATTAATTGACTCCCCCCGACTTGTTCAATATTCTATCCTTTATTGTAAATCTTCAAATTCATTAGTCTAACAAAGCATATGAATGATCTTGAGGTTCTTTAGTCCAGACCCCCCTACCCTCTCCTCCCCCTTACCGGGCCCTCTAATGATCCACTTTAACCATCCCTTCCCCAAACCACACAACATCAACAAAACCCACTGCTATCGAAGCACCTGCTACCACCACGGAATGACATGAAATCGAGCATCACTGAACCTGTGACCACCAAACTCGCCTGCAAGGATTTCCAGTAACTTAATCTTTTCATGGTGTGATGCAGTCTAAGTAGTGAATCTAAACCCTAATATAGTAGTTCTGGATTATTATAATCCACTGGTTCTAGGCAATTAAATCAACAAAGGAAAATGCCAAACAGTCACTAACGGAGAGAAATTTAACCATTTAGGCAGTATATTAACAAATCGGTACGAAGATCTCTTGGCTCCGCTACTATTAGTTGTAGACAGCTGAATCCAAAAGGGTAAATCAAAAAATTGAGTTTTAAGAAAATTTGTCTTGCAAAGCCAGGCATTTGGATGAACAGCCTTAATAGTAACAGTAAACCAGAGAATGCCTAAGAAAGAAACAAAAGCACTAGCGATTAGAACCACCAATAGTCCTCTTCATTATCTTCAATCCTCTTAACAGCAGTAAATGGCCACGTTGAAATAAGATATAAGCGGTAGATATGTGTTTATTTCTTGTTTTGTTTTTGTGAAAGTTTATTCCTCGTTAATTTTGTATTTGCTAATGTTGAGCTTTTGCAAGGTATATAATTAACGCCACATATGATTCTTTTTTAGCGTGTTTATATCTGGGTGTTCTATTTCCCGATGATATATTCACATTATAATTTTTTTTTGTTTCTGGTCATGATTGTACATAGTTCTTTGACCCTCGAAATTTGTCCACTTCACAGGGAAGGTTATTTTGGAAGGTATTATTCTGACAGCTGTAGTGGTTGTGAGCCTCACTCTGTACACATTCTGGGCAGCAAGGAGAGGCTATGATTTCAACTTCCTAGGTCCCTTCTTTTTTGGCGCTCTTATTGTGCTTATGGTTTTTGCCTTCATTCAGGTATTTGGATAACATGTTTCGGCTCTTTTCTTTCTTTCTAGTAGTGGTGGACAAAAAAAAAGACTGATCAATGTCGATTGCACCGAATAAAAAATTAAGGTTATTTTAAAAACTGGTCCAGTCCTCCATCCAAAAAATTAAAAATTGATTAAACCAACCGATTACCCAATATATATACAAAAGGTAATATTTTTTATTTTCTTATATATTTTATTTGAATTAATGTGTCTAATTTATGAATTTATTTTGGAACATTTATATATATCTATCTAGACTATTCTATAGATCTATATATATATATCTATTTTTTTTTGAATTGTTGTATGTACATGCGTGTGAAAAATATAAACTTTTATTTGAATTAAAAAATAAAAAATATGGTTAGGATCGAATTTAACCTGGATCAGACTGAAAAAATGTCGGGACCAATGGGTGAACCAAATTAATAGGTTCGGTCTCGGTCCAAAAAAATTAGGACCGAATAATTTTGTCCGGTCCGAAAAATAGGCAAAACCTGGACCGAACTAGATCGGACCGTGCCCAGCCAGCCCTAGTTTCTAGTCGTTTTTTTTTCGGTTCTGATTTAATTGCAAAATTGCTATTGCCCGTTGCTGGGGTTCTGACCATTTTTTTTCCAGATTTTATTCCCTCTGGGAAAGATTTCAGTAATGATATATGGGTGTCTTGCATCAGTAATATTTTTGGGTACATTGTATATGATACAAACAATTTGATCAAGCGCTACTCCTATGATGAATACATCTGGGCTGCCGTGTCGCTGTATTTGGACATCGTCGACCTTTTCCTTTCCCTGTTGACTGTTTTCAGAGCTGCTGATAGCTAAACGGATACAAGTCTGTTTATTTTCCACATTTTCACGTTCATAGTTTTTGGACCAAAGAAAAGATGATGTGGAGTAAGTGTCAAGTAGTTTACCTTCTCTCTCTCTCGGATTATATTATGGTTGGAACAATGTATCGCCGCTGGAAGTAAAAGTTATGATAGAAATATACCCTCTCCATTATCATATCTTAATTTTAGGTGTTTTGTAGTAGGAACTACTGATGTTACGTCTCAAGATTATATTTTGATTTTACCACCCATTTAGTTTCAATAATTAAATTTTATTCATTATTTTATTTATTTTAAATTTTGTCACTAAAAGTAGAAAAAAGTTAGTTGACTGCTTAAATTATTATTTAAACTATTTTAGGTTAAATTATTATCCTTTGTACAAGAGTTTAAGCTATTTCAGGTTGTGTGTGGAATGTTGCTAGGGGGAGAGTTCAAAATTATGAGTTGTGAATCATTTTTACCATGTTAAGGTTCAAATCTAAAAACACTTTTACTTTTGCATAATTTTATGCATTATTGGTAAATTATTTTTATACTCGAGTGGAGAATTATTATCGATGAGTGCGTTTTAAAATTCAAGTGGCGGATTGCTATTACTTTGTATTTAAACATAAGTTGGAGACAATATTCTACGCGTTATCTCCACTTCTACATTACTCTCGGCTCACCCTTATGTATTCCCACTAAAATGTCCATCATTTTCCTATATAGTGAACACCCTTATGCGGAAGGGGAAAAAAAAGGTTCAAGCTTTGTTTTGGCAAAAGGTTGATTTTGGTAAACACTATATAAAAAAAAATTCTCCAAGGCAAAAACATATTTTTATGAAGAAAATTTTCTAAACAAAATAGTTTGTTCCTCCAAATTGAAATTGTGATATTGAATAATAAATATTAAATAGATATTAGTATGTCATATAATTACAGTGTATAATTATATGAAATAAATGAAATTGTGAATTTGTTTTATCCTGTGAAGGACCACCTGAATAGATTTTATAAACAATTAAAATAATATTATTTACTTTTATTGTGGAGTATATTGAACTTCAAAACATGTCATTCATATTTTTTATATTCGTATAAAATAACAAATTATTTTGAATAGTACATTAAAATAAAATAAAATTTTAATTTTTAATTTTTTCACAAAACTCTATGGCATGATTTTTTATTAGAATATATAAATTGTACCATCAAGAAATCACAAGCCCCACAACCATAAGTACAAGTCAATCCCTCACATTCATCCATATCACCACGGATTGGATATAGCTCAAAGGAGCAAATGATGTCCACCCCCTTGGAATTCGTTTACCTAGTTGCTATAATAGTTGAAGGATCATACGTTTCATTTGTTTTACTTGTAAATTCTGTTTGTTAAGTTATTCTCAACCTTATTTCAGTTCAATCGGGTGTTCAAAAAAACTGTTAAACCACATAAGAAAGATAAATAAAAATAAGTAAATACACTGCACATCAACAGGTGTAGGATATTTCCCTTACACGAGGTACCATATAAAAACGCTGACATTAACTAAGACATGATGTTTTTATGGTGATTAACCACGACCACCCTGCTTCCTTTCAGATGCAATAGCGAGCAACCTCAAAACGCCTTGAGTCCACATCTCGTAATCTCTCTGGTTCTTGCATTCAAACTCCATAACCCCGCGTGTTTCTGTCTTCAGTCCAAAATAACGTCGCTGCTCTCCATTCTCGAACAAGTGTCTCACTGGACACGCTGCCATGTTTTTGCTATCTGCAACTCGCACATGATACTTATCAATTAATGGATTTTTCCCAGCATCTCAAATTCTTTTCATCATCTCCCCTTTTGGGGGGTTGGATTACAAATTTGGAAAGCTAAAAAACTTATCTCATTTTAGGTCGGAAAAATAGACGGGTGATTTGGTGAAATGTTCTCTAAATTTTTTGAATTTTAATGTAATTCAATTCTAGAGGGATTGGAGTAAGAATTGAATAACATGAAGAAATGAAAATGTAGGAGAATATTTCACCAAGACACTCATTTCTTCTTATACTCTTCTTTCAACTTAAATAAATATACAAAAGAAATAAAGGGTGTTTCAACCTCTTTCCAACTTTATAATCATATGCACCTTAAGTTCGCTGTTAATACACCTCTAGAAAAAGGGGTAGAGAAAGGTAATACTTACTTTTTTTCTTTTTGGTAATGGTAGCCCCGACATGTTTGCTCTTCATCTTCAACTTCACCTGCAAATTAGAGATGATTAGTGTGTACTTGATTTAGACTACAGTATGATTAATGATCTAATAATAAACATAACACATATTTAATTATTACAAGTCACCTGTCCAGATTGATGAATGTAAACCGAGATAATTTTCCAGTGGAGATCGCCTACAGTATTAAATTATATATTAATTATAGACTAGGGAAAGGAAAAATTAATTTGAATTTTTCATAACATAAAAAGGAAAGTTACCATTGCGTGTGCGTTTAAGGAGCCCAGTTCCCCTGGCAAGGAGTTCTTGATTACAAACACCTAGAAAATTCTCTTCAGGCAAAAGTTCCTCACAATACCTACCATTTATGGGACCATTCTTTTCATTACAACCTGCTCCCATTCCAAACCCTCTCTCTATTGGGATCACTGCTGTAATATTCCACACTTCTTTCAATGCTCTTGCCTTCAATGTTGCTGCCCCACGTAAAGCTGCCCGGTCATGAAACTTTACCATTCATATTCATAGTAAGCACACTGATTTTTACAATAACCAAATATCTAGCGCCATGTGAATTCTCCTGATTTCAAACAACTTACGCACAGTCTCAAATTAAAATTACACGGACTTCTCGAATTAAGAATCATAGTATTACAAAGGCAAAAAAAAAAAAAAATTAAAGAAAAATCAATGGATGGTATGTTTGAATAAAAAACACTCCATCCCAAATTAATAGTCATGTTTTGGTTTTTTGTCATTCCAAAATAATAGTGTTGTTTTTAAATATAACATATAAAATTAAGTGAGATTACAAAGTTACCCATTCGAAGAACAATGATTCAAGTGCATGTAATTTACAAGACTAAATTTGGTAAGTTTTTTTTCCTTAGAGTGTTTGATTTATAAACAACCATTAATTTGAGATAGGAGTTCGTCTGTAACTAAATTGGAAACATGTGAAGTAGATTTTATATTTTGGTACCTATACCCCGTAAAATAAAAAATTGATTTTCAATTTGTGAAGCAAATGGCATAAGAGGGAAACCTGTAGCAGCTACAGCTGTGAGCATCAATATATCTCCGTGTGAACGGACATTGACGGCTGAGTTTACATCTGAGATAAGGTGGTCCCGTTCGGCTCCCATGGCCTCGGCAGCTTCCACACATTGTGCGGCAACTAATATGGCTACTGACGTCACAGCCATATCTGTTTTTGCCATTAGTTCATCCTTCCGAGTTGACGACATTGCATCGGTGGCAGCTGCAATTACGGCCACTGCAACAGCAACTCCGGTGATAGAAACAGCAGCGTGGAGTTGGGCGTTGTGGGCTCTAGTATCTTCTTTTTTCTTCTCTCTCCTTCCTTCAACCACCGCCCAACTGTCTTGCCGCTGGGTGTGTTACTGCCACCAGCACCGGTGCCATAACCAGTTTGGCCAGTAGCAAATAGGGACTGTAGTGTGTTTTTTGCTCTTAAGAACTGCAATTGGATTGAAGGATTTATTACACCGTTTATATAATTATATCAAACTTGTTCTCAAATTTAAGTAAAATCTGGGCTAAATACTTATTCGTATGAAACTCTAAGAGGTTAAATTCAAAATTTTACACTTTTGTTTTGTAATTCCTTAGTTTTTTGTCTCAATAATTTTTTTTTAAATTGAATAAATCATATCCACTATATTACTTTGATGCTTATATTCATTCAAGGAAAATGTCTAAAATTAAAGGTAAGGGCTTCCCTTAAACTTCACTCAAGGTCAAATCTGAGTCTTCATGAATTAGAGTAAAATTATAGCAACTCAAATTTGAAGTGCAGAGTATGTTAGTGCTACTGCTAGTAGTATAAGTAGAATATATTTTAAATAGGGAACTTTTTTGAGCAACTAGAGCGGGCTAGGGGTGGGGGTCGGGGGTGGAGGATGCGGCCAAACACTTCAACACTTCAAATGTTTGTGTGCGATCTTGAGTTAATATGACATGTATATTTCATACCATGACAAAAATATTTTCTAATATGACAAAAAAGTTTATAATATGACATTCCATATTGTAACATAAAACGAGCACATTGTTAGATAACAGTGCCTCAATATGACAATAAGGACCGCACAATATTCCTTGCTACAAATTCTAAAACCGCACCCTAAGTTACCTTGTTGAATCTCTATGGAATTGGAGTCAAATTTCTGCATACATATAAAATTTGAGTGAAAGATGGGAGGTGCTCTTCTAATTAATGCAACATGGATAAATTTGTAGATAGATACTAAAGTTTATACTACCAACAAAAAACTACGAAATTCAAATTGAAAGCTGAGGCTTGTAATTAAATAAAACTTTTATTAGAGCGTACTTGAGGCAGACAATATATTAGACAAATTTTTTAATATTATGAATTTATTTATTATTTAAACCACATATTATTAAAATGAAAAAAGGTAAAAACCCATTTCATATAGGGGAGAGAATTAATATTAAAAGGGTTCCTGACAACCTGTGACTGGTCAGACCTAAAAAACAATAAAGTTTCTTATTACAATTAGTACATCAAAGATATTCATGTCAAAACCTTATTATTATTTTGAGGCTAAAAATGTGAAATTTTTTAGAAAAGTCATTGCACTTTTATAACGAGTGTTGCTAAAAGCATTCAAAATTGAGTAATGCTACGCACACCTACTCCTTGTACCAATCCAGTACCGAATGTGCTTTAAATGTATTGTACCATAGTGGGCTCCACACTTTGAATGGTGGGATCCACACTTTGGTACATGCGTTTAAAGAACATTCGGTACTAAATCGGTACTAAGAGTAGGTGTATGTATCTTTATTCTTCGAAATTTTACTGCCCATCACCACAATACTATTTTCAAAACATAATATACAATTATTGTAGTGCATTATGTGGGGCAAGAGAGAAATTTTTTTGGATGTACTTTAGGAGCACTCTTTCAGGATTCTAAACATGGCCGCCCTGCCATGGTCGGTCCTGGGCATGTGTCAAGTGGGCAATGGCGCAAGGCCCATTTTAGAGTATGCACCTATATATTGATATTATAGGATCCAAATTTTTTTATGTATATTAAAAATATCAATTTTAAAATATATTTAATTTTTTAGGGGCCCTTTTTTTTAACTACCCAAAAATAATGTGTACAAAGAATGATTCAACTATCCAAAAATCTCACCTTAACTACCCAAAAATAATATGTACAAAGAATGATTCAACTACCCAAAAATCTCACCCAACTAAAATGGCCCCCTATTTTTGTACAATATTTTTTAGAAGGGTCCTAAATTGATTTTCGCACAGGACACTCTCAATCTTAGGACCGGCCCTGCGCCCTGGCCATGTGCCAAATGGGCAATGGTACAGGGCATATTTTAGAGTATGCCTATTGATGTGAAAAATTAGACTATCTCTAATTTATCAATCACAGATAAAATAAATAAGACAAAAGACTTTTAAAGTGGTTTAGCCTTATAAAAATGGCCTACGTCCACTATTTTTGTATTGCTGACCGTTTGACTGGAATTCTCGATAAGTGTTTTACCAAGAGATCCAGAATGCCCTTCTAATGGGGAGGTTATAATGTATTTATAGCCATGAGACTGTACATGTGAAAGGATAATACGTTGTTATCTAGTAGACATATACATCTGTACGATAATAATGAGCATTTAATGCGCAGTCGTCTCTTTGATTCTCTTGATTTGGATGCACTGTACGCTAAGTAGCTCGGACCGCTTAAGTTGCTTGGGGAGCCTAAGTTGCTCGGTGTGCTTGAGCTGCTCGGAGTGTATGAGTTGCTCGTAGAACGTATTCGTATTTGCCATGTAGGTTGACACGTGTCTTCAAGTGATTGTTCCACGTCAGCAGATTAAATTTGGTATCAACAGAAGCCCCCAATGTTTCACACTTTGAGGTTGAAGGAAAGTGTGGAATATTCTGCTCGAAAACTGCTCATATTATTGGTTTTTAGGAAAATGTTCATTGTATATAACTCCTTTTTGAGTGCATAGTATTAGGCCTCATAAATATTTTGAATTTTCATGACCGCTTCGATATTTGTGCCCCTTTTCTTCTTTTAGCCGCCGGAGACGCAAACGTCCTCCCTTGTAATCACTGCCTTTCTCTATTCCCGAGGTAAAGTATTTAAGCGCGAAAGAAATCCTATCGTCTTTCACTTTTCAAATCCGTGTCTTTGAACTCTTCATTTTCTTTCTATCTTGTGCCTCGTTCTTTCCATAATTCGTTGTCAACTGATCTCTCTTTTTCTGTAAGATTTTCTTCCTTCTCTTTTATTTACTTTGTTTATCATGGTTTACCTTGTTGAATCGCTTGACAAATTTCGGTCTGAATTTTCAATCCCTTCATGGGTTATTTTGGAAGAACTTTTTGAACCTTCTGATTATTTTTCTTTGGCTGAGGGACATTGGTTCCCCAGTATTTTTGTAGCCAAATGTGGCTTTTCTTTCCCGCCAAATCCCCTGTGTTTGGAGTTTTGCCAATATTTTGATGTTATACCTACAAGAATAGCTCCAAATACATGGAGGATAGTTAATGGCGTACAGAGGTTAAATCAACTTCATGGAACCCATTTAGGGATTTCAGAGATTATGTATTGCTACAGATGGGTTATTAGCGATAGTACTTTCTATTTAAAAACTAGGTTTTTGAATAGAGCGTTAGTTGTCAATCTTCCTGATGCCAATAGGGATTACTTTGAACATGGAGTGGTGATGAAAAATTGGCAACACCCTCCCTTAAATGGAGATGATGTATACCAAGGTCCCATATGTCCACCTTATGGCAATGGGATAGGTTGTTTTTGTTTTTTGAAATCTTGTTTTCTTTATGTTTGATAAAACGCATCACTGACATTTGTTTTTATTTGTTACAGTTGACAGTAAAAGAAAACCTCCAAAAGAAGCTGACGTTAATTTAAAGCATTTAAAACTTATCTGGGATTTGCACCAATTTATTGCCGAGGAACATATTAGATCTGATTATTACTTGTTGCAATACAAGAGCTATACTTCATCTTTCACTGCTCGTCCTCATCCAGTGGTAGTTAATCTTTACCAAGTACCAACCTCTGAGACTAGTGTGGAAGATTCTTCCTCTGAATCAAGTATTACTATCAGTGATCTGATGAAAAAGAGAAGAGCTCCTGCATTTTTTAACAAGTCCGCCTCTGCTAATGTGGAGGCAAAGAAAAGTAAACAAGATATCCCATAAGAAGGGATAAAGACTGTAGATATACCCCCTCCTGTTGCGGCCAAGAGAACTGGCGAGAAGACCCCTGTGGCTCCGAGCAAGACTGTTGCTATCTCTCCTCCAAGTGAGGTTATTGTCATATCTCCAACAAAGACAATGTCTTTAGTTGAAAATGCCCCTGCTCCTCTGAGGAGGTGAAAGAAAAGTTCTTCTGAGAGACCTGCTAAACCTGTCTCTCAACCTTCAAATGTTGAAGGTAGTGTTCCATCTTTTGTTGCTCCGAGCTCTGTTGTGAGTTTGGTGAGATCCTGGACTGTCCTAGAAGTCCAAGGCATTGAAGATACTCTTTCTCATGAGAGAATTACTACCCTGGCTGCTCAACACATTACCTCAGTAAGTATCTTTAACTTGACCCCTTTATTTTTTAATACTATGTTCATGTATTGACTTAAAGTGATTTCTTTTTTCAGTTGGTGACGTGTTTCAATAGCATTTTGAAGAAGGATGAAGCTATCAAGGCTTCAAGTTCCTCGGGAGGAGTAGAGGAAGCTTTTGTTGGTCTGACCCAGTCTTTAAAAGACTCTCGTTAAAAGTACGAGGAAGATAAAGTTGCTTGGGAGAAGCAACTCAAGTCCATTGAGCTGGACATGAATCAAGCTGTGAATACCTCCAAGGAATTGGAGAAGAAGTTGAAAGAGTTTGAGCAGAGCAACAAAGACCTTGAATAAAGAAACAAGGAGATGGAAGTTACGCTCAAGTCTGCTGAAGAGGAAGTTGTTAAACTTCAAGATGTTGATCGACAGAAAATGGAGGCGGAAGAGAAGTTGAAGGCTGCCGAGGAGCTCCTTAGGGAAAGGACCTCCTCGGAGAAGGCAAAAAGGAAGAAGGCAGTTAAAAAATCATTCAGTGCTGGTTAGGACAAAGGCTGGAACAAGGACCTGGCTGCCATGTCTTCTCAAATGGAGTATGCCAGCCTCAAATATTTTAGGTATGGATGGGTCGTAGCCTTGCAGGATCTAAAAATTGCTGAGAATTCTGAATTGTTCCAGCAACACACTCATGGCCCACCTCCCTCTCCTGAAGAAGAAGAAGAAGAGGATGAAGCTGCTTCAGATGAATCTTCTATGATGATTGGAGATCACATCCCTGCTGTTCCTGTTGTTCAACCTTGCTCCGAGCAACTCTAACTAACCAGTACTTATGCCGAGCAGCTAACCTTGCCCTCCGAGCAATTAGTCTCTTCCTCTAAACCTTCTAAGGAAGTAGTAGGGAACAAGGAGAAGGTGTAAAGTTGATTGGGCTTTTATTTTGTTGTTTTACTGAATGTAACCTCAGACTTTGTATTTTCGCTTATGATGAAATAAAAATTCGAACTTTGGTTGTTCATATTGACTTTCTCTTTTACTTGCTCTGTCTGCATCATTATTGATTCTTTTTATTTCTTCTCTTTACTAGTTTATGGCCAGGATGGAGCTCTTATCATCTCATGACATAGAATTACTGAAGAAATGCAATGATTATTTTAAAGTTGGTCATGCAGATCTTAATGAGGCCCAGATAATCGACATCCTTGGATCAGGTGCTTCTGACCGAGCCGTTGAAGCTTACCAATACCTGAAGTGTTTGCTTGATCGTATAGTTGCCAATAATGTGGCTTACTACGAGATGATTGAAGATCTCCAAGGAACTATCGAGGAACTCCAACAGCAATATAAAGAATCTTCTACCCTTTTGCACCAAGGATACGAGAAAACATATCAACAACTGAGTGCTGACAAAGGGTATGACAAATTTATCTCTTCTTATGAGAAGAAAGAGAGTGTTCTAAAGCTTGAAGTTAAAGAGCACAGGCATATCGCTAAGTTGTTGGAGCAGGAGAACATTGCTTTGCAAGAAGAAATAAAACAACTTAAATCTGTTGCATCTTCCTCGGGAGCCTTGGTCCCTGTTAATGATGAAGGTTTCTATTTCTTGGAGGAAGAAAATGACAACTTACGAGATGAGTTGGAAACTTTGAAAAGAGATGGACCCTCCTCATCTAGTCGTGGACGAGCAAGATCTTCTTCTCGTGGTCGAGCTAGGGCTGGTCAGGTCACCATTGAAGAAGCTAGAACGCAGTCGACTTTAGAGAATCAAGCCTTTCAGTTGATGTCGAAGAACCAAGCCTTAGCAGAAATGTCTAAGAAAATTCTAAACTTCAGCGAACAACTCTCTACCCAGAGTTCTGCCTTGGAAAATAAGGAAATTCTGGTGAAGAATCTCCATGAGCAACTGGAGAGGCTAACTTATCAATTCCATAAACAACCCAGAGAATTTTGGATGGCTAGGTATAACGAATCCCTTTACCATCTTGATGCTCGGATCCAGCAGTCAAATAATGAGGGGTACAAGCAAGTGTGGTTGAATGCACTGTGTGTGCTAAAATTGGAGAAGGGCCACTACTTATGGGATTATTATGACCCTAGAGTGCTCGATTTTCCCGTGCCTCCTTTTAAGCTTGACATCAGTTGGATTCCTGCTCGGGCAATTCCTCAATGCTTGATCTCCAAGTATCTCGGCGATTACAGTCTTTAAGAAAATTTTGAGATATCTCGCCCAGAGCACTTGCTTGATCGGCCTTCTGTTATGAATGTTCGAATGTTGCGAGATCTAAATTTCATAAATTCCCCTTATGCATTAGATGATCCTCCTGCTGGGGTAGAACCCGTTTCAAAGGCAGAAGGGAAAAGACCAACATAATAGGATTTTTTATGTAATGAAGTACATTTTCATATATGTAATTCTACTTGATTTGAATGAAGAAATTTAGTCTTTTGCTATTCCATTTTCTTCTAAACAGTTAATATAATATCCTTGTTTGCTTGTTATTTTGTTTTTGGATAATGGAATTTCTCCCATTTGTCGTTTGATTATAGTGATTTATCACTCTTTGGGCCTAAGCAATGAAATGATTTGCATCCCATGTTCCTGCTTAGTTTAACCAATCGGAGTTGATTGTATTTGGTTTACCGACCAGCCGAAGTTGGTGGTAATTAGTTCCCAACCAACCGGAGTTGGTGGTAATTGATTTGCCGACCAACCGGAGTTGGTGGTAATTGATTTATCGACCAACCAGAGTTGGTGGTAATTAGTTCCCGACCAACCGAAGTTGGTGGTAATTGATTTGCCGACCAATCGGAATTGGTGGTAATTGGTTCCCGACCAACCGGAGTTGGTGGTAATTGATTTGCCGACCAACCGAAGTTGGTGGTAATTGGTTCCCGACCAACCGGAGTTGGTGGTAATTATTTTGCCGACCAATCGGAATTGGTGGTAATTGGTTCCCGACCAACCGGAGTTGGTGGTAATTATTTTGCCAACCAATCGGAGTTGGTGGTAATTGGTTCCCGACCAATCGGAGTTGGTGAGAATTGATTTGCCGACCAACCGGAGTTGGTGGGAATTGATTTCCCGACCAACCGGAGTTGGTGGGAATTGCTCTGAATTTGATGTGTAGTGTGTAGCACTAATATTCCAAAAAATTTCAACAAAAAGAGAGAACTAGGTAAAACATTCAGCACTTTATTCATACTGAAGAAACTGCATTACATAGGAATTTCAATTACTGATAATACTTGCGCAGATGCTCTGCATTCCATGCATTCTTGAATTCTTCTCCTTCCAATGTTTCAATCCTGTATGTCCCTGGACAAACAACTTCTATTACTCTGTAGGGTCCATGCCAGTTGGCTTCCAGTTTGTTATTCTTTTTGATCACTTTCTTCAGCACATAATCCCCTTCCTTCAAATCACTCTTCTCCACTCTTTTATTATAGAACAAAGTTGTTTGTTATTGTTACGCTGCATTGCTGATTGCTGCTTCCTCTCTAACTTCTTCGAGCATATCCAGGTCTAATTTTCTCATCAAATCACTGACAGGAGAATTGAAATTAAGCACCCTATGTGTGGGTAAACCCAATTCAGCAGGTATGACAGCCTCACTCCCAAATGCCAGCATGTATGGAGACTCTCCTGTTGTTGTTCGTGGTGTGGTACGATAAGCCCACAGCACAGAATGTAGCTCATTAATCCAATTTCCTTCTGCATCATCTAGTCGTTTCTTCAAACCATTCAGCAGCATTCTGTTTGTCACCTCAGTTTGCCCATTGCTTTGGGGATGGACTGGTGCAGAATGAATCTTCAGTATATTGGATTGATGACAATACGCAGCAAACTCCTCGTTGTCAAACTGGGTTCCATGGTCAGTAATGAATGCATATGGGAGACCACATCTCTAGATAATATTCTTCCAAATAAATTGATAGACTTTGTCGTATGTCATATCAATGAGAGGCTCAACTTCCACTCATTTGGTAAAGTAATCCACAGCAACCACGAGGTATTTGAATCTTCCCCTGGTCGTTGGAAGTGGCCCGACCAAGTCTATCCCCCACAAAGAAAATGGCCAAGGGGACGTTATGGGTGTTAATAATGCTTGAGGAGCTCTTCGAATGGAAGAGAAGCATTGACATTTATCGCATTTCTTAGCATAGGTTACGCAATCAGCTCTCATCGTTGGCCAATAATACCCCTGCGTTGTTATTCTTTGCAAAAGCGTCCGACCTGCTACATGGGCTCCAAAAGACCCTTCATGGACCTCTTCGATCAAACTTTTCACTTCGGAGGTATGGACACATCTTTGTAGCCCTGCTATAACTCATCGTCTATACAAAATGCCACTGGTCAATACATAACGAGCAGCCTTAAACTTTAGTTTCTTGGCTGCGAGTTTATCAGTTGGCAAAGCCCCCTCTTCAATATAGGACCTGATGGGGTCCATCCAAGATGGTCCCAAGTCAAGGGTAATAAAGTTCATCATTAGATCTTCGTCTATGCTCCGACCAGCCAGGATTTCTATTGGGATTGTTCTTCGTAGCTCGGTGCGTGTGGCTGATGCTAAGTGAGTTAGTGCGTCTGCTCTTGCGTTCTCCAATGTCGGTATTCTAATCAACTGAACTGCAGTAAAACTCGATACAACCTCCATTACTTTCGTATGATACTTGATCATTCATTCTCCTTTTGCTGCATACACTCCCAGAATTTGATTTACGATTAATTATGAATCACTGAAAACAATGACCTGCTCTACCTTCATGGTTTTATCCAGACTTAGACCCACGATCATAGCTTCATATTCAGCCTCATTATTAGAAGCCTTAAATTGGAAGCGCAGAGCATACTCCACATCAATCTCATCTGGACTGTTTAAAATAATCAATGCTCCACTGCCTGTAGAGCACGAAGAGCCATCCACATACAAATTCCATATAGGTACTTCATCATCAAATTTTTGATCTCACAGAGTTCCTCGATGAAATATTTGGTGTTTCCTTTTGTCCTCCTCTGGCACTTTTCACTGCTCGTTGACCATATTCTCTTGCTCGTCTACCGACATAAGTTGGTCGGGGTTTAAATTGACCCTGTAGAATCCACATGTTGGTCTGTATTCAACTGCTGCTCGTCAGAAGCCTTTTCTTGAGTAAACTCTGCGATAAAGTCCGCTACTGCCTGCCCTTTGAGCGACGATCTAGGCTCATAAATTATATCATATTCACCAAGTTCCACTGCCCAGTACATCAATCTTCCTGATTTCTCTGGCTTATGCAGAGCTTGCCTTAATGGCATATCGGTGTATACCACTATAGTATGGGCTTGGAAGTATGGACTGATCCTTCTGCTTGCTTCAATCAGTGCTAGTGCCAACTTCTCCAGCCTTGGATATCTGATTTCTGCTCCTCGGAAAGCCTTGCTGGTGTAATAGACTGGTTTTTGTACTCCATCCTCCACCCTTATAAAGGCCGAGCTAACTGGATTCTCTGATACTTCCATATACAAGTATAATCTTTCTCCCATCACTGGTCTAGACAACAATGGAGGTGTCCCCAGATATTTCTTCAATTCTCGAAAGGCCTTCTCGCATTCATCATTCCATTCAAAAGTTTTTCGGAGTGTTTTGAAGAATGGTAGGCATCTGTCAGTTGCTCGTGACACAAACCTATTAAGTGCTGCAACTCGCCCTGTGAGACTTTGTACTTACTTCTTCGTCGTTGGAGATCGTAGCTCCAATAGAGCCTTGATCTTTTCTGGGTTCGCCTCAATTCCTCATTGGTTAACAATATATTCGAGAAACATGCCTTCTCGTACTCCGAATATGCATTTGGTGGGATTCAGCTTCATTTGATATTTCTTTAGTTGATCAAAGGTCTGACTTAGGTCAACTAGATGATCAACAGCTTTCTTGCTCTTCGTCAGCATATCGTCAACATAAACTTCCATGTTATGACTTATTTGCTCCGCAAACACCTTATTCATCTGCCGCTGATATGTCGCACCTGTATTTTTTAGTCCAAAAGGCATAACATTATAGCAATAAGTTCCCCTTGGGGTGATAAAAGAGGTACTCTCCCTGTCTTCAGGCTTCATTTTAATCTGGTTGTAACCAGAATAAGCATCCATGAAACTCAACAATTCATGCCCCGAGGTTGCATCCACTAGTTGATCGATTCGGGGCAAAGGAAAATGATCCTTTGGGCATGCCTTATTGAGATCGGAGAAGTCTACACACATCCTCCACTTGTTATTTTTCTTCTTCACCATCACCACATTTGCTAGCCAATCAGGATAGTTGACATCTTTAATAAAAGAGGCTTTTTGTAGTTTCTCTACTTCTTCCTGTATATCTTAGTTCTTTTCAGGACTGAACACTCTTCTTCGCTGCTTCACTGGCTTGATTTCCTTGTTCACGTTGAGCTCGTGACACAAGAAATTTAGGTCTATCCCTGGCATGTCTTCATGGCTCCATGCGAAAGTCTACTTTCTGCGTCTTAAAAATGCTATCAATTCTTATTTTATTGATACAACGAGTGATGCACCAATTTGAGTTGTTCGTTCTGGATGCTCGTCGTCCAGAATGACATTCTCGTTAGCCTCCATGACCTGTCCCTTCACGAGTTGAGACTCGTCGCTAGGGTCTAACACTTCCATCTCTGCCTCTTCTATTTCATCCACTTGATAGGTAGTAGTCTTCTTCCTGGATTCTTCATGTTCCTCCTGTTCGGTAGATGAATAGTAGCATTCCCGAGCTGCTTTCTGGTCGCCTTTCACAATTCCCACTCCAAAATTGGTTGGGAATTTTAAACATTGATGTACAGTAGATGGTACTGCTTCGAACTTTTTCAGTCCTACTCTTCCCATGATGATATTGTAAGCTGATTGGACGTTTTTCTCCATTACGAAAAAGCATGCTCTTTCTGTTCGACAAGCAGGCCATGTACCGATAAGCATATCCAACTTGATCGTCCCAAGTGGAAAAACCTCCTCGCTAGTAAAACCAAGGAGGGGCCTATGATATGGCTCCAACTGGGCTAGCTTCAGATTCAAACTGTTAAAGCATGGATAGAACATGATATCTGTCGAGCTACCATTATCTACCAGTACTCGTGAAATCACCACTTCCTTCATCCTCATCTTGATCACCAATGGGTCATCATGAGGATATAGTACACCTGCGAGGTCGTTCTTAGAGAAACCAATGACCAGTTTGTCTTTATTCACCTTCCTCGGGCGATCATCTTCGGCCAGATTTATTCGCTGAATGTACGAGCAAGCTTGAGCCTCATTGAGGTAAGCTTTCCTCTCTGCAGTAAGATCTCCTCCTCCTATATCTCCACCTGTAATAGCATTACATTCAAATGATCCAAAATGGATTGAAAATACCTCGCGCTCTGGCTGTCTTGGTCTTTTGGGAAGGTCGGGATCATCTGCTGGATCATCATCGTGGTCTCTCTTCTTATCTTCTTTTGCTCGACGAGGAGATCTAGACCTTTTCCTTACTCGGTCGTTGGCCTTTCCATCATTTCGGCGATCAGCATACTTAGCTAGCTTTCCTCGTCTAATGAGTGCTTCAATTTCATTCTGGAGAGCTATGCAATTTTTGGTCGTATGACCACGATCTTTATGGAACTCGCAATATTTGGACTTATTCCTCTTGTCAGGATCTGCCTTTATTTTTTCTGTCCAGTTCAGCTCCTTGCTGTTCTTGATCTCTTCTAGAATATGATTTATATCTACCTTCAAAGGAGTATAATTTCCAAATTTCTTTAACTGTTCCAGTGCTTGCTTTGCTTTCGATTGTCTGTTGCCACCATTATTCTTCTGCTCCTTCTTCTCAGTCTTATCAGCCTCGACCTTGGCCTCTTTAGTGTCTGTGTTCTTCTTCGCAGCCATAGCTTCCTCGACATTCATGATTTTGGTTGCTTTTGCCATCAGTTCATCCATGGTCCTAGGCGGATCTTTGGCTAAAGTGTAGTACAATTTATCTGGCAACAGTCCACTCATCAGAGCAGTAATTCCTGTTTTCTCCTCGTAATCAATTACTTTGAGTTTCTCTTTATTGAAACGAGTAATATAATCCCTGGCGCTTTTACCTGTCTTCTGTCTAACACTCAATAATTGTGCTACTCGTTTGACTGGTTTTACCCCAAAACAGAAGTTCCCAATAAAGAGCTCTGCTAGTTGAAAGAAAGTCATGATCTTCCTCCGAGGAAGGTTGTTATACCATATCTGGGCTGATCCGGTAAGAGTTCCTGAAAATGCCCTGCATCTCATCTCATTTGGAACTGCATAGATATCGGCAGCAGCTTGTTATTGTTCTATATGAAGGACATGGTCAGTTTTTCCATCATATTTAGGCGTCACCACGGGAGCTTTGAATTTTGATGGTGTGGGAAAATCCACAATTGCCTGTACGAATGGTGTCCCTTGGACAAAAGTTCTTTGCAGAGGATTCTTGGCCTTGATCATTTCCCCTAATCTATCCTCTAACCTTTGAATATAACCTTTCCATGCATCGTTTCCCTCCTCGGGCCTATTTGTTCGAGCAACTGATCGCCTTGAATTTTCCTCTTGCGATCGAGCTGCTGGTCGTGATTGGGCAGAGCCTTCCCTTAGATCGAATGTTCGTGGAGAGTTCCTCGACGCAATCCTAGGAGGACTTCTATTCCTCCTAGGGCCCAAGCGATCAAAAGGAGAGACTCTACTTATCCTTTCAAGAGCACTGGTCCTTTATGGAGATAGAGTAACGTTTCGTTGAGAATCTGTAGCTCGTACTGAGGAAGTCCAACCAGGTTGATAAGAAGGATCATTAGATCTCTCAGTACGGTATGATTCGGTGCGTCTAGATTGAGATTCCTCTGGGAATAGCATTCGCCTAGTTCGCAAAGAGGGTAAACGGGTATTTCTCTTAACACTTCGTTGTCCTGATTGTGCTGGCACTCCGCCTTGAACAGTTTGTATAAGTTGTCGCATGGTTTCTTGTATGGCTGTCTGGCCTTGGGCCAAATTTGCCATTATACCATCCAGATTTAGAAAATTTGGGGGAGTAGATGGATTTGGAGGGATCCCAGTGTTTCGATTACTGGATTCCGGATTATTGGCCATTGGTGATGAATTGTTTTGGTGAAAAACGATAAGTACAGTCGCTTCCCACAGACGGCGCCAATCTGTTGATGTAAAAAATTAGACGATCGCTAATTTATCAATCACAGATAAAATAAATAAGACAAAAGATTTTTAAAGTGGTTTAGGCTTATAAGAATGGCCTACGTCCACTGTTTTTGTATTGCTGACTGTTTGACTGGAATTCTCGATAAGTGTTTTACCGAGAGATCCAGAACTCCCTTCTAATGAGGAGGTTACAATGTATTTATAGCCATGAGGTTGTACATGTGAAAGGACAATGCGCTGTTATCTAGTAGACATATACATTTGTACGATAATAATGGGCATTTAATGCGCAGTCGTCTCTTTGATTCTCTTGATTTGGATGCGCTGTACGCTAAGTAGCTCGGACCGCTTAAGTTGCTCGGCACGCTTAAGTTGCTCGGGGCGCCTAAGTTGCTTGGTGTGCTTGAGCTGCTCGGAGTGTATGAGTTGCTCATAGAACGTATTCGTATTTTCCATGTAGGTTGACACGTGTCTTCAAGTGATTGGTCCAATTCAGCAGATTAAATTTGGTATCAACACACCTATATATGTTTATTTTAGGGGTACGAAAATATTTTATGTATATTAAAAATATCAATTTTTAAAATAAGTTTAATATTTTAGGGGTTCATTTTTTTAACTACCCAAAAGCAATTTGTACAAATAATGTTAACTACCCAAAAATAATCTGTACAAATAATGATTCAACTATCCAAAAATCTCACCCAACTAAAATGGGCCCCTAAAAAATAAGTCTAATTTTTTAGGGGCCCATTTTAGGAATTTAATATCTTTGTACAATATTTTTCTAGAAGGGTGCTAAATTGATTTTCGTATAGGACGCTCCTAATCTTATGACCGACAACCACGGGGAAAATGAAGGGGGAGCTTTCATTCTCTTCTTAAGTAGCGAGAACATTAGATGGAAATTAGCGACATTTTTACTTCAACGATGAATTTATTTTGCGTTATACTTTAACCACCAAAACTGACAACCCTAAGACAATCACTTTTTGTGTTATTTGTGTAGTGCCGCATTTCTAAACAAATCATGTTCATTTTTAATAAAAAAAATGATTATGTGCATAGTTATGTTCGTGTTTAAATTATGTTTGTCATATTTAGACCTGGCAAAACAAGGCACGATACGATAACACAATACGAACCGACACGAAGTTATAAGTTAATGGGTGGACCTTAATGGGCTCGGATCATATCAGTGCCAACCCGATAAGATACGATAGTTAACAGGTCGGATTAGGGTTTACCCCCTTCACCCGCCAAAACGCGTTATGATCATTAATTTAAGTAAATAAGATATACTTTTGAAACTTATAAATATTTCATGTAGCATAATGTTACTTTAATCATAATGAATTTTACTAAATGAGAGATTTAGTAATGTCAATAAATTAATGGGTCTATTTGGGTTAAAAAATGAGATAATATGTCAACTTGTATAAAAAATGGGTATCAACGAGTGAACACGACACGATAACATAACGGGTCGGGTTTGGATATGATTTTTTCACATGATAAAAAAGTCACCTGTTTAGACACAAACCCAATAAGTCCCGAACATGATAAAAAACGACACGAACACGACTCGACACGACCCATTGACAGGTCTAGTCATATTGTATTATGTCACAACAAAACATGACCCAAATTGATATTTTATATTGACACCCCTACTAATTATTACATTGTTGTAAATTAAATTGATATTTTATATAACTATATCCCTAATTGTCATATATTAATAAATATGTATATTAGTGTACAATATAAATGTCATGGTTTATTAGTGCTAGTCTTAATAAGACTTTAATAATAATAGTTTTTCACTATAGATTTTTAATGTTATTAAAATCCTTTACAGAAAAAAATATCAAATTAAAAACGTTCCAAATAAAATTTTCTAAATAAAAAAAAGGCATAAAAATTACTGAAGGACCTGAAAATTAAACTCAACAGGTCAATTTTTGTGTTATTATAAGTAAATCAGTGGATGGGAAATGTGAATTACGTAGATCTGTAGAATTTCGTTCATGGCTGTAGGGACATGTATATTAGTGTGTATGTGAATTTCTACACTTCTTGAAAGTATTTGGTATTTTGGATATAATAGTGATGTTTTTTTTTGGCTAACAACATAATAGTAATGTTCGATTTTCTTAAAGCTCTTGTTCTTTTCCTCCAGTGATTTGGTGAGAAGAAAATCGGCTAACGAATTTTATCTACTGTTCTACTCCACCGAGATTCCCCTCAAACCCGGTAAGAAAATGACAATATACACTGTGAAAGTTGACCAGCTGTCGCAGCTACGTATCCTATTCCTGTGCACTGTGATAGCATAGTGTAGGAGTAATATAACCACAGAAAAGTAAAACAGTGCTAGCTGAGACTCGTAAATCACTGCCATGCTACTAGCTTAAGAAGGAATATTTTTACAAAAATTTTCTCAACTCCATTCTAGTCACCTACTTTACCTCATTTGTCTTCTCACAAACTTCAGTTGACACTCAAGTATTGGAAAATAAAAGAGGGAGAGACCAACGTTGTTAGAAACAAATAAAAATTATTGAGTACAGAACCATCGATTAGGTAGTTAAGAAAGTTGATAGTGTGTTAAAATATCAGGAAAAACGAACACATATACGGCAGTATGTGTATCCGACACGAATAATTCGTATCCGAACCGGAGTATCCATATTTGGGGATATCCGTATCCGTATTGTATTTAATAATAATTTATTATTAATATTAGTTATATATAATTATTTATAATTAATTATATGTAATTTAAAGTATAAATATATAATATAAAAATGTTAATCATCACTTTTCAATCATTTAAAAAAAAATAAAGAAGTACTTTTCAAAAATCAAAAGATAATGAATGACTTGAAAAGAGAAAAGAAAAAAAAAGATAATAGAAAAGAATAAAAAGCGAACAAAATAAACTCGAACAGAATATTTGACCTAAAATATTTCTCTTTCATTTTACCCATTTTTCTCTTCTCCCTAATTCTCGGTGCGCGTCCTCTACTCCGAAACCTTCCATCTACTATTAACTAGGTAAACTCCTCCATTATCTTTCACTCACACCTCCCACATGCACACACACATGTACACATCAACACACACACGCACACAACAACACATGCAAACTTACACAGCAGCACACACACATACGCACACAACAACACATACAAATGCACAATGTAATACAAACGCACACAGATGCACAAAACAACTATTAGGGCTGAAATGTTGATTTTAATTTCTAAGGGCCTGTTTGGTTTGCAACTATAATTCTATTTTCCGTGTTTAAATACAATTCTGATAAAAAATTGCGTCTGATAACCTATTTTTAAATACTGAATTATAATATTTATATGTTATGATCATGTTTTTTAGAAAATAACAAAAAAGTGTTTTATAACATCTGCTTTTTTATTTTTTGATTCAGAATTATTCATTCTTAATATTTTAATGCATTTATACCTTAATATATAATATACATACATAGTACATTAATATGTGTGTAATTCTTAAAAATAAAAAATATATATGTGCATGTACACAAAATTATGTAATAAACTAATTTCCATATGTTAAATAATATTACCAATAGATACATGATACTTATATATAGTTTTATACACGTATTATTAATGTATGGAATACTATAAAATATACATATAGTACATATGTATTGAAAAATATTATCAATTCATGTGTGTATATAATTTTATTGTGAATTATACATGCAATATATATATATATATATACATATATATATATATACATATATATATATACATATATATATATATATACATATATATATATATATATATATATATATATATATAGTGTACGGCCTTGTTTGACAGAAGAGGGTGGGATTAATTTTCATGTCATTGGTTTCCTGGAATTCAATTATTTGAGGAGCCCCAAAGAATTGAATTCCATGACAAATCAGTTTTTTGTGCTTTAGGTGTTAGTACCTTAGTGTAAGTTGTAATTATTTTCTAGGGAAAATAAGTGCTATCAAACGCAACTAAAAGCTGAAAAGTGAAAAAGATTCCTTATTTTTCATGGCAAATGTTGCTATCAAATGGACCCTACATGTTTACCAATTTTGTCAAATTTTCATAAAATTGTATTTAAAAACAAGTTTACCAAACACGTATCAATAATTATAAACACACAAAACTGAATTTTAAAACTGTGTTTAAAAACAGCGTTTAAATCGAGTTTTTTTTTAATACAGAACTAAACGGGACCTGTTGATTATGTAATGGTAGATCAATTTGTTGATTCTAAATTGTTGATTCTAAACAGTTCGGCTTGATAATTTTTTTTACAGTAGTATTGATATTACATGTTAAAAGAAGCAAGTCAAATGCAATGGATAAGAAATGTAAACGGTTGATATTACATGTTAAAAGAAACAAGTTAATTCCAATGGGTAACAAATGTAAACAGATACGGATATTATTCGAATCCGAAAAATTCGATAGGATACGGATATAGATGGTTATTTTTACTATCTGGGCGGATACGGACAAGGATATGAATAATGCATCCAGCGGATACGTATATGGATAGCATGGTATCCACTCCGTACCCGTCCGTTTACCACCCCTAGCTGTCGGGGATGGAGGGGGGTGTAGGGGGTGAGAGAGGGTAGGGGGTAGGTATTTTTCCTTTTTCTTCATGTTTTTAATTTTTTTTTTAATTTTTTCTGCATTTGTTGGGGTTTCATGTATTCTTTTAAGATATCTTCTTTTTTTCTTTTTAAGAGATTTTTTTGGATTTTTGAATTATTTTAATTTAAAAAAGCCACACGTCAGTTAAGGTTAACGGGTTTTTTTACGTTTTGTATTAAACTCTAGTTTTTAAATAAAATTGTGTTTAAGTTTAAAATTGAATATTAGTAATGTATTGAAGTCAAATTCACCATTTTTTAGATTATATAATATCACGACTAAATATAATATTGGTTATTAATATACAAATTTCAATTTGTTATAAATATTTGTATTTATCATATTTAAGTCGATGGTCAATCCTATTAGGACTCTAATAACTTATACCATAAATAAGGAATGATCCCTCCATTATTGACACACCTATTGATGACAAACTTTTTATTTCTCTAAAATTCTCTCTTTGCCTTATTTCTCTTAACATATTATCAACATGAACACTCAAATAATAAATTTTTATAATACTATTATGTAAAGGTGCAAGGGTTCAAGATGAAAGGCATAGTTTCCTCTCTCCACATCATAATATCGCACTATCAGCTAGATCCTAAAGGAACCTGAAATCTTGAAATCCAATTAGGTGAGTTTGCAATTATGTATATGTCTTGGGATGGAATTCCTAAATCTGGTAAGGTTTGTGAAAGAAAAAAAATCATTATATAATAGTTTATTCTCCCATTATTTCTTTGTTGCTCCATTATGCTTAGAGATTTGTTGGGAAAGTTAAATATCAGCATATGGCGTTCTTGTTGAAATCTTGTAGACATAATTGATATATATATATATATATATATATATATATATATGGCTTTAAACACGTCAACTATAATATTGAATACGTGACCCTAAATACCCTATCTTATATAAAATATTTCTTGGTAAGTAGCCCTTTATTTTTTTTCCTAATGATAATTGTAAAGAGATAAATACGATTTTATCTTTTTGCTAACTTTTGGATAGGATATACTTATGTGTATCCATTTGTATATGCATAAAGATAAAACATACTCATAATTAATATATAGGTTTCATCTCAACCTACTGAAATTTAATAGTTTAAACTGAGTTAGTTGAAGTATGAAAACACGTGTAAATTGTGCTTTAGACTGTGCATTAAACTTTATGCTTCGGGTTTAAACCTAGCGGCTTTAGATAATTTAGGCTTGACTTTGTACCTTAGGTAATTAATGTTTAACCTTTTATACTTTGATTGATTATATTCTAAATTTGCATATTTCCAGTTTTATTAATTAACTTTTGAATTACTATGTGATATTTATATTTATGTATAGATTAGTAAATATAATACAAAATTAAATTTCTTAAATACTATTTAGAATTTTGGGCCTTTATTTCCCAATTACTATATAAAAATTTGGGACCTAAAGTTCCTAATTGCATTATAATATTTGAGGCCTGAAGTTTCCAATTAGTATTCATTATTTGGACCCGGAGTTATAATAAAATATGTAGATCAAAATCTAAAGTTTTTGATTATTTTTATTTTAGAATAAGAGACATTAAATATCCCCAAATAATTTGTAATGTAGACCTGAAGTTTCAAGTATTTTGTTTAAAGTTCTGATCAAACTTGAAGTTTTGACACAATAGGGTAAGGACTTTAAAGTCCTTATACTTAAAAAATTGGCTTGAAGTTCAATAATTTTATATGTTGAATATGAAGTTCTAAAAAATAAATATAATAACTTGAAGTTCTCTACATTTAAATTTTGGAAACAGAAGTTCCTGAATCACTTGGACCTAATCATTATCCAGACTAGAAGTTCACAAATTACTATTTGCAACTTGGCAATTATCCTTATTATTATTGAGAAATAAAATAAAATTTGAGACCCGAAGTTCTCAGGATTCAAGACCTGAATCTCCCATATAAAATTCCCAAAATTAAAAGCCTAATTTTAATTGTTTAGGACGGCGATATTAATGTCCAAGAATATTAATGTTGAATTTGTAAATCTAAATGAATTAAAAGTTCAATTATATTATATGTGGAACTCGAAATTTTTCACAAATAAACAAGAGGACCTACAGTTCTTCAATAATTTTTTATGAAAAGAGAACCTAAAGTTCCACAATATTGGATAAATTTATAGATATTAATGGAACTTAAAGTTATAAACTACTACATTAACATTTAGTATTGAGTCATCAATAGTTTAAAATTATCGTTATGTTTCTATTAGAGTAATTATTAGTTGATGGATTGGTTTACATTTTTTACAATGCTTATATGATTGGAGAATTGAATTTTAGTTTATATTTACACATGATAAAATTATAGATCTAAAAGTAATCGCAACCGATGACATTTTTCTAGCACACGATGAAGCAGCTCGCATTATTCTGAAAAATAAAAAAACTCACACTTGGTATGTAATATAGCAAAGGTTTTCTACCATAGCCGAACCTACTACTCCAGAAAAATGTATATATTATTGTTATGTGGTTCCATACCATTCATTTGTGATGAGTTATATGAACGCAATTCTTGATGAAAATAACTTCTCTTTTGTGACACCCTACCTAATTAAATCTCGGGTGATCAGTCCTAAATTAAATCAAAACGGGTTTCTCAGTTGGTTCATTCTTTGCATCACTTTCGAAAAACTTTTTAATTACTAATCACCTAAGTGAAATTATATCGGTGCCAAATTTTATCCTCCATTAACCCAAGAAAAAAAATACTCATGCGGAATTAATAGACAACCATTCACAATAAACTATGAATCAAACCATGCAGCAATATATAAAGGATAAAATCTAGCCGAGCCAACATTCGGCAAAAAAATCCATAATTGCTAAAAAAACACATAATCCAAAACTAAAATCTAAATAAAGACTGTGGACAACATGTCCCAATAGAGAGTACTATAATGAGATCCTACACTAGATCTGAATAGATGAAGCGTTTATGCCAAGTCCTGTCAGCCTCCACAAATCTGCAGCTGCGAGTTCCTGAACAAAATATTCAAGTCTGACGTCCCTGTGGCTGGACCCCGAAAAGGTTTTGAAAAATATTTTAATAGCAAGGGTTAGTACTCAAAACGTTTTGAAAATATTTTACAAGTGATTATCACAATAAGATGAGTTATTGATTACACATATTAAGATTTCGCTTATACTCCCTTAAGTTACCTTACCCCTCATCTATCGTGCACGCCTAACGTCCCGTACCCAGCCCACCTAGCTATACTACGCAAGCTAACTGAACTATGATATTCAAATGAACTCATCTATGCCACTAAGTTCCCAGTCCGCCCACTTAGTATGTAATAGAAACCATATCTCATGATTTATATACTTAGATAACTGTTCACGCCTGGTTATCTTTCACCATTTTATAAATAAGTCTACCTACTTAATTTTCTTTTAGATGTAATCGTTGCATCTAATTATCTACTAACTCGCACAAATAGATTATTAATACAATATATATTTCACACACAACATAAACTTATAAATTCATTTATTATTATTATGTCCTCTTAACACACATTAAGGTATTCTCACCACCTAAGTATAGGAAATTATACTTTAGGTATTCTCACCACCTAAGTATATATATATAATTCAATAGGTATACACAAAACCTAATAATAGTGTTTGTACGTAATATTTTCTCTTTAATATTCACCGTACTTATTTATTTTATATTTATCTCACTATCGTATTTTAATTGAGTATTCACACAACTCTAAGGGTCCTAGTTACCCTTTTATTCATTTCAATAGTTAAGCTATCTTTATCCTACTGATATATCCATGAGGATTACGTTTTACTCTCCCCGTAACTCAAATCCTGAATTTTTGATATGCTACTCGATCGGTTTATCCTCATCGGCCCATCACTTCTAATCCCGTACTCTATGATTTTAACGGACCTCCACTATACACCTACTGGTACTCTTTAAGTCCCTACATAGGTTCAACATCATCCCTAAGGTTTTCCCCAACCATTGGCAAACGATTAGAACTCAACCAACAAAAGAACTCAAAATCATCCTGGGTCGATCGATCGACCAGGACCACCGATCGACCGACATTCAAGGGTCGATCGAGCAGGTGCAGGTGAAGTTCGTCTTCCTCATGCGTTTTCTCACCATTCCTAATTATTCAACTTACATGATAACACACCAAACTCAAAATCAATGATTTCTAACCATTCCTACATACTCTGGAATGATTTCTAACGATTTAAACATCATAAATCTTCAGAAATTTAGCCAAGAATAATTCAAATCTTCTAATTATTCAAGAACCCTAAAAATATGTTCTTCCAATTTTCTAAATCATAAACCCAGATTTTAATTCGTATTAATAATCACGGTTCCTATGATTTTCAATCCTCCACAGATATAAATCTAACTACATGCTATTTCTACCCGAACACGTAATTAATCAATTCTTTTTCTCCAAGAATATAAATTAAAATAGTTTATACATAAATCCTACGCATGTATATTATAACGCAAAATAATTTGCAAATAACCACTTGCCTTATTCAGAGATGATATGATTTCGTGATTATTGTTGGTGATTGGTTGCCTTTCTCCTCCAATCTTCCTTCCCAACTAGTTTGTGGTACAAGAACCCTTTGAATTCTTCACCAATTTTCCTTTAAGCTTTGAGAATAATATCTCTTCTCTCTCTAATATCTTTTCTCTATGTTATGAGGTTTCAAACCCTAACCCCACTTTTAACCTGCTAATAAAACACTCCAAAATTCGTAGGTCTCCTCACCCCCATATGCCAAAAGACTAAAATGCCACTGTACAGTCCCGATTTCTCCCAAAAATGCCCTGGTACTCGACTAGTACCCCCGGGTATACTATTTTGACTAATTCTACCCATTCGGAATTATCTGTGACCTTGAAATTATAATTTGAGTCACCCAATTTTTTTTCCTATCGCATCCTCAATTTAGTCTACACGCGACACTCGTTTGAGGTATAATCAAGTACGTCCATATCTCTCGCTATGTCATACAAATTAACTATTAACATTTACTATTCACACTTAGTAAATTTGAATCATAATATTAATCAGTATCTAACTCTCAATTAATATTTAATATCATAGTTATTATTTACGCTTAATAATCATAATTATTATTAAATCATATTAAATTACTCTACTCACGTAATTTAAAGTAAGATGTATTTTCTATTTAATTACCCAATTAATTAAATTCTAAATACGTAGAAATACGGGATATTACATACTTCTCCCTTACAAAGGAATTTTTTCCTCAAAATTTGGATATACCTGCGGTGAATAACTCTGGATATTGCTCTCGCATATCCTTCCCCCGCTCCCATGTCGACTCATCAACATTGTGGTGTCCCCACTATACTCGCACTAACGGTACCACCTTGGATCTAAGCTTACGCTCGCTATGATCCAGGATAGCCATGGGTCTCTCCTCATATGAGACATCTAGCTGCAAATCAATATCCTCAAGTGGGACGTGCCAGAAGGCTCTCTCGCTCCTCCTGTATTTCTTCAGCGACGCCACATGGACCACTTCGTGTATCCGCTGAAGATGCTCCGGGAGTCCCAATTTGTATGCTATCGGTCCAACCATCTCAGTAATAGGGAAAGGTCCCACATATTTCGGCGGTAACTTCCCCTTCTTACTGAATCTCATAATCCCCTTCATAGGAGATACCTAAATCAAGACCTGCTCGCCTACCATTAGCTCCACGTGCATCCTACTGGCATCAGTAAAACTCTTTTGCCTATCCTGAGCTATTCAAATATGCCCTATAATTAACTCTATCTTGGCGTAAGTCTCCTGTATCATCTCCTGCCTTAATAGCTTGTTATCCCTCACCTCTAACCAACAGGCGGGCGAACGATAAGGTCTCTCATAAAGTGCCTCAAAAGGAGCCATACCGATAGTGAATGGATAAGAGTTGTTATACGCAAACTCTACCAATGGGAGATATCGCTCCCATCTTCCCCCAAAATCTAGGATATACATACTCAACATATCCTCAAGCATTTGATTCATCCTCTCAGTCTGCCCGTCTGTCTGTGGGTGATACGTCGTACTCAATCGCAAATCTATATCCATGGCCTCCAGGAAACTCTGCCAGAAGTGTGACACAAAAATGTTGTTTCTGTCCGACACAATATTAATGGGAACCCGATGCATCTTAACGATCTCTGAAATGAATAGCTGCGCGTACTGCATCGTATCAAAATCATTACGAACCGACAAGAAATGGGCTACCTTGGTCAGTCGATCCACTATCACCCATATGGAATCGTGACCTCTCTACGATGTCGATAGTCCGGTAATAAAGTCCATAAAAATGCTATCCCACTTCCACACGGGAATATCCAGTGGCTGTATCATCCATGAAGGTCTCAGATGGTCAACTTTTATAAGTTGACATGTAGTACACTTCGAGACAAACTCTACTATGTATCGCTTCATACTTGACCACCAATATTATCGTCACATATCCTCGTATATCATATCCCCGTCGGATGTACTGCAAACTTCGACCCATGCGAATCTGTCATGAATGCATGTCTCAAATCTTCATCCTCGGGTACTACCAGTCTCCCATTAAATCGAAGTCCTCCCACTGAGCTAATGGAGTAGGACTCTGCCCCCTCGGTTAGTAACTGTCGTACTCTGTCCTAACAAAACGGGTCCTCTGACTGTGCCCTAACCACCCGCATAATACTCTCGGGGGTGATAGTTAAAACTACTATGTATGCTCGAGATACCTCATCCTCATGTCGAAGTTCTCTCCACTTCTCTTTCTAAACCTCTGCCTTCTTTCCTGTAGGTCTTCGACTCAACGTGTCTGCCACTACGTTAGCCTTGACAGGATGACACTATATATCAAACTGGTAGTCCTTCATGAATTTGAGCCACCTCCTCTGCCTCATATTGAGATCCTTCTAGGTGAAGAGATACTGAAGTGACTTATGATATGTGAATAGAGAAAAATGCTATCCCAGAAGGTAATGTCTCCATATCCTCAAAGCAAAGACGACTGCTGCCAACTCAAGATCGTGGGTGGGGTAATTTCCTCCTGTTGTAACACACCCCAAGTCCCTCCAAGGACGCTTCAGTATAGACTCAGTACTCCACTCCGCTCCTAGGCAATGCAAGTAAAGGTGCTGATGTCAACTCGTCCTTTAGCTCATTAAACGCTAACTGACAATAGTCCCTCCACACGAATGGTACTCCCTTTCGAGTCAAGTTTGTTAAAGGACCTTCAATCTTTGAGAACCCCTTGATGAAGCGACGATAGTACCCAGCTAATCCTAAAAAAATTCGAACCTAGGTCGGTGTCGTGGGATGTCCCCACTCTCTCACCGCTAATACCTTACTCGGATCGACAACAATGCCTTTGTCGGACACAATGTGGCAAAGAAACTGAACCTCCCGAAGCCAAAATTCACACTTCCCAAATTTGGCGTACAACTGATGGTCCTGTAATGTCTAAAGAATCATACGTAAATGCTCGGTATGCTTGTCCTCCGTGGGAGAGTAAAAAAGAATATCGTCAATGAATACGATCAAAACAGGTCAAAAAACTCCCTGAATACCCTGTTCATGAGGTCCATAAACACTAAAAGCGCATTAGTGATCCCAAACGGCATCACTCTTAACTCATATGACTCGTACCGTGATAAGAAGGCGGTCTTATGTACATCCTCCTCTCGAATGCGAAACTAATGGTAACCTGACCTCAAATCGATTTTTGAGAAGTACGCAACCCCTCTCAACTGATCAAACAAGTCATCAATCCTAGGTAACGGATACTTGTTACGTATCGTCACCTTGTTCAGCTCCCTGTAGTCTACACACATGGAGTGAACCATCCCTTTTATTCATAAATAACATCGGCGCACCCCACGACGATGTACTCCATCGAATGAAACCCTATCTCAAAAGCTGCTGAATCTGCTCTCTCAACTCTCGCATTTTCGAAGAGGCGATGTGATATGGTGCTCTGGCAATCGGTCTCATCCCCAGTGCTAAGTCGATAACGAACTCAATCTCCCTGTTGGGTGGTAACCTTGGTATCTCTAAGAAGACATCCTCGAAATCCCTCACGACTGGGATTGAGTCCAGAGAAATAACTATCGCATGTAAGGTCTCCTCCTTAATCTAATAAAAATAAGTGCGCGATCCTCCCTCAGGAAGAGGCATCGCCACTCCTGTCCCGGAATGGCGAACACTATAGTCCTCTCATATAAATCTACCATCGCCCTATTACCCGCCAACCAATCCATGCCTAGGATGACGTCATAACCCTCCATATCTAACACTAGAAGGGGTGTCGGTAGACTCAATATCTCGATCATAATGTCCACACCCTTACAAATCGAGTGTATAAGGGACCCACTACCCATCGGTGACTCAACACACTTAAGATGAATGTCGATTGTCTCCAAAAGGCAGGATGCTCGTACAAATCTAGTAGAAATAAAAGAGTGTGTCACACCCGTGTCAAACATAACACTACCCTCATGCCCATGAATAGGAAATGTACCCATGACTGCCGGCGGTGCCGACGGTGCTGACTAAAAAGGCACATCTCAAACGTTATACACACGCCCGTAGTGCATCTGGCCCAGCTGTTGCTATGGGGCATGTGCTGCTGCAGGGGATAACGGAGCCTGTTGCCCCGATTGGACACCCTGTTGTTGTGCCCTGTCTCCCTGTGGGCAAGTCCTACTCTTGTGACCGTATTGGCCACATGTGAAACACTGCCCCTGGAACTGCCTCTGCCCTTGGAACTGCTGACTATAACGTTGGCCCTGGCAGCCTTGGCCCTGCTGGCCTCCCCCTTGGTTCCCTTCATATCGAAGCGATGATCCTGACAGTGCACTAGTGCGCCATTGACGACGTTTGTATAAGTTAACAGTTTTGGGTTACCGATCAAATGTTGCCTGATCTTCCAGGTCAAACCATCCATAAACTTGGACTTTTTTTCTCCTCGTTGCTCACCTCGTCTGGCACAAAATTAGCTAGGTGGGTCAACTCCTTCTCATAGTCAGCCACTGATCGATCACCCTGAACCACCTCACTAAATTTCTTCCTCATTTCAAACTCTACTGTAGGCAAAAAGTACTTACGGTCAAACCACACCTAAAACTCAGAAATCGTCATCAAGTCCCTCTCCTCTGTGGGGTTAACTGACTCCCACCACTGTAAAACTGCTCCTGACAAATGAAAAGTAGCAAGCATCTGCTTCTGCACCGTGGTACACTCAAGCGTGCGCAGATGGTGCTGGATGTTCTTCTTCCAATTCCAAGCCAATACTACGTCAGTACCGCCCTGAAACTCGGGCAGATGGCCCTTTTGAATGTATTCTTTGACTCGTTGCTAAGAAGGTGGCCCTATCAGGGCCTGAACTGCTAGTGCCACTGGAGGCTGTGCCTAAGGCTGAGAAAAATGGGCTGCCATGGCCCTCATGGCTGTCTCCACTACCCGAGCCACTATCACTGCCACCCAAGTAGTTAAATCAGCTCTGGTGGGGGTGGGGGTGGCAGTGCATGTGGCTCCTGATGAGCCTCCCTCACCTCATCTCTGGCCTCGGCCCTCTTTGCTCACTATCTTCTTGGTGGCATCTAAAAACAGATCGAATTGTATAAGTACACAGTTTATACAAAAATCTAATAGCAGAAGTACGATAATGTAAAAATGTAAGGACAAAAGCAACCATCCTAAAATAGGTCTCTACATCAAAGAATGAAACGCTAAAATCGTAGTAAGCCGCTCAGATCCTATGGACACTAGAACTTGATGCTCTGATACCATCAGTCCTAAATTAAATTAAAACAGGTTTCTCAGTTGGTTCATTCTTTGCATCACTATCGAAAAACTTTTTAATTACTAATCACCTAAGTGAAATTAGACCAATGCCAAATTTTATCTTTCATTAACCCAAGAAAAAAAATACTCATGCGGAATTAATAGATAACCATTCATAATAAACTACGAATCAAACCATGCAGCAATATATAAAGGATAAAAATCTTGCTGAGTCAACATTCGGCTAAAAAATCAATAACTGCTAAATAAAATCCACATAATCCAAAACTGAAATTTGAATAAAGACTGTGGACAACATGTCCCAATAGAGAGTACTATAATGAGATTCGACACTAAATCTAAATAGATGAAGCGTCTATGCAAAGTTTCGCCAGCCTCCACAAAGCTGCAGCTACGAGTCCCTGAACAAAATCTTCAAGTCTGGCGTCCCTATGGCTGGACACCTAAAAGGTTTTGAAAATATTTTTAACAGAAAGAGTTAGTACTCAAAACATTTTGAAAATATTTTTCAAGTGATTATCACAATAAAATGAGTTACTAATTACACATGTTAAGATTTCGTGTACACTCCCTTGAGTTACCTTACCCCTCATATATCGTCACGCCTAACGTTCCATACCCAATCCACCTAGCTATACTACTAAAGCTATCTGAACTATGGTATTCAACTGAACTCATATATGCCACTAAGTTCCTAGTCTGCCCACTTAGTATGTAATAGAAACCATATCTCATGATTTATATACTTAGATAACTGTTCACGCCCGGTTATCTTTCACCATTTTACAATTAAGTCACCTACTTAATTTACTTTTAGATGTAATCGCATCATCTAATTATCTACTAACTCGCACAAGTAGATTATTAATACAGTATATATTTCACACACAACATATACTTATAAATTCATTTATTACTATTATGTCCTCTTAACACACGTCAAGGACTCTTCGTTTGGAATGGTCCATTGACACTAAGTAAGAGTTTGGGTCGGAATGTCACCTCGACCCCAAATTCATTTCTTGAAGAGGTTCAGAATAATCAGCTCGAACCCACTTACTATTTCCATATATTAGTTCGGAATCCTATCTCGATCCTAATATAGGAAATTATACTTCAGGTATTCTCACCACCTAAGTATTTATATAATTCAGTAGGTATACACACATCCTAATAATAGTGTTTGTACGTAATATTTTCTCTTTAATATAAACCGTACTCATTTATTTACGACTTATCTCACTATCGTATTTTAATTGAGTATTCACACAACTCTAAGGGTCCTAGTTACTCCTTTATTCATTTCGGTAGTTCATATATCTCTATCCTACTGATATACCCCTGAGGATTACATTTTACTCTCTCTATAACTCAAATCCCGAATTTTCAATATGCTACTCGATCAGTTTATCCTTGTCGGTCCATCACTTCCAATCTCGCACTCTATGATTTAAATGGACCTCCACTATACACCTACTATTACTCTCTAAGTCCCTACATAGGTACAACATCATCCCTAAGGTTTTCCCCAACCATTGGCAAATTATTAGAACTCAACCAGCAAAAGAACCCAAAATCAGCCTGGGTCAATCGATCGACCAGGACCATCGATCGATCGACATTCAAGGGTCGATCGATCGATCGAGGAGGTACAGGTGCAGTTCGTCTTCCTCGTGCATTTTGTGACCATTCTTAATTATCCAACTTACTGTAATACCCCGTGATTTTAATGGGTTATATTTTAAATTAATGAATTAATTGAATTTTATTATTAATTAATTCATTTGGGTTTTATCCGAATTATGAATATTAAAATGAATGATTCTTAATATTACTTAAAGATATTTAGGTAATATATGAATGTGATGTTATTGATATTGTTGTGAGTTGTTAATTCAGTAATTTGAATTTTTTAGTCGGACGCGGTATGGGACGTGTCGGGACTAGTTTGTTAAATTAAAAAGGAAACTTATTTTATATCGACCTTACAGTCATTTTGACTGCGTCGTTGCGTCCGGAAGGGTTGAAATAGTCAGAAAAGTCTATTTGGATGTTGGTTTTGGGTCTCGGGTCATTTGGAAATGAAAAGACAACCCAAAAGGGCATTTTGGTCATTTTTATAAGGGGGATGAATAGTGATTTCGGATTTTGTCTTATTATAAGTATTTGGAGATTAGTTGAATGTGGGTTCATTCATCTCTTCTACACAATATTGAGAGCTCATCTTCTTGAGAGAGTGAAAGGTTGCTTAGAAGAAGAGAAGTTTGCTTGGGAAGGAGGAGAACCCAAAGACCAAAGGTCACCACCACCAACCACCACCGAAAGTTGGCTGCAGAAACGGAGAACCACCTGTGCTATACAACCCCAAAGGATCAGATCTTCATTAGAGGCAAGTGCTTGATAATTGCAATCTAAGTTTGTATATTGTCCATGTTAGAATAGTCATAAAAAGATGAGATTTTTCATGTTTGGAAGATAATGATGGAGTTGTTAATGAATTTTTGGAAAATGGAACTATGTAGGAATCAAACTCATATTGTAGGTAGATAGTAATCCACTAAATAATTATAAATCTGTTGAAGAAATTCTGAGAATCCATGGTGTGTTCTTGAAGATATCATATATATAATTTTCTGGAAAAAGAGGATAAACATATGATTTTAATTCAAACTCTTGATGATTCTAGGATGTTTAGAGCATTAGAAATCATTCGCATATGTTGATATATCATGTAGTAAGGTTTATAAGGAATTTGGGTAGTTAATATGAAGTTTTGGATGATCAAAAATGATGAAACCGGTAGTAGAAGAAATTCAGAAAATTGGGCTGGTATTTGGGCGATCGATCGATCGACCCCCTGCCTTCGATCGATCGACCTCCCCAGAATTCATGATGTTATTTACTTTTAATGCTTGTTCTTATCCCAAACCTTTTGTAGATCTTTGGAAATTATTAATTGGATATTATGTGACTTAGGGAAGATAAGTAAGGCCTAGATAAGAATCGAATTAATATGATTGGGATTTACTTGATTAGAATTAAGATAATTAGATTGGAAGAAATTTCGGTTGCTAGATTCATGTGTTGGATTCTAATTTATATGCATGAGGATTAAGGATAGGTCCAGTAGGGTAGATTTAATACAACACCTGGGTAGCCTTAGGGTTACAATTTGAGCATCAAGGATTGAGTTTAAGCTCATTATTGATTGCGCAAGGACTGAGTGTACTACAAGCGCTTAGTGGTATGGCTCCTGGATAGAGATGGGAGTTCAGAACACATTTGGTTGAAAGAGGGGATGAGATTATCCCAGCTGCATATTTGAAGTTGACGGACCTCCACGACCGACAAACTTAAGTAGTAGTGTATTGGAGGGGTTCCTTATTTGGATTTCGCTTTGTGAGACGCTCCGCGCATGAACCTTAACGACGTCGGGAGTGAATAGATGTGATAATACTCAAAGATCGCATATTTTATCTCTCGAACCTACGCATTTTAGCCCCCTCGGGTGCCTTAATCTCTATATTTAAGCCCGTTAACTAGACAACCTCGGTTTATATTGATAACATGCTATATGAGGTATAATTGGGGTTTTGTAGGTATTTAGGTACTAAGTACGAAGTTCGGACACATTCCGATGAAGTTCCGTACGCAATCGCACGTTCAAGGGCATTTTAGTCTTTTCATAGCTTGGGTACCTGGACTGACATCTCACGGAAGTTGTATCCCTCCTCGCTAGCTTCGCGTGGCCATGAACGGTGCGCGATTCTGATTCATAACGAAGAAGTTACGGCGATTTCAGCGGAGGAAAAATAAGGAAAGAAAAAGAGGAGAAGAAAAGGAGAAGGAAAGAATGCAGTGCTGCTGCCTGGACAATACCTGCTTGATCAATCGATCGACCCCTTTGGTCGATCGATCGACCTTTCTGAATTGTCGAATTTTGGCCTTGATCGATCGATGGACCAAAGGGGTCGATCGATCGATCCCCTGTTTTTCAGCAGATATTTTGCATTTCTTTTCTTTTCTAATTTAATCCCCACTGGGTATATAAGCCAATTTTGATGTAATAAACAGAGGTGAACATTTTTAGATAGTTTTAGGTTAGTTTAGCTTAGGGTTTTGGGGTTTTTGCTTGGTTCTTCTTCATTTCTCTTTGGTTTGACACCCCATTTGGGTTGTAAGTTGACTATTCATCTCCCCTACCATTAATATAGCTTGTATTTCATTCATTCTTGCTTTGATAATTAGGTTTACATGCTTTGTTAATTAGTTTACATGATTTGATTACTTGCTTACTAGTGTAAATTTACCGCGTTTATTTACCGCTTTCCGTTTATCGCGTTTTTAACATGGTTTCTAGGTAACTTAAATTAGGTTCTGTTTGAATTGAACTCACTCGGGTTGACGCGTTGCTTTGCTTTGGTGATGGAGTTTACAGGTCTATTTTGGGTGCGTTGTCCTAGTTATTACGCCTAGGAGATTTGGCGGGGCATATCATGTATGTCCCGTGCTTACGACCTTTCGCGCGTAATTTCTGGGATATTTGTTGATGCCAAAATCTTATTAGGCTTTTATGATGATTTAGGACGTAACTACCCTTGATTTAATTATCTGTCGAAACGAGACGCGTTCGTAATAACCCGTCGACCCATGTAACCATTTTATACTAATTAACTCGGGTGAGGGATATTTGACGCAACCTATAGTTCTACTCGCTTTGTTAATCTAGTTTCAATACCTTGCCTAGATTAATATTTCCCTTTATGCATATTTTTCCTTTTAGTTTGTAATCATCTTTTACACTTTTATTTCGGAGTATTAAATCACTTAAATTCTAGCATCTCGTCTCTGTGGATTTTCGATACCCGACTTACCGCTGTGCTCACCCGTTGAGTATAGTCATAGTTTAGGTTTTTGTATAGTTCAGGTGAGCCGAATATAAAACGACCGACGCGTAGGTGACTCTCGCGCCGCGGCGAAACCCTGTCTATCAAATGGAGCCGTTGCCAGGGACTAGTTTGTTTTAGACTTTATTTGATTTAGTATTCGATAGTATTTTCTTTCTATTTGTATTATTTGCTAATATTTTGCAGGACTTCCACATTTGAGCACTTAGAAACGCTCGAATTTTTCCCGCGCACCTATTTTGTGGAAGCCGCCACTCGAGCCATTTTTGGGGTAAGCATGTCTTATTCCAATTCTTTCGGTAATCCTTGTTATAATTCTCAAAATTCTCGAAAACCTATGACTTTCGGTGAATACTTAGAATCCCAAAAAATTGCAAATTCACATATTACTTTGGGCGAGTATAACGAAAGTCATAACTTAGGTTATTGGAATTTTGATGATGATGATAATGATTTTAGGCCTTTACCTCCTTATAATAGGAATTTTGAAACGAATTGCAATAGTTTTCAAAATTCCTATAATAATGAGTTTTCGTTTAAGTCCGATGGTAATTTTCAAAGTTCCCATTCTAATGCATCCGCACCTCGACCTATGACATTCGGTGAGGGTTTGCGTATGTATGAGAATGAGAAAATTGAAAATCGTTATCAGGAAGAAAATCGTTCGTGGGAAAATGAGTTGGATTTATATTTTGAGTCCGACGACGATTTTGCTTCCGAGACTTTCGAGGTCGAGGAATGTTTTGAACCAAATGAGGTACTTGTGCCTACTTTGGAACAAACCATTCTAGACTTTGCCCATTGCGTAATAGATATTGAAAGTGAGGATGAAAATGACGTAATATCTATTTGCAATGAAATGATTTCTTCTTTGGCTCCCAAAGAAGAACATTTCATTGAAAATGATATTATTTCCTTTGAAATTCCAACTTCATGCGATGATGATTCATCTCATGAGTTTGAATTTCTTTCATCCCCATTTTCATTCTCTATTACCTCACCGGAACAAGAACCCGATGATTCGGTTTCAAACTTTAATGTTTTAAACCCTATCGCCGATGAGGAATACTTGCTCGAGTCGCCCTCCACAATCGCATCTTTACCTTTGTGTGCGCCGCCTCCCATTCCAACTTCAAAATCATTGGGAGGATTTTCGGCTTTTCTCGGTCCCCAATTGTTTTTGTCACCCGTTCAATCCAAACCCCCCATCGTCCCACCAAAACTTTTAATTGGCGATGGTTCATTTCTTCCGCCTTACACATGCCTTCCGTTGTTAAAACGGAATTCATATTTTTCAGAAGGCATGCTTGTATGTGAGGGTACACCGGTTATCCTCCAAATTCAAATTGTTCTTATGGTGGACCCTCAGTTATTTAGACTTCTAGTGTACAGTTAGTGTGAAGCCTAAATAGTAGGTTGTATATAGTTAGTTTTTTTTATTCTTTCTTTCTTTTTATTCTAGTTTAGTGTAATTAGTTAACTTTTTATTACTTGTTTTTGCTATGCTCGGTACTAACTTGTTTTGTAGATTCTTTGGACTTGTTCTTATGGGGATCTCTCCAATTTTGGGTAATATCGCTCTTTTCCTCTCTTTGACTTGGTTCTTAATTTACATTGAGGACAATGTCAAGTTTTAAGTTAGGGGGTGTGGGATATTCTATCCATTTATTTATTTAGTCCATGTTTTTGCTCACTTGTTAGTTACTTAGTATGCTTTTCTTAGAAAAATTCAAAAATTTCAAAAATATTTTCTTTCTTTTTTCTACTTTTTTGGGCTTTTTGCCTTTGTTTCCGATGATAAATTTCAATAATTGCCTGATCCAATTGACAACCCAATGATGCATGTTCTAGATTTTAGAATTTATTAGACTTTAGTCTCAATTATTGATATGATGAATAACTTCATGAATTAAACTTTAATCCCATGAGCACATGCACTTTTATGGTTATATTGATTTGGTTTAAGATTTTGATAACTCGGTAATCTTTTGTTGCATTTTATATACTTACACCGAGTAAGCTTTGTAGCTTTCGTCACTTGTGAGTGTATACACTATTCTTTTCTCATTGAAAACGTTTAATTCGTCGGTAATCTCACTATTCTTTCATTTGACCATTCATTAATTGAGTTCATACTTGAAATGTGTTACTTGATCATAATTTTCATATATTGTTTTGATTCGAGAATTGCGTAAAATTTGTGAAATGATCATAGGCCCTCTTTGTTACATCACCCATATTAGCCTTGACCTCACCCGTATATGTTTACCCTCGTTCACCCTTTTGAGCCTAAATATAGCCTTTCGTTTCATAACCCCATTCCCATAACCAACTCTAAATTGGAGTTATAAACCATACATACACTTTCCATACCTTTGTTTGGAATGTTACTTGGGATTGAATGATGTTGTTGTGATGTCGGTTGCAATTTAGGCATATGAGAGTTTGATAAGTAAGGAAAAGAAAGTAGTGAAAAAGTGAAGAAAAAGAGAAAGCAAAAAGCAAAAGAAAACATAAGAAGAAGAAGAAAATAAAAGAAAGAGAAAGTTGTAAATGTTGTATAGTGTTTAATAATCTTTTATTACTCTCTCCGATGATATATCTAATGCCTTTTTGGAACTTATTTTCCAATTTTGATATTGCCCGCATTTTCCCATTATCCCGAGTTTTCATCCCGAACACTTTGAATCCGTACATACATTCCTTTCATTTCATACCCTAGCCATACCTACATTACAACCCTACTAAAGTCCTATGTGATCTTTGGTTGATGTAATTTAAAAGTCATAATAGTTGTGATAATCTGTGAAAATGCATTTCGCCTCTTTTAGTGTGCGGTATCCTTTCATTGAGATTAGAGTTTTTCAGTTTATATATAGCGTTCTTCTTTCGTGACATGTGTACGGCCTAGTTTCCATTTACATTTACTCTTTAGCCCGCATGTCCCGTGTGTTACCTCCCTGTTTCGAGTGAATTTGCTTGATGAGCGTAATGCCCATGAGGATTGAATGTATGCATGCTTTATTTAGTTTTCGATTTAATTAAGTTTTTTCCAAAATCACACTTTGCATGTGCTCACTCCCCTCCCACATTTTAAGGTTTCAATTCTATGAGGTGCATTCTATAATGTTAATGATTTGGACTTCTATTTGAATTCATTCACTTTGCTAATAATGCGTATGAAATCCTTTTCGCCATTGTTGGGCTTGTCGCATGTTGGGTTGGGCATATTTTGAGGAAACATGTGATGTTTGTGGGCACCATCTCTGAAAACCCTCACGAGACGACACTCGTCCACTAGGGTGACCTAGGGGTTTAACGGCTTATTGCATACGCTAAATGCAATCGAATCGCCCGCGAAAGTGGCCTTATCTTTATTTTACTTTTATATCATACTTTTGTACTATCTCCTACTTTTGGTTTGCTTGTAGTTCTTGTTGCATCCTATTTCATTGCTAGGGACTAGCAATGTGAAGTTAGGGGGAGTGATAATACGCAAATATCGCGTATTTCATCTCTCGAACCTACGTATTTTAGCCCCCTCAGGTGCCTTAATCTCTATATTTAATCCCTTTAACCAGACAACCTCAGTTTATATTGATAACATGCTATATGAGGTATAATTGGGCTTTTGTAGGTATTTAGGTACTAAGTACGAAGTTCGGACGCATTCCGGTGAAGTTTCGTACGCAATCGCACGTTCAAGGGCATTTTAGTCTTTTCACAGCTTGGGTACCTGGACCTACATCTCACGAAAGTTGTAGACCTCCTCGCTAGCTTCGCGTGGCCTCGAACGGTGCGCGATTCCGATTCATAACAAAGAAGTTACGGCAATTTCAGCGGCGGAAAAACAAGGAAAACAAAAGAGGAGAAGAAAAGGAGAAGGAAAGAATGCAGTGCTACTGCCTGGCCAATACCTGCTTGATCGATCGATTGACCCCTTTGGTCGATCGATCAATCCCCTGTTTGTCAGCAGATATTATGCATTTCTTTTCTTTTCTCTTTTCTTTTCTAATTTAATTCCCACTGGGTATATAAGCCAATTTTGATGTAATAAACAGAGGTGAACGTTTTTAGATAGTTTTAGGTTAGTTTAGCTTAGGGTTTTGGGGTTTTTGCTTGGTTCTTCTTCATTTCTCTTTGGTTTGACACCCCATTTGGATTGTAAGTTGACTATTCATCTCCCCTACCATTAATATAGCTTGTATTTCATTCATTCTTGCTTTGATAATTAGGTTTACATGCTTTGTTAATTAGTTTACATGCTTTGATTACTTGCTTACTAGTGTAAATTTACCGCGTTTATTTACCGCTTTCCATTTATCGTGTTTTTAACATGCTTTCTAGGTAACTTAAATTAGGTTGTGTTTGAATTGAACTCACTCGGGTTGACGCGTTGCTTTGCTTTGGTGATGGAGTTTACGGGTCTATTTTGGGTGCGTTGTCCTAGTTATTACGCCTAGGAGATTTGATGGGGCATATCATGTATGTCCCGTTCTTACGACCTTTCGCGCGTAATTTCTGGGATATTTGTTGACGCCAAAATCTTATTAGGCTTTTATGATGATTTAGGACGTAACTACCCTTGATTTAATTATCTGTCGAAACGAGACGCGTTCGTAATAACCCGTCGACCCATGTAACCATTTTATACTAATTAACTTGGGTCAGGGATATTCGACGCAACCTATAGTTCTACTCGCTTTGTTAATCTAGTTTCAATACCTTGCCTAGATTAATATTTCCCTTTATGCATATTTTTCCTTTTAGTTTGTAATCATCTTTTACATTTTTATTTTGGAGTATTAAATCACTTAAATTCTAGCATCTCGTCTCTGTGGATTTTCGATACCCGACTTACCACTGTGCTCACCCGTTGAGTATAGTCGTAGTTTAGGTTTTTGTACAGTTCAGGTGAGTCGAATATAAAACGACCGACGCGTAGGTGACTCTCGCGCCGCGGCGAAACCTTGTCTATCGAGATGTTATAGGATGCGAGGATGTTGATTTTGTTGATAAGTCATATAGTGTGAATGAAACACTATAGACTATGAGCCATGTGATGATGGTATTCAATCCTATGTGATAAAGGATGTGTTTATAAGAGATTTGAAACAATCGGTTTTAACCCTAATTAAGGGAGAGTTTAATTCGTGGTAATTCGGGAGATAAGATGATATGAATCAGTAGGATATTAGTGATTTCTTACTGAATAATATGTTGAGGAAAACCTATTTGAACCTTGGGTAATGAGTGATACTCTGGGATAACAGAATTAAAGAAGTAAAGTCATAATATTTTAATATGTAGGATTTAAGAGATATAATGCTACGTATGGGAATTATCTTATGGCAGTGTGATTAACTTGTTGATATTATATCTATACGTAGATGATAATGCCTATTTTATTGATTGATGATTTATGTGTATGACATAGCTAGCTTACTTGCTATCGATGGGAGGTTTGCGCGTGAGGGCAGTCATATCCTGATGAATCCATGGGTTCTTTGATTTGTCGCTCGAGAACATAGGTCTATGAAAGACTTATCGGGGAGTTGATAAGTCTGCTAACTGTGGGTACGTAGGTATGTGCGTGACCCATGGATACGAGAACTATGTTCACCTTCAATTTGTGTGTTGTTGTTTGTGGTTCGAGGAATCCTTACTGAACCTTTAGTCTCCTATTCACGACCAGTGATATTGGGACATGATATCAGAGTAATGCATTGCACCGCAACTGTGACTCGGGGTGCCATATTATATATGTATATATGTATGATGAATTAAATGAAGGTATATAGTGGTTAAATCATCTACTGTGTGATAATTGTAGATAACGGTGAATTAAGAAAAAGAATTGAAATAAGTTAATGAATATTTATTGAAGAGCTTAATTCATATTAATGCGAAACGATTCATGTTAATGAGAAACGTATATGAATGATTATATTACGCATGGTATGGGACATACGGGGTTATGATATGGAATGGAATTGTACTATGGAAATCTAGTGAGGAGGAACCATTAACTAAGAGGTTAATAGGAAACGTTAAGTGAGCACTCTAGATGAGAGGTGAGAATAGAAAGTGAGAGTTGGATACTAACATGTACATAATAAATGCTGTATTGCAATTGTTAAATACTTGCTGCTTTCAAAATCATTTTACATCGGGCTCTGACCCGTTTCCTTGCATATTTTCTTTTCTATTGTACCTTCTATATCAGGTGTCTAGCAGCAGGGACGCTAACCTTAGTGGATTATGACGAGCTATGGAACTATGGAATATTACTTAGATGCCTATATTTATTTGATTCACAGTATTCTTTTAGTTAGGGCATGTCACCCAAAGGGATTCAATTATCTCTTCTATCTGAGTCAAATACTCTTGTATTCGTGTCATTTTAATACATTTAATATTGTGGGAATTACTGTATTGGATAATTATTTGGGAATGTTTATTCCAATTGCATTTAAATTCTTTTTATCTATTCAGTTATCAGTGTTGTAGAATAATATGTGTAGTGTTATTCGTAAACTAAAAATGGATTTTGTTGAATTAAAATTTGGAAAGTTTTTAACACTAGCTTAATTGGGTATTGGGTGATTTGTAAATGTTTTCGACAGTGATGCTAAGAATGAGCCAACTATATATTCTGTTTTAATTTGGTATGGGACTGGACACCCGGTATTTAATTAGGCGGGGTGTTACAGGTGGTATCAGAGCATCAGGTTCAAGTGCCCTTTAGGGTAGGTACGGCCTACTATGTTTTCAGCTTAACGTTCTTTGATGTAGAGCCCTATGTTTAGGATTTTTGATTTCTTTGGTTAGATTCCGTATATATTACTGAATCTTATTTGCGTTCGGACGGGTTCGTACAAGAAGTATGGAAGATGAGGTCCATTGGACGGATAGCGGAGGTCGTACTTAGGAGGTTATGAAGTATGCTCGAGGATGATGACCGTAGTCGAGGTCACCCTTATTATGGCACGAGAGGCCATGACTGTAAAGTCAGTTAGGACGCAACCTACAAATTCCAAGTTCTACTATAGTCGAAGGTGATGTCAAATTAGACTCACCCAACGTAGTATGCTTAGGAGAGGGTCAAATGGAAAATTGAAGAGAGTCATCAGTAGAAGTTTTAGAAATGAGGGAATTGGGTGTGTTACCCAACGAAGGCAATATATTAAAAGGCTTGGACATATAGTGGAGTGTGGTTAACTAGAACTGAAAATTTGGGGTAAAATTTTTCTACTCATTGGAGAAAAGTTATAATAGTGGGAGTCAACAACCACCACCCACGAATGAGGGTATGTTTTCTATCTAAGGAATTATGAGGCGTATATTGATTTTTTTTGTAGCGAATAATATTGTATGGGATAAAGGGTTGCTAAACTTAGCCTATAGCACTATTATTTACATAGACTCATGGAGGGGTTGTGGGACACCTATATTTTTCATGTCATCACGTGGGTTTGATTTTTATCACAGAATTACTTACTTTGGGCATGTCTGATCATGATGTGACTATCGGCGTGGATTGATTTGTGGAATATGAGAGCGTATAGCCAACATCTTGTCTTTAATAAGAGAGTAGATGAGTAGAATTTTATTTGAAATCGATAAAACCTGTAGAGAGGTTATAAACTATTGACTAAGGACCTGAGGAGTTTTGAGGACCGACTACTTTAGGTAGTAGTGTATCGAGGGGGTTCCTTGTTTGGATTTCTCTTGCGAGACACCCCACGCATGAAACTAATAAACGTTGGGAGTCGAAATAAGTTAGGTCTTTAGGATATGAGTTTATAACCTTTGCGATAAATCCGAGTATTATGCGGGTAATTATAGCCATATTATAATGAAAGATGTACGATAGGGTGTATGGGCGCCCTGGATGGTTGGATTGTAGTAGTTTTCAAAATTGTGAAACAGTAAGTAGTTGTGACTTCAGGATTTATTTGTTTAATACGTGAGGATCATTTTTCCCAAACTTCGTTACGATGATGGTATAGGGAAGATTGGGTAAAGTTTAAATTCGATTCAGTTGAAACTATATGGTGAGGCTTGGCGTATAACATCAATGGGGATTTTTGTTAACGTACTGTATGGGCGGTATGGCATAGATTACTTGCAATGTGAGGTTTATACTCAGAGTTGACCTTACCAGTATGATTTATCTTTCCGAATTTCAGGACGAAATTCTATTATATGGGGGGAAGTATGTAATACCCCGTGATTTTAATGACTTTTAAAATGGGTTATATTTTAAATTAATGGATTAATTGGATTTTATTATTAATTAATTCATTTGGATTTTATCCGGATTGTGGATATTAAAATGAAAGATTCTGAATATTACTTAAATATATTAAGGTAATATATGAATGTGATGTTATTGATATTGCTGTGAGTTGTTGATTCAGTAATTTGATTTTTTTAGTCGGACGCGGTAAGGGACGTGTCGGGACTAATTTGTTAAATTAAAAAGGAAACTTATTTTATATCGACCTTATAGTCATTTTGACTGCGTCGTTGCGTCCGGAAGGGTTGAAATAGTCAGAAAAGTCTATTTGAATGTTGGTTTTGGGTCTCGGGTCATTTGGAAATGAAAAGACAACCCAAAAGGGCATTTTGGTCATTTTTACAAGGGGGATGAATAGTGATTTCGGATTTTGTCTTATTATAAGTATTTGGAGATTAGTTGAACGTGGGTTCATTCATCTCTTCTACACAATATTGAGAGGTCATCTTCTTGAAAGAGTGAAAGGTTGCTTGGAAGAAGAGAAGTTTGCTTGGGAAGGAGGAGAACCCAAAGACCAAAGGTCACCTCCACCAACCACCACCGAAAGTTGGCCGGAGAAAGGGAGAACAACTGTGCTATATAACCCCAAAGTATCATATCTTCATTAGAGGCAAGTGTTTGGTAATTACAATCTAAGTTTGTATATTGTCCATGTTAGAATAGTTATAAAAAGATGAGATTTTTCATGTTTGGAAGATAATAATGGAGTTGTTAATGAATTTATGGAAAATGGAACGATGTAGGAATCAAACTCATGTTGTATGTAGATAGTAATCCACTAAATAATTATAAATCTGTTGAAGAAATTCTGAGAATCAATGGTGTGTTCTTGAAGATATCATATATATAATTTTCTGGAAAAGAGGATAAACATATGCTTTTAATTCAAACTCTTGATGATTCTAGGATGTTTAGAGAATTACAAATCATTCACATATGTTGCTATATCATGTAGTATGGTTTATAAGGAATTTGGGTAGTTAATATGAAGTTTTGGATGATCAAAAGTGATGAAACCCGTAGTAGAAGAAATGTAGAAAACTGGGCTGGTATCTGGGCGATCGATCGATCGACCCCCTGCCTTCGATCGATCGACCGCCCAAGAATTCATGATGTTGTTTCTTTTTAATGCTTGTTCTTATCCCAAACCTTTTATAGATCTTTGGTAATTATTAATTGGATATTATGGGACTTAGGGAAGATAAGTAAGCCCTATATAAGAATCGAATTAATATGATTGGGATTTAATTGATTAGAATTAAGATAATTAAATTGGAAGAAATTTCGGTTGCTAGATTCATGTGTTGGATTCTAATTTGTATGCATGAGGATTAAGGATATGTCCATTAGTGGAGATTTAATATAACACCTGGGTAGCCTTAGGGTTACAATTTGAGCATAAAGGACTGAGTTTAAGCTCATTATTGATTATGCAAGGACTGAGTGTAGTACAAGCGCTTAGTGGTATGGCTCCTGGATAGAGATGGTAGTTCAGACCACATTTGGTTGAAAAAGGGGATGAGGTTATCCCGGTTGCGTATTTGAAGTTGACGGACCTCCACGACCGACAAAGTTAAGTAGTAGTGTATTGGAGGGGTTCCTTATTTGGATTTCGCTTTGCCTTACGCTCCGCACATGAACCTTAACGACGTCGGGAGTGAAGAGATGTTATCGGATGAGAGGGTGTTGAATTTGTTGATACGTCATATAGTGTGAATGAAACACTATAGACTATGAGCCATGTGATGATGGTATTCAATCCTATGTGATAGAGGATGTGTTTATAAGAGATTTGAAACAATCGGTTTTAACCCTAATTAAGGGAGAGTTTAATTCGTGGTAATTCGGGAGATAAGATGATATGAATCAGTAGGATATTAGTGATTTTTTACTGAATAATATGTTGAGGAAAACCTATTTGAACCTTGGGTAATGAGTGAGACTCTGGGATAATTGAATTAAAGAAGTAAAGTCATAATATTTTAATACGTAGGATTTAAGAGATATAATGCTACGTATGGGAATTATCTTATGGTAGTGTGATTACCTTGTTGATATTATATCTATTGGTAGATGATAATGCCTATTTGATTGATTGATGATTTATGTGTATGACATAGCTAGCTTACTTGCTATCGATGGGAGGTTTGCACGTGAGGGCAGTCATATCCTGATGAATTCATGGAATCTTTGATGTGTCGCTCGAGAACATAGGTCTATGAAAGACTTATCGGGGAGTTGATAAGTCCGTTGACAGTGGGTACATAGTTATGTGCGTGACCCATGGATACGAGAACTATGTTCGCCTTCAATTTGTGTGTTGTTGTTTGTGGTTCGAGGAATCCTCACCGAACCTTTAGTCCCCTATTCGGCGACCAGTGATATTGGGACATGATAGCAGAGTAATGCATTGCACCGCAGCTGTGACTCGAGGTGCCGTATTATATATGTATATATGTATGATGAATTAAATGAAGGTATATAGTGGTTAAATCATCTACTGTGTGATAATTGTAGATAGCGGTGAATTGAGAAAAAGAATTGAAATAAGTTAATGAATATTTATTGAAGAGCTTAATTCATATTAATGCGAAACGATTCATGTTAATGAGAAACGTATATGAATGATTATATTACACATGGTATGGGACATACGGGGTTATGATATGGAACGAAATCATATTATGGAAATCTAGTGAGGAGGAACCATTAACTAAGAGGTTAATAGGAAACGCTAAGTGTGCACTCTAGATGAGAGGTGAGAATAGCAAGTGAGAGTTGGATACTAACATGTACATAATAAATGCTTTATTACAATTGTTAAATACTTGCTGCTTTCAAAATCATTTTAAATCGGGCTCTCACCCGTTTCCTTGCATATTTTCTTTTCTATTGTACCTTCTATATCAGGTGTCTAGCAGCAGGGACGCTAACCTTAGTGGATTATGACGAGCTATGGAGCTATGGAATATTACTTAGATGCCTATCTTCATTTGATTCACAGTATTCATTTAGTTAGGGCATGTCACCCAAAGGAATTCAGTTATCTCTTCTATCTGAGTCAAATACTCTTGTATTCGTGTCATTTTAATACATTTAATATTGTGGGAATTACTGTATTGGATAATTATTTGGGAATGTTTATTCCAATTGTAATTAAATTCTCTTTATATGTTCAGTTATCAGTGTTGTAGAATAATATGTGTAGTGTTATTCATAAACTAAAAATGGATTTTATTGAATTAAAATTTGGAAAGTTTTTAACACCAAATTAATTGGGTATTGGGTGATTTGTAAATGTTTTCGACAGTGATGCTAAGAATGAGCCAACTGTATATTCTGTTTTAATTTGGTATGGGACTGGCCACCCAGTATTTAATTAGGCGGGGTGTTACACTTACCACACCAAACTCGAAACCAATGATTTCTAACTATTCCTACATACTCTAGAATGATTTCTAATGATTTAAACATCATAAATCTTCACAAATTTATCCAAGAATAATTCAAATCTTCTAATTATTCAAGAACCCTAAAAATATGTTCCTCTAATTTTCTAAATCATAAACCCAGATTTTAATTCGTATTAATAATCATGGTTCCTCTGATTTTCAATCCTCCACGGATATAAATCTAACTACATGTTTTTTCTACCCAAACATCCAATTAATCAATTCTTTTTCTCCAAGAATATAAATCAAAATCGTTTATACATAAATCCTACGCATGGATATTATAACTCAAAATAATTTGCAAATAACCACTTGCCTTATTCATAGATTATCTGATTTTGTGATTGTTGTTGGTGATCGGTTGCCTTTCTCCTCCAATCTTCATTCCCAACTAGTTTGTGGTGCAAGAACCCTTTAAATTCTTCACCAATTTTCCTTTAAGCTTTGAGAATAATCTTTCTTCTCTATCTACTATCTTTTCTTTGTGTTACGAGGTTTCTAGCCCTAACCCCACTTTTAATATGAAGGTAAAACACTCCAAAATTCGTTGGTCTCCTCACCCCCATATGCCAAAAGACTAAAATGCCACTGTACAGTTTCAGTTTAGCCAAAAAATATCCCGGTACTCGACTAGTACCCCCGGGTATACTATTTTGACTAATTCGACCCATTCAGAATCATCTGTGACCTCGAAATTATCATTTGAGTCACCCAAAAATAGTTTTCCTATCTCATCCTCAATTTAGTCTACACGCGACACTCGATTGAGGTATAATCAAGTACGTCCATATCTCTCGCTATGTCGTACAAATTAACAATTAACATTTACTATTCACACTTAGTACATTTGAATCATAATATTAATCAGTATCTAACTCTCGATTAATATTTAATAATCACAATTATTATTTACACTTAATAATCATAATTATTATTAAATCGTATTAAATTACTCTACTCACGTAATTTAAATTAAGACGTATTTTCTATTTAATTACCCAATTAATTAAATTCTAAATACGTAGAAATACAGGGGATTATAGCTTTATGGGCATAAGAATACACATGTACCATATTAATAAATAAAAATAATTTTGCATTACTTCTAGTGTTGGAAGCCTAAAGCTTACACTAGCAAACAATCATTTCATTATTCATGGGGTTATACAATACAACAATTACTTTGTAGTATTGCACTTTGTAATGAGCCTAAAGCTCGATGGTTTAACTATTTGATATTATATAATGAATCTTTAATAACTATTATTATCATAAAGGTATGTATGTATGGTGTTTATGATTCACCCTCTATTGCATTAATGACAAATGTAGTGTTTCTCATATATTTTATTAAATTTTACTTTGACGAGACACTTTTTTTTATTAAATTTATTAAATTTAATTGAGATAAATTATTTAATATTAATACGGATTTTATTATAAATAATTACTAGCGTGATGAGAGTTAGTAACTATATATTGAATATTACTAGATGAGTAAAGTAATATATGAGATTGAATTTATTAATATTGTCGCGAGCAGATAACACGATAATTATAGAATTTAATTCGGGACACTCTTGTGTCTTGTCGGGACTAAATTAATGGAATATAAAGTAATTAAATTATAAGTCTCACATATGGTGATTTCGAGTGCGCCAATGTGTCCGGAAGGATCGAGATAGTCTGAAAAATGTACCCGGGGGTTTAGTTTGAGTCTCAGAACCTTTTTAGGCCTAAGCAATGACCTACAACTCCCACATAAGAGTTGAGTCAACAACGAGGTCGTCTAAGCAATGGCCTGCAAACTCCCACATAAGCTGCAGCCCGTTCGTTTCAAGGAATCTAAGCATGACGCCCCTGTGGCTGGGCACCTGTAATAAATACATAAATATACAAGAGAAAAGAAATAACAGGAAACGGGTCAGAGCCCAAGTGTAAAACAGTTTTAAAAATAGTTTAGCAAGTATTTAAAATGCTTACCAGCTAATGCAACAACCATGTTAGTATGCGTCACTCTCTTGAGAATTCTCACCTCTCATCTAGTGTGCACGCCTACCGTACTAATAAATCTCATAAGTTTCTCTAACTTATTCTTCATAAGGTTTTATCATGTGAAAAGCGAGGTTATGATATTTACTTTAGGAAATCATTCTCTTCAAGATTTCTTACGTTATTTAGAACAACTCATTACCGTTATAAAGTTACCGAACACTTATAATAAAGTTGAAGCATTTATTCATTACTTATCTACTTATATGCACAGTAGGAAGTTCCCATATGGATATACGTATATATATTAGTCACACTTACATTATATATACTAACGTCACCCCATATAAAATCTATGGTACTGGCATACTCTGCTATCAAGTCCCCGTATCACACAAACTACGAGAAATACTAGTTCGGAATTACTCTCGAACTGGATTAACACAATACATAAACAAATGGAGGCGAAGCATAGTTCCAAGTCCTAATAGGTCAGCACATACCCTCACGTCTCTAAGAATATATGACTATCATTCTCAGATAGCTGTATCGAGGATACTATCTTCTAGGGTACGAGTCAATATCCCCCATAAAGGTCCAATCGAGATAAGATTGTCCCAGCGCGGAAACCTCCATGATATCAAGTAGCCCAGGTATGATTTTTACACAGATACATAATATAAGCACAGTCATACAGTCATATATATAAATATTCACATTTTCTAAATTAGGTGTGCCCATGAACCATGATTATAATTATTCATTCTTAGCACGTATTACTCAATTATCTCGCATAACGGATTCGTCTATTTTATTCTCATATATAAATTATTTCATACTTCTCATCTCTCAAAGTGTTCTATCTCACTAAGTATAATTTCAGTAGGTATGATCTCACTTACCTTCGGATCTAAATCCTTTACGAGTCTCAATCTTTTAGTAAATGTACGCACAATTTCCTATGTGCGAATAACTCCCCGCTAACCCATAATTTCATCCCACATTAAATTTCTGTCAACGGAGTCTATCTAGACCCTACTGGTCTTCTTTATAACCCATTATGCTCTAACAATAATAATCAAGGGTTCCTACGTATTTTAACGGGATTAAACAAAAAGGAGAAAAATATGCCATTTTCCAGGAGGGATCGATCGATCGAGTAATGGGGTCGATCGATTGATACCATCGATCGATCGATGCTCTTGATCGATCGATCAAGCAGTTATGATGAATTCTGCCATTGAAAAGTTACGGGTTTACCTCTCCAACCTCTACCAAATCTCCATTGTAGATCCCTAAACTCCCAAACAACATTACTACATGTACTATATACCTAACTACATGGTTTTCTACGTAAAATATGTTCGATTTCATCAAGTATAATGATTTCATGGAGTGAAATTTGACATAAACTTCAAGAACCCTAATTTTTCTTTAATTTCCATTCTTCCAATTCTTTTCTAGATTACTTGCTTCTAAATCCATACAAATTCGTGGCTTATCCTCTACATGTGATTTAGATGTCCACAATATGTCTACTTCTTCTACAAGATATGATTTTAAGTCTAAAAAATATTAATTTCTTCCATGAAACATGTTTTAAACAACCCTAGACTAACATGATTGAAACATTAACTAAAACATTAACTAAATTGATAAAAGTACAAGTATAGAAGTTATTTTGTGACCATCCTTACTGAACACGTTTATTTCTCCATTCTTAAGTTGGTATCAGAGCATTCAGTTGTTCTTACCCTTACAATTGGTCTCAGAGCGGGTTGCACTAATTTATTGTGCAAATCCATGTTTAGTGCAATTTTAGGGTGGTTTATTTGATTCATCTCTCTCATTTTGATTTATCTGTCTTTCTCTCGATGGATTCCGATATTAAATACGACTTAAATCGTTTGAATTTGAAGTTTGTAAAAGAATTAAAATTCTTGAAAAATAAAAATTTTGTTTTAAAGATGCTCTTGAGTTTTAGCAAATTGTTTAAACTCAAAGAGATTTATTTCGTGAGAAACTTGTGGACATGGATCATGATTTTAGAAAATTAGAATTGTCTAAGAAAGAGAGTGATGATAGAGTTCGGTTTTAGAGAAAGAATTAGAAAACGTTAAAAATTTTAGGGTCTTTAATTGTGCCATTAAGAATAATGATAAAATAATTAATGATTTTATGGCACATGAGAAGACGCTTAGGGATACAATTGCTTGCATGGAGAGGGAGCGAGATAACCTTCTAGTAATGATTGAAAATATGAATGAGTTCCTAAAATTGAAAGAGTTAAATTCTTTGCTTAGGTCTAAAATTTTGAAGTTGAAAGATGATTTAAAAAACTAGAGTAATTTTAGTAGTGATGGTACTGGCTCACATATTTCTAATGCTTTCGGTGTTAAAGCCAAGACCATTGTTTATTTTAGAGGGTCAACCAAATCCAAGGATGTTAGAAAAAGTTAATCTATAGGTAACATTTCTCGAGTTTACACATGTTCGCATTGTGATTGGAAAGGTCATTTTAGGAATTTTTGTTATGATCTTGGAAAAGGTCCTAATAAGTTTAAGTCTAGTTTCCCATTGGTTACCGAATCCCGCCACATTAAGTATTCACCTATTTGGGTTAGAAAAATCCATTTTGGAGGAGCTAGATGTTAGACTGCTTGATTCTCACATGCTTTCACATAATGCTTCACATGATATATCTTATGGATGATTTCTTGTATGATTTCATTTGTCATACTCTAGTTGTGCTTCATGATATATGTTTGTCAGTGTTATGACATGTGTACTTTTTGTATTATATTTTTTCTTTTATTGAGTCATATTGGAAAAATACAAAAAGATTTTGTTTTGATAAAATTTATGAAAAATACAAAAAGATTTTAATTTTGATAAATTTTTTGAAAAATACAAAAAGATTTTTGATTTTTTTGTTTTTTAGTTTGACACATTTAGTGTGGCACACTAGTGTGTTTGAATCCAATTCACTCTACAATTTTCATGTGGCTAGGACATTTAGTTATGAATTTAGATACTTAGATTGATCTTAACCATGTTTATGGAGTTGTTTCAAACTTGATTTGCTTTACGGATTTAACTTTGTATATGCCTCATCACACACATGCACAGGCTTGTTGATTTTTGACTTCAGATGTATATTTGTGCTTTATGAGATGTTCTACCATCAATTTTATCATCTACATGTTTATGTGACTATGGGGATTTATGCATGTAAGAACCGTTACCCGTGAGAGATTTTGTTTAGTATTGAAAAATATGAGTTAGCACGAAAAAGGGCAGTGAAAGACAGGTTGACTTTGCATGAATACCACAGTTGAAAAAGGACTAAGAAAAAATTATCGAAAAGGGGCCAACATAGTTTAGATTGTTTGAGCATTCAAAAGAAATCACTTCAAAATAATTAAGAAAAGAAAATAATAGAAAATATGATTATGTTTATCTTTTGAAGGAGTTTATTTGAAGATCAACGGGTTTGCACAATGAATCATAGTTGAGCTTATTTTGTCATGACACTATTGATTTGAAGAATCATCAATACTCTAGCCTTGTGTGCATTGTGCTTATTTTGTTCATTAAGTTCAACTTTATCTGTATCTTGAGGCTACAACTTAGTTTGATATAGTTTTACAGTCAATTAAAACTTCTTGAACATATTTGAGTGTTTAGGTCATCATTCATTTGTATCTAATTCACTCACATTCATTCCATCCCACAATTAGACACATCGATACTACGCTAGTTTGTAAAGCTTATGTGTTTGTGTCATGTTTTTGTAGTTGTTTATACTTATATATATGTGTGTGCCGAATTTTCTTTGATATATTTCACATATATTATATATGGTCTTTTGAGTTTTTGTTATATTTAGTCCATGTTTGAAAAATTCTTGAATCTATTGGATTATTTGTGATTATATGGCCATATTTTGTGTTGTACTATATAATTTGTACATGTTGTATTTGTTTTGGAAAAATTAAAAAAGTACAAAAATAGTTGGTGTTTAATGGCCTTTGATATAATCATTACACATGCTTGATTTATATCTTTTCGTGATGATATCTTATCTTCTACGTGTTGCTTTATATTCTATGACTATGTTTCTAATCCTTTATCTATTATGGATAAAAAAGGGGGAGAAAAAATTACGGGGGAGTTTTTATGTTTGTTTAAAATGTAATGCGTCACGGGGAATATGTTTTTATCTCATGTGTGTAGGTACTTAAAGTGGAACTAAAGACACACTAGATGAAGATAAATTTTGTGAAAGGGAAGAAGAAGAAGAAGAAGAAGAAGAAGAAGAAGAAGAAGAAGAAGTTTAAAGACAAAGAGACTTATGTCATTCCGTTCTAGGATTAGGAATAATGTTAGCTTTCTTTTGTCATTTATAGAGTTTTGTTGATGTAATATTATTTTGGATAGGTTTGTCTGTTTTTGTATCGGAATAGCCAAAGGGGGAGATTTGTAAGAGCAAAATTTATGATATTTCTCATAGTATAGGCCTTGTACTGTTTTAGGTTAGTTTGGCGTATCCCGTTACAAACCATTACGTACCATCACAGTAAATCAACATCAACTCTCGAGACTTCTTGACATCCCATAAAGGTATAAAGCAATTTAATGTTTCAATTAATTCACAGACTTTATTTTTGGGATGCTTATTTTCAGTAAAAACAAACATGTTTTTTTTAAAACGAATTTTCTTTATTTTAAACCTCGTTCAAACGAGATCTTTATCTCATTCGAATAAAAAGGATTTTTCATTAGAATGGTCGTTTGAAGTTTTTATCTAACGAGCATCGATCAAGGGAGCACAATTTTGACTCGTCGAAAGGTCATTTGAAGCCTGTTCAAACGAGAATGCCTTCTTATTCAAATGAGAATGCCTTCTCGTTCAAACGAGACTACGTTTCATTCTAAGGAGTTATTTTTCTCGTTCAAACGAGCCTCAATTTTGTGTGAATGAGTCATCTCCTCGACATTTTCTAATACCCTATAAATACTTGTTACGTGTTCAGATTTTTTAAGACTTTTAACAGATCCGTTTTTGCATATATTTTGCAAAAGTTCTTCCTTGTTTAGTATTCTAAAATAATTTTAATTCACAACATACATCCTAAAAAAAATTCTTGTGAATTCGTTTAAACCCTAGACTGTTTTAGCATCTCGCATACACCTTTGTGAAGAAAACATCTCCATGGCTGACTTGTGAAACCAGAGGGGATCGGTAAGAACATATTTTTATAAGTCCGTTACCAATTTAGTATGTCATATACCACTACACCGTCGAAGAGAATTCAAGAGCAATCTACATCGAGACGGATCCGAATTAATCAAGTTCTTCATCAAAAAGTCTCCGCGAAGTTTACTTTGTTAAGGTTTCATTTTAAATACCTTAACTTTCCACTTAGAGCTTTTGGGATATTTTTACAAAATATTTTCTAAGTGTTGGAGCGGACATTTTCGTCAAAAGTTGTGTATGAGTATTTTTTTTACGTCCTGAAGCGGCCCTCGATTTTGACGCCCAGGTCGTTCAAGCGAGATGGCCATCTCGTTCGAGCGACATAGGGATGTCGCAAGATGTCGTTTGAACGACATCTGTACGTTGTTCGCGCGAGATCCTTATCTCGTTAGAACGAGCTCGTATTTCGAGGCAGCACATTTTTGTATAAATACTCATTAAATAGTTTCATTTTCATTAAGAAGTCCCAGCGTTTTGAAATACTGAAACCTGTGAAAGTGCATAATCCTTTTGACTTCTTCTTTTAGGGTTTAATCTTTTTTTGTTTACAATTCACAAAACTCCCATATGCTTTAGTGAATTGTTTTGGTGTTTTAGAACACTGCTTTGCTGTTGTTTATTCTTTGTGGGGAGAACTCTACAATCGGAGAGCTGCATGCTATTGTGGAGGGAGTCTCTACGGAGGTTTTTGGGTTGCGGTCCTTGTGGTATAGCTGCGCGTGAACCACTACAGATTTCTAGCCGTTGCTTTGGAGGTTTGATGAAGGCACCGTGCATTACACTTGTGGGCGATTATCAGGTTGTATGTAAGTCAATGGTCTTATGAATTCTTCAAAGTTCTAAAAATAAAAGGGTTTGCCCTGCGGGGATTTTTCCCTTAAATTTGTGTCGCATGATTTATCTATTTATGGTTTGACACACACACACACACATAGTTGCATGTTTAGGGGCTGAATTAATTTCAATCGGTATGACACACCGCATTTATTACGTTTTACAAATTGGTATCACAGCGGGTTACGCTAATTTATCGCGTATTCCGATTTTCCGCAAAATCGTGTGATACTGATTTTTTTTTTTAAAACCAGTTTTGTGAAAATTCACAATTTTTCCAATGAAACATTCATTTAATATGATGCCTATTTTTGACGGGTCTAATTATGCCTACTGGAAAGCTCGTATGAAATCTTGTTTAAAATCCATTGACGAGTGTGTTTCGTTGCTTTGTGAAAATGGGTGGACTCCTCCCACAGTCACCGTTGATAATATCACCTCTTTAAAACTCGTGTCGGCCTGGATTGAAGATGATTATAAAATGTCTAATTTTAATTCCCGTGGTCTGAGTGCTATTTCTGGAGCTGTCACTCCGGATGAGTTTCGTCGAATTACGATGTGTACCACGTCTAAAGAGGCTTGGGATGTTTTGAAATTGACACATGAGGGTACGAACGCGATTAAAGAATCAAAATTACAAAATTTGGTCACCCAATTTAAGACTATCACCATGTCTGAAACTGAATGCTTTGATGACTTTTATGCACGTTTGTCGAACATTATTAACACCAGTTTTAATTTGGGTGAGGTGATTGATAACACGCGTATCGTTAAAAAGATTTTGAGATTTCTCCCAAAACGCTTTATTCCTAAAGTCATTGTTTTGAACTCTTTGGGAAATTTAAAATCACTTAAGTTGGAAGAACTTATAAGAGACCTTCAAACCTATGAGATAGACATGTTTCCCTAAACCATTAAGGCTAAGGATAAAGATGTTGCTTTAACGACTCATTTTAAGAAAAAGAAAGAAGAAGTTTGTGAGTCCGATTCTAAGGGAGATTTTGACTTTAATGATATGGCCTTATTTGCGAAAAATTTTAAAAAATTTCTCAACATGAACAAAAATAATTCTTCCAATAAAAAGAGATTTTTTGAGAAAAATAAAAAAAAAGGAAAGGCCAAAGAAAGCGGTGAGAGGGAAAAAGAGAATGACTCAGATGAGGAGTGTGAGGAAGATTTTTAGAACGTGACTTGTTTTGAATGTGGCGGTAAGGGGCATAAGTCGTTTGAGTGTCCTACGTGGCTTAGAAAGAAAGGAAAGAAAGTATCCATGCCCGCCACACTTAGTGATAGTAGTGAAGGTGAGGGTGATGAGACTAATGGCGAGAAGTTTGTAGCTTTTTCGAGTCGTGTGAGCACACCCACTTTGTCCCATAATAGTGCGCATGAATGCGATAGTGATGATTCGAGCACTTCAAGTGAGGGAGAAAGCGAGAGTGAAAGTGGAGATGAAAGTGAGCTCCAAAAGCATTTAGAGATTTGTACACCGAGACCTTAAAAAACAAAGAAGTATAATAGGGATTTAGGTCATCGAATGTTAAATTTGTAGAGAGATAAGGAGGTTTTAAGAAAGTAGAAGTGTGATTTGACCAACACATTGTCTAATCTGACGACACGTATATCCCAACTCGAGAGTGATCTCGAACGTGCCAGGGAGGTCAAAGTCAATTTTGAGAACGCACCTAAGAAGGTTGAAAAGGTGGTTCTTAAGGGTAAAGGTGAGAAGTTAGAAATAAGTCATGACGGTGATTCTACTTCTCAATTAGCACCCGAGTCGGTTCCCACTTTAGTGTTAGATTCACGTGAGTCTCACCCTAACCCTCCTAGAGTTTCTGAGAAAGGTGTTCCTAGGCCTATATATTTTTTCCCATTGGAAAAGGAGAGGACACCTTAGGAAATTTTATTTTATGTTGGTTTATGTGTCACATTTCACTACTACACGTATTTTTTGCCACACATGCACCCACACATGATACTTTACATGCTCCTGGAGACTATATGAGAGAGTTTGCACATCTAAGTGAGCAAGTTAAGTTTTTAGTCAAAACTTCACAAGTTTTGATGGAGGTTTTTCATAAGTTGGCACCACCTTTGGAAAACCCCTCTGCACCTAACGATTGAGGTTTGACTTGTTTACTAGCATAGGATGTTTTTCATGATGACATTATTCGCCTATTGCTAGTATGTATCATTTTTGTATTTTTTTTCCTTTTTTTTGAAAAAATTTGAAAAATACAAAAAGATTTTATTTTGATAAAATTTTTGGAAAAATCCAAAAAGAGTTTTGTATTTTGTTTGCACCCTTTATGGATGGACACTTAGGATGACCGATTCACAACATCATTCCATTTTTCATGTGACTATTTGATAGTGTTTTGAGACAATAGATCAATTCATCCATGTGCTTTATAATGTTTAGAGTCATTAAGATGCAATGTAGTGTTACTTCCTACATGTTTGACTCATGTTTTACTTTATTGCACACATGCACGGATTTGTTTGATTATTGTGATTGTCTTATCACATGTTGGTTGGGTGTTTTCACTTCAATCCTGTCCTTAAAACGCACCAAGCGTAATAAAACTTGATAAAAAAGTTGTGCATGTAAGAGCCGTTTCGTGAGTTTGTGTGCTTTATTTGAAAATGGGGAAGGGCTGCGAAAGGTTCATTTGGACTTTACGAATACTAAGCCACAGTTATATTGGACCTAAAAAATTGAGGAATTTTTTTATCCGGGGTCCAAAGAGGTTTAAAAGAGCCCGAAAAATTTAAAGAAAATAAAAATAAATTCATGCCAATTATGGGCCAATTAGGTTTTGCACCAAATCTCCAAAGGTTGAGAATTTAGTTTATACACCTACAAAAGAAAATATCTATGAGGGAGTTTGGATGGAGAATTAAAACGGGTTTGCACGTCCTTAAAAGTCTTGAAAAAGTGCTAAATAGTTTTGGATGTTATTGGTGTGGAAATCACTTTGACTTTGATTTATTGATTTGCTTAAGACGATGTCATCTAAATTCAACAAATTTTTTTCACCTAAGGATACTTTTGATGTTCATTCGTTAGGAGTACACGTATGCATCATGCACATACGATTGATTGATTTGATTTACCTATCGAATGTGTTCACACCCATACTTTCCGTTGCCATGACTTGGTTGTTTTAGTTTAAATTCATGGTGTGATTTTTAGTATCTTATTTTTGTATGAAAAATTCAAAAATTCAAAAATAGTTTGTGAAATTTTTTAGACATACCTTTGCATGCGCGTAGTTTGATTCATGTTTGCTATGCATTTTATCGTGGCACTCCATGTTTTGATTTTTTCTTCTTACCTGTTTATTTGGGGACATCATAAAAAGGGGGAGAAAGAATTATCATGTTATGGGGGAGTTTTTGCATTATGGGGGAGATTTGATTTATTAATGATTTATTGTTATATCATTTCAAACTCGATGCGTCACGAAGGTTTTTGCTTTATCTCATGTGTGTAGGTACAAAGATTTAAGATCATTATGTTGCACACCCTGATGAGAAAAGCTTTGAGATTTGATGATGAATAGTTTAAGAACTTGCAAATTTATTCATGGGGGGATAGATTTGTATAGGCATTTTGGTTTTTGATAATTCGAATATTTTTATGTATGTACCGGCATAGACATAGGGGGAGATTTGTAAGGGCATATTTTTATAAGTCCGTTATCAATTTAGTATGTCATATACCGCTACACCGTCGAAGAACATTCAAGAGAAATCTACATCAAGATTGATCCGAATTAATCAAGTTCTTCATCAAAAAGTCTGCGTGAAGTTTACTTTGGTAAGGTTTTGTTTTAAATACCTTAACTTTCCACCTAGATCTTTTGGGATATTTTTACAAAATATTTTCTAAGTGTTGGAGCGAACTTTTTCGTCAAAATTTGTGTATGAGTATTTTTTTCTAAGTCCTGAAGTGTTCCTCGATTTTGACGCCCAGGTCGTTCAAGCGAGATAGCCATCTCGTTCGAGCGACATAAGGATGTCGCGAGATTTCGTTTGAACGACATTTGTACGTCGTTCAGGTGAGATCCTTATCTTGTTCGAACGAGCTCGTATTTCGCGGCGGTGCATTTTTTTATAAATACTCATTAAATGATTTCGTTTTCATTAAGAAGTCCCAGCGTTTTGAAAGACAGAAACCTGCGAAAGTGCAGAATCCTTTTGACTTCTTCTTTTAGGTTTTAATCCCTTTTTGTTTACAATTCCAAAACTCGCATATGCTTTAGTGGATTGTTTTGGTGTTCAAGAACACTGATTTGCTGTTGTTTATTCTTTGTGGGGAGAGCTCTATAATCGGAGAGCTGCGTGCTATTATGAATAGAGTCTCTACGGAGGTTTTTGGGCTGCAGTACTTGTGGTATAGCTGCGCGTGAACCAATGCAGATTTCTAGCCGTTACTTTGAAGGTTTGACGAAGACACCGTGCATTACACTTGTGGGCGATTATCAGGTTGTATGTAAGTCAATGGTGTTGTGAATTCATCAAAGTTCTAGAAATAAAATGTTCTACCCTGCGGGGATTTTTTCCTTAAATTTGTGTTGCGTGATTTATCTATTTATGGTTTGACACACGCACACACATAGTTGCATGTTTAGGGGATTAATTAATTTCAATCAGTATCACACACTGCATTTGTTACGTTTTACAGGATCACTAGTGAAGACGAAGGCTAAGGCTAGATCGGTGGATAGCGAGGACGAATTTATCGTATGTGGATCGCTTGGTGACTAGTGATATTCTTTAGAGCATTTATGAAGCCTAATGCATTTTTCTTGTGGCAGTTATCAAGTAGTATTGTAAGTCAACTGTCTTGTAAATTTCTAAGGTGTTGAATAAAAGGTTTTACCCGAAAGGAATTTTTCCTCAATCTTGTGTTTTTAGATGTGTATCTTTATTATCTTATATATAACACATATTTATCTTCACACCTAATTTAATCAAAGATTAATTTTTTTTTGAAATTGGTTTTGTATGCTTGGGAATTAAATTGATAAAAATATAAAAATAAAAGTTTTGTTTGCGACCATCCTTGCCGAGCACGTTTATTTTCACATTCTTAAATTGGTATCAGAGCATTCAGTTGTTCTTACCCTTAAAATGCATAGAGATAAATTCCGATATATATAAATTTGTGTAATAAATCTAAAGGAACGTTTGAAAAATAATTCAAAATCGAAATAAACTTATATTTGAAAGTAAAACTTCTTGAGATTGGTTGTGCTTCATGACCGGGGAACCTCTCTGCTCTTCATTGATTCTAAGTGGTAGGCTTCTTATAAGTCATCTGGAATGATTTTGAATGGGCTTTCCCAATTGGGCTTAAGTTTTCTATCTCAGGTCTTCTTACTACTTTCCACAATCTTTCGAAGTATGTAATCTCCGACCTTGAAGCTCCTCGCCTTAACCCCATATTGTATAGCCTAGCCAACTATTTCTAGTAGGACGTAAGCTTTAGAAGCGATAATTCCCTCCTTTTGTTAGCTAGGTCAAGCTTTGATCTAATTGCTTCATTGTTGAGGTCTTGGTCGACTAAGATGGACTTCATAGTTGGCATATATGTTTCCAATAGGATGACTACCTTTGTCCCATAGGCTAGGGCCCTATTGATCTTTAAGGCATAGTTCGAAATGGACAAAGAATGTGGGGGAGTTGATCGACCCATGTGCCTTTTCTTTTTCCAATCTCTTTTTTATTCCTTATAGTACTATCTTGTTAGAGGTTTCTGCTTGCCCGTTGCTATGAAGATAGGCCACTGAACTGTAGTAGTGCCTAATATTGTGCTCACCATAATTTTTTTCAAAAAGGCTGCTCTTGAAGTGAGTCACGTTATCAGTACTAATTAACCTAGGGATACCAAAATGTGTTATGACGTTCTTACATATAAACTTGGCATGGAGACATCTAGAATGTTCGCCAATGGTTCTCCTTTGATCCATTTTGAGAAATAAATTGTGCCAACTAACAAATACTTTATACTGCCAAAAGTAAAGGGTAGTGTGCCGATAATGTCGAGCCCCCATTGTTAGAAAGGCCAAGAACTTGAGGTCGCTATAGGGATGATGCACTAACGGGGAGAAGAGTTAGCAGTTTTTACACTTTCAAACGTAGGTGACCGCATCTTGCTGCATATATGGCCACCGATGACCCTCTTTCATGACTCTAAATTCCGGTGACCTGCCTCCAACATGGATCCCACATATCCCCTCATAAAAATCATAGAGGGTTTGGTCGACATCAACTAAGTGTACGCGTTGAAGGTAAAGTCCTAAAAAAGAGCACCGATAAAGATATTGATCCGTCGATAAGTGGAAGCAAGCAGCCTTTAGCTAAATTTTGTGTGCTTCCTTCTTATTTTCTGGTAGGACATTATATTTTAGGTAACGCACTATTGGATCCATTCTAGGGCCTTATATATGTCCATAACTTTCTCGATAGGTTTTCCTTTGTTGATGCTAGGCCGATCAAGGTAATCTACTTAGACTGTTCACTTTATAACTCCCTTAAAAACTAAAGCAAGTATGGCTACCACATTCATTTGACTGTGTTCCCCCTTGGGAACTGTTTCACTTGTACATGCTTGAACTAGGCAGTCAGGTGCTGGGACTTTTCAAGCTACACAATAATGCATTCATCCCTAACGTTATAGTTTCCTAATATCTTATTTGATACCAGCCTTGTGTCGCAAAAGATGTCAAGGTGAAGAGAGCCCAAGGAGAGTGCCTTCTTTAACCTACCTATCAAGGTTTATACACTAATTCATTTTTTGAGGCTTCAAATCACAAGTGAATTTCTTATTCAATAATAGTTTTTTTCGGGGATACCAATACTATCCCAACTCCCACCCCTTCGAATTTGAGTCTCCATCGATATAGACGGTCCACCTTATAATCTCCCCAGTTCCACTGACCACTTGGACGTTCATCCAAATAGGTTGGCCTTCTTTATCGTCGCCTTCACAGGGAAGGGGGTCAGAATAATAATGGTGTATACCTCAAAGTAATGTTTTAACTTGTGGGAGGCTATCATTAGTGCGTATACATATTTTTTTATCATAAGGTTCCTCTTCGCAGTGTCGACCAAGGGTTTTCTCCTTTTTTATCACAAACTAGAGTCGAGCTAGCTTCATTACTGGAGACAACCAGATATAAATGCAAGGGTTCCTTAGCATCAAGAAGTATCAACAACGGTGATCGATTGAAATACCCTTTTACTTCCTCAAGTGCCTGGGTGCATTCGTTATTCTATATTTCTTTTCTTTTCTTCCTCGGTATTTGGAAGAAAGGTTGACACTTCTCTGAAGATTTAGATATGAATCCCTTGAGTACAACAAGCATGCCCGTCAGCTTCTGCACCACATGCACGATGCTTGGAGGTTTCACCTTTCTAATTGCTTCGATCTGGTCAGGATTTGCCTCAATACCCCTTTAGGTGACCAGGTAACCGAGGAACTTTCCCGATTATACCCTAAAGGATCAGTTGGCTACATTCAGCCTCATTTGTTAATAGGGAATAACTTTAAAAGTTATTTCTAGGTTTGGAAGGCAGCGCTCATTCTTCCTGCTCTTTGCAAGTATATCGTCTATGTATACCTCCATCATATCTCCCAACTCGGTAATACATTTGACCTTATAGTGGTAAGTGGACGAAACTGCCCTTATGGCATGCAACCTACCTCTGTCGAGTATAGTATTATAAGGGGACTTTATATCTACCTCGAGGAACTCAATGATTTTAGAGATTCCTCCTTCTCGGACGGAGAGAATAACTTTCCCAAGGGAAATGTTAATCCTTCCTGCAAAGCCGACTAGGGGCACAGTGGCTACTTGCAGGTCTTCAATGCGTATATTTAGCTAGTTGAATATAATGAGTTACATTACCTATGAGGAGCTCCCCTGATCAACTAATATCTTATTTATATCCCAGCTAGTGACACTGAAAATGATTATTAAAGCATCATAATAGGGAGTTCTTACTCTGACCAGATCATCAACGGTGAATACAATGTTATTTCAATAATCAATATCATTAGGTCATCGATTTTTACCCATAATGGGCTTGGTTGGGTTGATCTGAAATGCCTCAATTACTACTATAGGTTTCTTCACTTCCATCCTGTGGGAATTACCCTTGATTTGATTTGGGTTTGAGTCTCTATGAATTATTACAAATTCATAAACCATACATTTGTACAAAATATTATCTGGCTCCAGGTTTCCCACTGTTCTAAGCCCCTATAGATTACTACGAAGTAGTTCTCTAAGTCTTCTTCCAGTATGTTGTCCGGTCTCTAGTTATGAGTAGGTTGTGCTAGAACTTTCCTCTCTCCTACAAAATCATTGAGGTGCGCAGTCTGGGCCAGTTCCTCGAGGTGAGATTTGAGTGCCATGCAGTTTTCAGTTTTGTGGCCGCGGTCTTTATAGTATGAACACCTCAGTGTTATATTTCTCTTCCTATGATCGTTGTTCATCTTCTTGGGCCACATGAAGTATTTCTGACCTCTAATCTTGTAAAATATCTTGTAGATTGGTTAGGAGAAAATCGTATTGATGGCTTTAAATGATTTCTCAGGATCTTTCTGTAATACCCCGCTTAATTAAATACTGAGTGATCAGTCCTATACCTAATTAAAACATAAATTACAATTGTTTAATTCTTAGCATAACTAGAAAAATATTTTTCTTTTTATAATTCACCTAATATCCAACTAAGCAAGTGTTAAAAAGATTATTCCAAAATTTTAACTTAATAAAATTTCATTTTAACAACAAAAGCAGTTTAACATAATAGCCATTCCACAACAATGAATAATGACTAGATAACATCACCACTGAATATATATAACTGGAATAAAACTCTCCAGTTTAAAGGTCTCAATACAATAAACTCCAATAAAACCAAATGTATCAAAAACTGACATTTAACTGACTGGAATAGAATGGGAATACTTAAATCCTCTTGGGCGACATGCCCTAAATAAAAGATCAACTACGGAGTATGAATTAATGAATATGAAAGCATCTAAACAAAGTCCCAGACTCCATAGCATCCATAGCTCATCAAAAATCTCAATCCTCTACGGTTGGCGTCCCTGCGGCTGGACACCTGATATAGGAGATACAAGAGAGAAAAGAATATGTAAGAAAATGGGTCAGAGCCTCATGTAAAAATAGTTTAGAAAACATCAAGTGAGTAAATGCTATATTCAACAACTATTATATACATGCTAGATTTATCAGACTCTCCCTTGAGATCCTCACCTCTCATCTAGAGTGCACACCTAACGTACCTTAAAATCATAGTAGTTACTATTCCCATGCTAACTAGTTCATATCAGTGCCTATATGTAAAAACTATCACTTTCATCATGTTCATAGCTTCTACATGTAAATGTTTCAACTACATGAATTTGTTTAACCAGAAAACTTGATTTATCAATCACTTTAATCCCAAATTCATAAGTTCCATTGATTCATAAGAATCCCATTCTAACATGGATAATATAAGCACCAAATACAGCAAGAATTACACTTGCCTCTTAGTGTAGGGCTGAACCTTTACAAAAGATAATGTTAGAACGTCCTCTTTCCTTTTTTTGGTGACTTTTCGGCGATTCTCTAGTGGTGGTGAAAGGTGTAGAGATGGTGTTTGGCCATTGGTCTCCACTAGATGACTCTTCCTCTCCACAAAAACCCTTTCACTTTCTTTAGATGATTTTTCACTCTCTCAAAAGTCCTCTCAAGTGATATCATGAAAATGAACATTACGTAGAGTCTAAACCCACATATATAAAAAGTCTCCAAGGCTAACTAAAAGACAAAAAAATGTGTATACTATTCATCTCCCAATCCAAATGACTAAAATGCCCATTCGGGGTGTCCTTTCATCTTCCAAGTGACCCGAGACCCAAATCAAACCCTCGGATAGACTTTTCTGCCTATTTTGACTCTTCTGGACTCAACGGCGCACTTGAAATCATCATCCGAATGACTTAAAAATAAATCTCATGTTATTTCCCAATTTTAGTCTCGACACGACTCATAAGCGCGCCCCGACTTAATTTTCATTATTATCGTATTTGTAGCTTCTGACAATAATTATTATACTTGTATATCACTAAGTAATATTCAAAATCATATATTACTTTTATCTCTAGTAGTAAATCCAGATTAATCTCAATTAATTGTTCATAATTAATTCCAACTAAACCCCATTTATTTAGCCCATTAACTTTTAATTAATCTCATATTAAAAGTCTTTAAAATTATTGGGTATTACACTTTCTTCTCAGTTACCTTCTACTTTTCATTCTGCTCTCTCCCTCATCTTTTGATCGTCCCTTTTTTGTCCTTGTTCTTGGACTACTTATGTCGGTCTGTTTTTTAACTAACTTTAGTTACTATGTCTTTAATAATGACGTATTTCTCAATCCTTTCGATAAGGTCATCGATCGTAATGGCCCCTCACTTGGTTGAGATTAATAAATCATGGAGCTTCTCGACGGACCAATCCTAAAGGAAGCCATCGCCACTTGCGAGAACCTTCGAGCGTATTCGTGGAGTGTTTTCTGAGGCTTCTTCTTCATCGTGAGAAGCAAATACATCCGTTTAGGTTGGTGTGACACCCCGACTAATTAAATACCGGGTAGCTACTCCTTTATTCAAATTAATACAAAATGTCAAGTTGGTTCAGTTCATAGCATCATTGTTGAAAATATTTTAACAATTACTAACCACCTAATATTTTAAAAAGTGAGTTGTCATTTTATTTAAATCCGATTAACATGCAATAAGGTAGATTATGAAATGCTAACATAACCACCACAACATAGTCACAATAGAATAACCATGGAATAATAATGAATATGGAGGAATACTCCTTACAACAATTCGAATACTGAAATAAACAAATACAAAGTCTGCATCACTAAATTAATTACAACCCAAAAATCTGAAATAACTAAATAGATAAAATATCTCTAAAAGAAATGGGGCGACATGCTCGACAGATGAGAAAATCTGATAATAGAGTCAAGATCGAAAGTGGAGGCGTCTACTATCAAGGTCCTGAAACTTCCACAGCAGCTACAGCACGTCACCGGAATGGAACTCCAATGCTTGGTGTCCTTGTGGCTCGGCACCTAAAAAGGTTTTTACAAAAAAAATAGATTTGAAAGCAAACGTGTCAGAGCCCGATTGTGAAAACAGTTTAAAATACATTAAGTGTTTAATATTAATAAACAGTGAATATAAAGTACATGACCCAAAATAGATTTGAAAGCAAACGAGGTCGTTCGAACGAATGGCTTCGAACGAACTACCAACTCATTAGAAGGGGTACTGTCATCTCGTTAGAAGTCTCCTTCGAACGAGGTCGTTCGAACAGCCTGGGCAGGTCTTCTAACGAGATGACAGTAAACGCCCAAAAAATTTCCAATCCGTTTTTCTTCATTTTTCTCTTCTCTAAATACATCCTAAGATCATCCCAACACCATTTTAATGTTCTTAAACTATTCTAAATCCTCTTAGGTCATTTCTTAACATATTTTTGGGGTCAAATCCTCCAAATCAACATGCAATTATCATTAATCCCCAATTTCACCCCAAACCCTATGAACAAGAACCCAGAATTTTATTGTGCCCAATTACTCATCATAAATCCATTTTTAAATCATCAAAGTTAAGTCTTCGGATACCAAATTCGTCCATAACCATTCTACATGCAATTCCTAACCCAACTTTAGAGTTTCTATAATAATTTCATTAGGTTTTCCTCTAAACATTCAAGACAAAACAATTCCTACACTAAACATGGAAGAAATATTCAATGAACTAAAAATATCAAATCACTTGCCTTAGATTCGTTCTTCAGATTGTTGTCGGCGTTTCAAGTTTGATTCTCTCCTCTTTCCGATCACAAATCCTTTCCAATTGTGATGATGGGGAGATGGTTTGGTATAGGTCCTCTAGCCTCTCTTCTAACTTCTCTCAAAACCTCCGTAGCCCACTCTCTCCCTTTTGGCTGATAATGGCCTTAGTGGCTCTTTTAATAATCTTTAATTTACCTAAAAAATTCGTGGGTTTTAATCCCCTAAGTTTTAAAATTACCAAAATACCCTTCTAGCTTGCCGGTTTGGCCTAAAAATGCCCCGGGACCCAAACTAAACCTCCGGCTAGTGTTTTCTGACTATTTCGACCCTTCCGGACACGTTGGCGCACTCAAAATGACCATTCGGTTGATAAAAATATAATTCACTTTTTAATTTAAATAAATTCATTCCTGACGCGACTGACACGCGCGTTCCAACTAGATTTCCTAAATTATCGTATTTCTGCCTCGTGATAATTTTAATATTTTCAATACTCATATATTACCATTTATACTCAAAAATATTCAATTTTAACATCATAATCAAATACCAACTCACATATCGCTAGTATTTATATCCCGATTAATTCCCAATTAATTCTCATTTAATTCAATTAATCCCTTAAATAAAAATCAATAAAATTACGGGGTATTACATATTTCCCCCCCAATAATAGAATTTCATCCCAAAATTCAGAACTAAAGAGTACCTGGGAAAAATAACTCTGGATAACGCTCGCGCATCTCATCCTCGTGCTCCCATGTTGACTCTTCAGCATTATGATGCCGCCACTGCACGTGTACTAACGGTAGTATCTTCGACCTCAGTTTCCGCTCGCTTTGGTCCAAAATAGAAATCGGTCCCTCCTCATAGGAACTATCAGGTTGAAGATAAATATCCTCTAGAGCAATGTGGGTATGGGCCAAATCGTCCCTAAGATATTTCCTTAGCGAGGAAATATGGAACACGTCATGAATTCTATGCAAGTGCTCCGGTAACCTGAGTCTATATGCAACTGGCCCAATCCTCTCGATGATAGGAAATGGCCCCACGTATCTTGGTGCCAGCTTCCCCTTCTTCCCAAAACGCATGATCCCCTTCATAGGAGATACTTTGAATAACACCTGGTCTCCCACCTTGAATTCTCTGAAGAACCTCTTGGCATCAGCATAGCTCTTCTGCCGGTCCTGAGATACCCGAATACAGCTCCGTATCATTTCTATCCTTGTCGAAGTGTCCTGAATCACTTCCGGCCCAAGGAGTTTGTTATCCCCCACCTCTAACCAACATGCTGGGGAACGACAAAGTCTACCATACAACGCCTCAAATGGATCCATGACAATGGTGAACTGGTGGGAGTTATTATAAGCAAACTCTACCAGTGGAAGGTACTGTTCCCAACCACCTCCAAAGTATAGGATGCACATACGCAACATGTCTTCCAACATTTGATTTGTCCGTTCTGTTTGCCCATCAGTCTGCGGGTGATATGCCGTACTCAGCCACAACTCCGTACCCATGGCCTCCTGGAAACTCTCCTAAAATCGTGAAACAAATATCTTGTCTCGATCAGACACGATATTTAGAGGCACACCGTGAAGTCTCACTATCTTCACAATAAAAATCTGGGCATACTGTCCTGTAGTGTAGTCTGTCCTCACGGGTAGAAAATGAGCAACTTTGGTCAATCTATCCATAATTACCCATATGGAGTCGTGACCCCTCTGTGACGTAGGTAATCCCGTGATAAAGTCCATGGATATGCTCTCCCATATCCACATCGGAACTCTAACTGCTGTAGAAGTCCTGCCAATTTCTGATGGTCCACCTTTACTAGCTGACAAGTGGCGCATTTAGAAACGAACACGACGATATCTCTCTTCATCCCGCTCCACCAGTACTGTCGTCTAATGTTTTGGTACATCTTATCCCCACTAGGGTGTACCGCGAACTGTAAGCCGTGCGACCCTGTCATTACCTCGTGTCGTAGGTCTTCCCCTTTCGGAATGACCAGTCTCCCATTGAAGCGTAATCCCCCGTCTGAACTAACGGTATAGGACTTGGCTCCCCTTGCTAGTAATCGAACTATCTTCTCCTGACAGAACGAGTCATTTGCCTGGGCCTTTACCACTCTCGTAACAATCTGAGGTGTAATAGTCATCACAGACATGAATGATCGGTCTACTGCATCCTGGTGTCCCAACTCCTTCCACTTAGCTTTCCACACCTCGGCCACCTCATCTACTGGCCTACGGCTCAATGTGTATGCTACCACGTTAGCCTTCCCTGGGTGATATTGGATATCAAATTGATAATCCTTAACAAACTCAAGCCACCGACGTTGATGCATATTCATCTCCTTCTGCGTGAAGAGGTATTGTAGAGACTTGTGGTCTGTGAACAATTAAAATTTATCCCCCAATAGATAGTGTCTCCAAATTCGAAGAGTGAATACGATTGCCGCTAACTCCAAGTCGTGGGTGGGGTAATTCTTCTCGTGAGGCTTAAGCTTACGGTAAGCATAAGTTATATCCTGACTCTCATATTGTAGTACACCACCAAGTCCTTGTAAGGACGCATTGGTGTAGACTAGATACTCAACTCCCGGTCTGGGCAATGCTAACACAGGCACTGAGGTCAACTTGTCCTTCAACTCATTGAATGCCAACTGACAGGCATCGCTCCAGATGAATGGCACACCTTTCCGAGTCAGATGTGTCAAAGGACCCGCTATCTTTGAGAAACCCCGAATAAATCTCTTGTAATATCCTTCTAGACCCAAGAAACTACAGATCTCCATCGGTGTTGTGGGATGTCCCCACTCCCTCACCGCGGATACCTTCCCCGGATCAACAGATGTCCCCCGGTCTAAAATGATATGTCCCCCAAACTGAACCTCCTTCAGCCAAAACCCATATTTTTCATATTTTGCACAAAGCTCGTTCTGACGCAGCATCTGTAAAACATGTCTCAAGTGCTTGGCATGCTCCTCCTCTGTCTGGGAGTAAACCAGAATGTCATCAATAAAGACGATGACCAACTGGTCTAAGAACTCTCTGAACACCCTATTCATTAAGTCCATGAACACGGCTGGAGCGTTGGTTAGGCCAAAAGGCATAACCCTAAACTCGTAGGAACCATATCTCGTCAAGAAAGAAGTCTTCGAGATGTCCTGTTCCCTGATACGCAACTGATGGTATCCCGATCGTAAATCAATCTTTGAGAAGAAGGAAGCTCCTCTCAACTGGTTGAATAAGTCATCGATTCGGGGCAACGGATACTTATTCCGTATCGTGACTTTATTCAATTCCCGGTAATCTACACACAGCCTCAACGATCCATCCCTCTTCTTTATGAACAACACAGGGGCACCCCACGGTGAAGTACTCCTTCGGATAAACCCCTGACCCAATAACTGCTCTATCTGATCCCTTAGCTCTCTCATCTCTGCTGAACCCATACGATAGGGTGCGCGGGCAATTGGCCGAGTTCCCAACGTCAAATCGATAACAAAATCTATCTCTCTACTAGATGGTAATCCAGGTATATCCTGAAATACATCAGCAAACTCCATAATGACTGTAATCAAATCGAGTGGTATTACCACTTCCTTAGAGGTCTCCTCCTCTACATAGTACAAGTGAGTGGACGATCCTCCCTCGGGGCGAGGCATCGCCACTAAAAACATCTCCTGCCCGGGAATGGAAAAAATAATACTCTTACTAAAACAATCAATCATGGCTCGGCACGCAACTAGCCAATCCATACCAACAATCGCATCGTACTCAGTCATCTCTAATACCAACATATCAGCAGGTAAAGTAAATCTCCTGATCTCTACACCCACACCTCTACAAATAAGGGAAATCACGAAACCCCTACTCAACGGTGAATCTACGCAAGTAATCGTGCTCTCTGCAGTGTCTAACAACCCCAAAGTGTGTGCAAATCTCGTGGCAATGAAACAGTGTGTGGCCCCCGTATCACATAAAATACACCCCATAGTCCCCTGAATAGAGAACATACCCTCAATGGCAGGTGGATCCTGTGGGACTACGGCATGCTGGAGTTGATAAACTCGCCCGTACTGAAGCTGTCCCTGCTGGACTGGGACTGCTGGGATGGGTGGCAAGGCTGGCATCTGTGGTGGTGCTGGGAGGGCGGTGGGAAACATAGGTCTCTAGGGCTCATGTCGAGTACCCTATTGCTGCTTCTGTGGGGCCCTGCCCCTATTAGGACACTCCTGGCACTTGTGTCCAATCTTGATACAAATGAAACATTTCCCCGGAAAGTTCCCCCCTCTCTGACCCTGCTATCCACGGCCCTAGTGGGCGTTGCCATTCCTCCCTTGGTTGTGCTGGCCCTGATGAAACTGTTGTTGTTGGCCATGCTGGCCGTGTTGTCCCTGATGGCCGTACTGACCCTGCTCGCCCTGACGAAAACCTCCCAGACCATTCCTGAAACCCCCAGATCTGAACCTCTTAAAATCCCCCTGCTGGGAACCCTGATCTCCCTGCCTATGCCGACTTTGAGCAGATTGTGCCCCGCTGGCACCATTTCCCCCTGTCCTGCCCTGTTGGTTGGACTCTCCTGATTGCTTACTCTCTAACATGTGGAAACAGTGGTCCTGGCAGTGAAGCAGTGCCGCGTTAACCACATCAGAATAAGTGGCCAACGAGAGATTACCCAACAAGTGCTGACAGATCCTCCAAGTCAACCCATCTATGAACTTCTGAATCTTTTTCTCCTCAATTGGAATTTCATCGGGAACGATGTTCAAGAGATTAGTGAATTCGGCCTCATACTCGGCCACGGTCCTCCCCTCCTGCTTGAGGTTCATTAACTTCCTCCTCATTTCGATGTGAACAACTGATGGAAAATACTTGCGGTCTAACCGCACCCAAAACTCCTGAATAGAAAGAACATCTCTCTCCTCCGTGGTGGTAATGGACTCCCACCACTGGAACGCTGATCCTACTAGCGTAAAAGTAGCCAGTATCTGTTTCTGTACCTCCGTGCACTCTTTCATCCTCAAATGTCTTTGAATGTCCTTCTTCCACTAGCTGGACACAACGACATCGGAGCTACCTGCAAACTCCGGAGGGTGTGCTTTTTGAAAAGCATGACGAACACGTTCCCAAGCAGACGGGAATGCATGAGCCTGAACAGGCGCTACCACCGGCGCCTGAGGTGGTGCCTGCTGCACAACTGCTTGGGCGGCATTTACCGCTTGGGCTATAATAGCGACAACCTCTACGGCATTCATAGTGCCCTAGACTGGCGCAGGTTGTGGCTCGGGCTGAGCATCCCTGGGAACTCGCTGTGCACGTTGTGGAGGCATCTGAAATGAGAGTAAAGTCTTATAAGTTTGCAGTTATTATCTCAAAATAGCTGTAGAGGGAAACATACACAAAAGAGTACAACAATCCTAAAATATAGGGCTCTACATCAAAGAAAGCTCAGCGGAAACATAACAAGCCGTACAGATCCTAAGGACACTAGAACCTAATGCTCTAATACCACCTGTGACACCCCGACTAATTAAATACCGGGTAGCTACTCCTTTATTCAAATTAATACAAAATGTCAAGTTGGTTCAGTTCATAGCATCACCGTCGAAAACATTTTAACAATTACTAGCCACCTAATATTTAAAAAAGTGAGTTGTCATTTTATTTAAATCCCATTAACATGAAATAAGCTAGAATATGAAATGCTAGCATAACCAACACAACATAGTCACAGTAGAATAACCATGGAATAATAATGAATCTGTAGGAATACTCCTCAGAACAATTCAAATACTGAAATAAACAAATACAAAGTCTGCATCACTAAATTAATTACAACCCAAAAATCTGAAATAACTAAATAGATAAAATATCTCTAAAAGAAATGGGGCGACATGCCCGACAGATGAGAAAATCTGATAATAGAGTCAAGATTGAAACTGGAGGCGTCTACTGTCAAGGTCCTGTAACTTCCACAGCAGCTACATCACGTCACCGGAATGGAACTCCAATGCTTGGTGTCCTTGTGACTGGGCACCTAAAAAGGTTTTTATAAAAAAAATAGATTTGAAAGAAAACGGGTCAGAGCCCGATTGTGAAAACATTTTAAAATACATCAAGTGTTTAATATTAATAAACAGTGAGTATAAAGTACATGATAGTGAGTGCACTCACATGAGTTCCTCACCTCTCAACTAAGTGTGCACTCCTAACGTATCCGTAACCGTTCTAGTTGTTCCCATATCTAACTAGTCCAATACACAATCTAACATTACTATACGATTTACAATTTAATTCCCGACATCTTAATTTAAATAGAGAGTTTTACCTTTCTTCTTAGTTCCCAAAATTAGTAAAGCTAATCACTAGAGATTTTCCATTTTTAACTCTACTAAATTGTTGCTATTATTCACACTTACATTTATACGTGACAGTTCATTTCAATTAACTGTATATTATTCTCATCGTAAAATATACAAAACTGGCACCCCGAGACTAAGCTGCGGTGCACACATACTCTGCTATCCAAATCCCAGTACATCGCGTACATAAGGACCATGTATTCTGAATCTCTCAGGAATCGTTTTTAATAAACAACAATCACATATAATGGAGGCGAACATAGTTCGCATCACATGGGTCACGCACATACCTACACTCCCATGATCAGCAGACTTATTAACTTCTCAATAAGTCCTTGTCTGACCTATGTTCTCGAGGTACCAATCTAAATCCCCCCGTAGGCACACAAAGATTAGATGGCCCTGATCGAACGCCGACCTCCCATGATAGCAAGTATGGTAGGTATGTTATACACAGATAACCATATATACTAAGCATTCTCACATCTTAGATATCTCAAAATATTAATAAAGGTATACTTCTCATTCTTATACCATCATTTAATGTTATACTTTTACAAGTCCCCAATTTATATACATTAAAGTTGTCAACTCTTCTCACGTCAAAATTTTAGGTACTCGATTCCTAATCCATAAATGTCATCCGATTTACTACAAAATTCTATGTTTTACTCCTCAACGTACTTAAATCTTCACAACTATACCCACTGATCAACAAGGGAAGGTTAACACTCAATTTAACAAGTCTACTGGAGGTTCGAAGTAAAATCAGGCCTAAAAAGCATTATGTCAACTCGTTAGAAATCTCGTTCGAACGACGTCGTTCGAACGAATGGATTCGAACGAACTACCAACTCGTTAGAATGGGTACTGTCATGTCGTTAGAAGTCTCGTTCGAACGACCTGGGCAGGTCTTCTAACGAGATGGCAGTAAACGCCCAGAAATTTTCCAATCCGTTTTCTTCATTTTTCTCTTCTCTAAATACATCCTAAGATCACCCCAACAACATTTTGGTGATCCTAGTCGGGTGCTTGAGGCAATTTAGAAGACAGGCTACCAACAAATAATTTAAATTTTTTCCACATACGATGCCAATTAAAGGTGGTAATTTCCTGCAAATGATGATATTTAATGCAAGCAAGCGAAATAAGAATGAATATGACAGAAAGTAGTGAAATCACACAACATAATATGTACATGGTTTGGTAACGTGCTTATGTTCACATGGTGCTAGGGGTTGTTCTTTATTTCTTTAGAGAACTGGTTGTAATACTGCTCGAAATTTCAATATTGCATTCCCCCCCCCCCCCCCCATGGGGGTGAGTTTACATTTATAGAGCAGCCGAGGAGGGTCCTAAGCTCCGTCAATAGCTATCCCTAAGAATTCAGACTTATCTCTTATCATAATCAGCCGTTACAAGTGATTGACTTGAATGAGTCTTCTCTTACTTGAGCTCTTTATCAATTATAGGTGCACGTGGCCTGAGTGCTTGTGCTGAGTATGCGTCTGTGCGATTTTGGACTGCGTAATATTTAACTCTAAACAAGTGAAAGTATTTAATAAACATCTCATAAAATATGGTTGTGAGATATTCAAATAATGGGTTTGATAATAGAAACTTCATGTTTTTGTGTAACAAAGAATACTAGAGTACTTATTTTTTCAGATAAATTTAATATATCTAAATAGAATTCTATCTAATTTTTCATTATTGATTGGGTAAAGAATAAATATGACATTAATATAAGAAATTGAGTTAAAAAAAGACACATTTTGACTTAACTACAGAATTTTAATTACTAATTTGACTTACCCTTCGTTTTCATAATTGTTTGAGCGTGCCCCTCATCAAATGGGTTAACTATAATTTGACATTATAAATAAATAAAAAAGTCAAATAAATCTTTAGATTTAACCCCCTATTTTTATACAATATTTTGAGATAACACCTCTTGCAAGAGGGTATGTCATAGAAATTATCAAAGTGTGGATTAAGTCAAATATTGCATTAAAAAGTAAGGGTTAAATAAAAAAAAAATAATAAAATAAGGGATTACAAGTGTTTAGTTCTACTTTTTTTAATATACGTGTGTTTAATCCCATGTTATTATTTTTTTACCGTTGAACCTATATTTTTACACTTATCATTCTCTGCAAAAAGTGACATGAACGATTAGGGGAGGTTATTTGGAAGTTGAAGAAAGTTTCAGTTGGTTATGGGACTTAAAACAGTTTAAAAAACACTTGAGATGGGAGAATAATAAAACTTTAAAAATGGGATTAAAACTAAAAAAATTATAAAAATAAAACATTTTTTTTAATTAAATATGAATTTACATTATTATTAATTTTGGATTGCTTACTCATATAAAAAACAAAAATGCTATTGTGACAGAATTTTTGATAGAATTTTCATGGACAAATTGACGTGACGTGCTTCTATTGATTAGTTTTTGGGGTCCACGCCAGTGAGATAAAAAAACCAACCAATAGAAACACGCAGTTTATCCATAAAAATTCTATCAAAAATTCTGTCGCAATAAGACTACTCTATAAAAAAAAATGTGTGAATTGTTCCCCAAGCCACGCGAGAACAGAATCGTTTCATCCTTACCAACAACCATACCATCCTAATACCTCCCTTCTCTCCCGAATAAATTCTTATAAACTTCTCTTTTTCTTACGAAAGACAAACCAAACCCTAAATTCTAGTTGTCGTAATCGTGTGATTGATAATTAAAAGAAGATGTGACAACAAGAGAACCGTAAAAAAGACCTTGAGTCTGCAAATCAGCCTCTGTACCCGATGATGTTAGAGAGCCCACAACTTCGGTGGGCCTTCATTCGCAAGATTTACTCAATCGTGACCGTCCAATTGCTTCTCACCATAGCCGTCGCTGCGGTTGTCATTACCGTACACCCCATCGCCCATTTCTTCGTTACCAGCGACGCAGGCTTGGCTGTCTATATCGTTCTCATCATCTCCCCCATCATTCGTAAGTTTATTTTCTTTCTTTGTTTTGTAATACAATCTTTGTTATATAATTGATTTGTTTGTGGCAGTTTTATTCCCGCTCTATTACTATCACCAGCGTCACCCGGTTAATTATCTACTTCTTGGGCTGTTTACGGTGGCTATTTCTCTTGCAATTGGTTTGACGTGCGCATTTACTAGTGGTAAGTTTCGCTACCCATCAATTGGTTTCACATTGTTGATATTTAATGCACTTGTTTATACACATTATTAAAGCCCCACTGGGTTTTAACACATGACAACGAAAATTGGTTTGAATTAGAGAAAATTATATGCTTTTTGATTTGTTGATTTAAGGCTCGTTTTAGCTTGAGGTTTGGAAATGGAATACGAATCTTGATTTCCTTTTCATTGTTTGAGTTCAAACAAGAATTCTATTTTTCTCTAAGGGTCCGTTTGGTTGGCAAAATTTGTCTAGGCAAATGACAAAAAGTTGGCAAATATGAAAATTTGCCCACATTTTGACTGTTTGGTTGCATAATTTGCCTAGGCATTATTTGCCAATGTACAACACCTCTTATGCACAATCTGGGGGCAAATTTTGCTTACCTATTTGAGTGGGAAATATTTGCCCACAAATTTGCCAACTTCTTAAACGGTTTTTATGTTTTAAAAAATAATTTAAAAACTGTTTTAAATAATTAAAAAAGTGTTATTAATATTTAAAAATTGTTTTACAATGTTTTGAAAACTGTTTTTAATATTAGAAAAAATTGTTAAGAAAATGTTTTACAAACTAATGTTTTGAAAACTGTTTTTAATATTAGAAAAAATTGTTAAGAACATTTTTTACAATTTTTTTTAAAAACCGTATTATAAAAATATTGTAAAACATTTTTTAACATTTTTAAAAATTGTTTTGGATATATTATAAAAACTGTTTTAAAGTTTTAAAAAACATTTTTTTAAAACTGTTTTAAATAGTTTAAAAAAACTGTTGTGAATGTTTAAAATTTGTTTTGTAATATTTTAAAAACTGTTTTTAATATTATAAAAAATTGTTTAGAGAATGTTTTACAATTTTTTTGAAAAACCGTAATATAAAAATATTGTAAATATAGTTTTTAACAATTTTAAAAACTGTTTTGAATATAATATAAAAAAAGTTTTAAAGTTTAAAAACAAAATTAAAAAATATTTTAAATAGTTAAAAAAAAGCTGTTGTGAATATTTAAAAATTGTTTTGTAATATTTTGAAAATTGATTTTAATATTATAAAAAATTGTTAAGAAAACGTTTTACAATTTTTTTTTAAAACTGTAATATAAAAATATTATAAAAACTGTTTTTAACATTTTTGAAAATAATATAAAAATTCTTTTTTAAATAAATTAATTGAATTGACTTTAATTTTTGCCTAATGGTTGTTTGATAGCCTCATGTGAATTTGCCTAGGTAAAATTTCCCTGGGCAAAATTTGCCGCAAATTTTGCCATGCCCACGCTTTTGCCCATTGACAACCAAACGGACCCTAATTTTAATTTACTTTTCCATGTTTGGTTCCTAAATAATAGGAATGAAATCTATATCATTTACTTAAAATACCCTTTTGCATTAATATGTGTATAATTAAATACCAACATTAAGATTTACACGCATTCATATTCACACACAAACACACACACACACACACCACTCACACACTTCTCACACATACAAGCCGAATTTAAAAAACTATAAACATGGCACAACAAACACGTCCAATGTAACATTATAGCAACGAAACATCAACGTGTATTTAAAAATTCAAAAGAAAAAATAATGTTTCTCTTAACCAACAACAAAACCAAATATCGATTTGTACAAAAGATAGCTCCTAAACAAAAGGATAAAACACCAAACAAAACGAAGAAACATATTAATTTTTTTCAATGAGCACGTGAACCCATGTCAATTTTTGGTACGGCTTAAAAGCAAGAAGCAAGCTACTTTTCGGATTATCACCAATGATAATACTTGTCGATTTGATGACGTCATCCTCATCCAAACTATTCATGTTGCTCAACTCATCCACCACCTTCTTCCCGAACTCAGTCTCATGATTTATACCAAGAGCATTTGCCAACTTGTCGATATTTGCATCGGTATTTTCAACAAATTTTTTGAATGAAGAAGCCATCTCTTCTAAACTAGTTGCAAAACCATCCGCAACCCTACGACGTGTTTTCTGTCCCTTGTTGCGACTTGTAGAAGGACATCGGTTGCGTTGAGTGTTAGATATATCAATTCATTCAACCTCAACATCTTCACTTGGTAAAATGTTATCATCATTCTCGGATAAACTACAAATATTGGCGTGAATTGATTCCTCTTCTTCTATTGGGTCTACCACCCCATCACCATTAGCCCGATCCTTCCCATATATATTATTCAAAGCATTGAAGTGTGGGGATGACTTGTATTTAAGTCTCCACATGTTACTGTGAGACTAGACATAAAAATAAGTTAAAATATAAAATTAAGAGAAACGACAATAACAATCTAAAAAAAATTATATGTACTTTAACACGTGTTGAATACATCCAAATCAACTTTCACCATGGAATCCACGTCATCCCATGCAAAGCCACTACCGTGGTTCAACATGTCCGTAATTGTCATTGTTTGTTTTTTCAAAGTCTTTACGCGAGACTCAGTTTGGAAAAACTTTTAGACCACACCCGGGAAGCTTTTGTTCCAACATCTTCTCAAGTTCCTGCAAAAATCCAACTCTAAATCCCGTACTAACTTTCCAATACCCATCGACGGATAGGCCTTGTAATCACTCCATTAGTTTTGCATCTTGATCTAGTGTCTAAAACAATTTTGATTTTGCCGGTTGACTATTTGCTGCCATTGTAACAACTCGAAAGATTGTCTTGAGAAAAAAAATTGTATTGCATCAAATTATAGAAACCAAACTGCTTTACAAAAAGCAACACAAGCAAATCTGCTTCAGAACTCAATACAATGCAATGTAGTTAGAGAGTACAATACATTACATTGCATTACAATGCATCAAATCTAGGGTATGCATTTCGGTTTTAAAATCACCTTTCTCAATACTAAACAAACCCTCAACTGCATTAAATCAAACATAGCACAAAGCATTTCTACTGTATTGGAAGGCACACAAATCAAGCTTTTGTATACTAAACTAAATTTACATTCTATACAGAATCTGTACACTACAAACAGAGAGTATTGTAAACTTAAACTGAAACTGAACAGTTTTTCAAATTTATACAGGTAAAAATCTGTATAAATAATTATACAAATTGCACAGATAAGGATATAAACTTAATTTTTAATGCATCATCCTTAAATCTATAATGGGTCTGAAGGAACAACTGAATTTGATTTCGAAACTTTGACTCTCAATAATTTGAAGCTCTTACCACAACCAAACACTACAAATCCACCATCTTCAGACCACCACCAATCACCATAAAGCACCATCGGTCAGCAACCTAGCATCATCAAAGAAAATAAGACAAATTAAATTGAATCCACAAACCCAATCCCATTATCAACCCAATTAATCTCCCTACGCTAGCTACAACGCTGTCGAAACCAGAACCAAACACCACCTGCTCAATCCAAGCACCACCAGTAACAAAATCCAAACCTAACCAAAATAAATTTAAAGCTAAAGTGAATGGCCGAACCACTACCGGTGGTCCAAAACAGGCATTTCACTGAGGCTATTAACAGAGCTAATTTTGTTCCAGTTCCTTGCTTCCCGTCAACACTGAGGTTATCTGGTCCAGAATAAGTTGAAGAATCTCTACTTTTGCTTGCATCAGGTATAGGCATTTCATTATTCTTCCTTAATGAATTTAAGATGGTTGTAGTTGGAGACTAAAGATATCAATTATGCTATCAATCTAAATATTTTACGGAAATTGTACATTTGAACCTCCAGAGCCGAAAAATGGATTCAAGTAGGAAAAATGTGTTCAGTACCACAATTACTATAAGTACAAGTGTGGTTACTCTTTTCTTGCTACCTGTTTGAAGAGAAGAACAAAAACCATTATATTGATTGAAATTAAACACCAATACGAAGTCGTGTGGTGTCATGTCTGTGTCCAAAAAACTCTTGTCATATAAGGCCGTAATCCAACCCAACCCAAAAATATGAATTGCCACATTCCTCAACTTAGGTTGTTGCTTGCAATTGGTCTGACACATTCTTCAATCAAAAAAGAACCAAGAATGAATTCTAAACAGTAACTAATCTTCCTGGAAGTACGAGTATTTAATATTTTAATATGTTTCATTAGATAAAATAAAACACACAAATTATAGGCATTGTAGTTGTATGAGCATAATATTCCTTTTTCCTGTATTTTATGCATATTACACAAATGACTTTCTATTAGAAAGGTTTGAATTATACTGAAAGGACTTTCAATAGTTTTATTTGCATCTCAAATGTGAAAGTAATATTGCCAAATGTCTACAATTAGACCTTCTACTGTCACATCTGAGATGTATAAGAACATTTCTGATTGTATTTACAGTATATATAAGAAAAAATAAAATAAAACAATTTTTAGTTCCACAAACGCTTTCATACTTGCCAACTTGACCTGGAGAACTAGACATGCATAGAATTCCATTTAAAAATCCTACACGGAACTGATAAGAAACTGATATATATCTTCCAGCTTAAAATCAACTAGAAACTGATATATATCTGCTAGCTTAAAACCAAACAGATTTTATATACTTACACTATATAGACTTGAAGTTTTACACCACAATTTTTATGAATTCCTTCATTACTAAACAGAATATTACAACAAAACTTATAAATGCAGCCCATTCATTACTTATTAAGCCTACAAAACAGAGTCTAATTGAAATACATCTGAAATTCACATTTTTTTCATTCACCAAGCTTAATCTTTGCATTTCTTGATCCCCTCCACTGATAGCCAAGTTTGCACGAAAATTGTCCCATCCGTCACAGGTTTCAATATAATTTATTGGTTCACCAATTTGTTCGTGAAAATTTGGAACATCCACATCGTCTAACTCACTATCCAATGGATCATGTGCCATTTATTGCCATATAAGATTGTGAAGGAGGCAACATGCAATGATTATCCGATTATGAGTTCTCACGGGAAACCATGAAGGACTCCTAGGAACCCCCACCTAAGCTTAAGCTTTGCAAAGCATCATTCGATGATATTCCTCGCTTGGAAATGCTAAACTCTTTTGGATTTCAAGGTTGATAGTCATTACTCCACTCATTCAAGTGATGTCGTTGACCTTGAAACAAAGCAAGGAATCAAGTAACATTTGGATATCCATCATCACCAAGGTAGTAGAAACCCATAATCATACTATTTATCATACCAATAATTAATCTATACACATATTCATAGGAACTTTCAAACCATTTGGGCAACAGGCTGCATCCTAAGTATTCACGAATCTTGTGTGGATCCCTCCCATCCCGGGAATGCATAATTAATTTTCATGTAATAAGAGTAAATACATAAGACATTTGTTGCAACAGCATGCTTCCTTGTACGATATCTAGGTTTTTCAACTTCTGGTACCCTAATCCGAATATAAGTTCTATTTAATGCCCCTAAGCAATTCTACAAGAATTAAGTCTCATTCACATAAATATCATAACTTGAAAATTTAATAGAAATAGGTTTTAAAATGAAGCGTGTTTATATACATTGAACCATTTCCATCTAGAATCGTCCGAGGCCTCAGAGATTGCCACTAGTGTGTTAAGTAACTCCCCTTGCTACAATATAAACCTTATTGAAAGATTTACTGATGGTCTCTCTCGAATGTTTGAATTCTCTAACGCATGCTCGATTCTTAGTATGGTGAGCAAGTATGTATAAGAAAATCGCGACCATATCTTCAACTTTGATATTTCTTGTATCCATTAACATACCATGGGTGCAGAGCATATAACAAAGCTTGTCAAGAGTATGCCTATCCATCTGAAAGTTATCTATACAAGCTTTATTACTCACTTACACCATGGCATGCATGTTTAGTAAATGACTTATTCTTCTACTAAATATGTCTCTTGGAAGACTATTTCTTTTGTGATATACTACCACATTAACATATATCAAAATCTAGAACATCCCTACAACATTTACTATGTGCGTAATAGCTTCACACAAGCTTATGATCTTTCATTTCCTTTCCCACACTACACAGTCCATATCTACATATGCATATTGAGAGGGCACATTAGACACACAGGTCATTGCTAACTAAATAAAAACACCCTAACAAAATGTTGTTTGAGACTAAATTTTAGCTTTTGGTACTGCATAATTCAAAATATTTGATACATATATTCTATATTTGTATTATTTGATGTATGAATTTAAACATGTATACATCCAAATACACACAAAAATTCTAGATTCATGAAATTACCTCAACGATATGATGAATTGGACAGCAAATCAGTTTAACATTACAAAAGAGAATGAATGAGCAAAAAAATCAACATACATAGCATGAATTGATTGTTATATTATATGAAATAAATAGATATCAAATTTACACATATACATTTACACAAACATATATCAGATTTACACACACAGATATCTGTTTGATATGTGTGTGTGTGTATAAATATGATATCTGTCTGTACACACACACACACACACACACACACACAAAGATATCAAATTTATAAATCAGTTTAACATTTTATCAAATTAACTGATTTAAAATTAGGGCTCAAATTAATCAAATTAGTTTTATACACATATATATAAAGAAAAATGATCTTACGGAGGGATGGAGAGAAATTAGGGCTCCAAATCAACAAATTAGGGTGTTGTTTGTTTTTACCTCTTAAGGATGAATCTGAACCATTCAGACTTGAGAGATATCAAATACTATTTTTTTTAAATGATGAAGAGGCTAATGGATATTTTTACCTTTAAATGGTAAATGAATCTCTGAAGTCTGAATCTGTATAAATACATTCATTCAGAGGTCTATTCAGACATAAAAACAAATATACTTTTCGATTTCAGATTCAGATGAAAAAACAAACGCAACCTAGGAATACTGATCTGCAAACCCATCATATTAGCTTCAGTTTTTACATATATATATATTTAGAGAGAGAGAGAGACGAGAGAGACATGGAAAAATTGAATTTTTTTTTTAGATTTTGATCAGATCGTGCTATTAAGTATAAGTTATATTTAGGAAATAATTGGAAAAATTGTTTCTAATTATTATTTGAAAGAGTATTTTTGTTCAATTATAAATATAAGTAAGAATTCTCAGGAATTCTAAATGAATCCTACCATTTTTGTTGGGAGAGAAAAATATCAAAAGTGTGGGAATTCTAAATTCCCCGCCAAAAGTTTTGTAGGAGGTAGTGAGACTGGGCTCTATGAATAACTGGAAAGGGTGAGGTGTGACCCATTCTAATGGACGCTGTCTGCAAGGTTCTCAAGAACTTCTTGAACAACATCTTATGAAACCTTCTCCTCTGGGTAAAAATGGATCTGAAGTTGGAACTCCCTCCCTACAAGAAGATGAACTTTCACAATAATAATACAACAATAATAGTATTTTTTTCTCAAGAGGAACTCCTGAGAATAATGGCTGTGAGTGAGGAGTGAAAGAACAAGGCACTTAGCATTAGAGAGAGAGAAGGAAGAGAATACTGGGAAGTTCTAGTGTGATTTTGATAGAGTAACAGTTCTATTGAGTTTTTCTATCATGTCTTGACCTTGACCAGAGTCCTATTTAAACTTGGGCACTAGAGTTGAGTTGGCACTTTTGGTGTCAAAAACTTAAAGGGTTGGTGAGGGACAGGGTCTGCAGTGTACCATTTGCCCTACCTGTGTGCAGCAGCCTGTCCCCTCAGACAGGTGCCACATGGTGCAAACCAAAGTCAAAAAGCAAATGTCTCCTAATGGAGACAAAATATCTGATTTGGTAAATATATTTTGAAACGGTAACTTTTGGTACAAACTTTATAAACTTGAGGGGAGTCTCAAGGATCACCTCCTCTAAAATCATTGTAAGCTTGAGGGGGGGTCTCGTGGGGCCCCTTCTAAAATCATTTTTCTTGAGAGGGGCCTAGAGGACACTCTCCTTTAAAATCATTTTATAAACAAATATTTTCCTGTGAGTAACCCTTTGGCTGCTCACCCTGGTTGTGTCTGACTGTGAGGTGTGTGAGGACTGGGCAACCCTAGGGTCTTTATACTAGTATTCTCTCAATCCTAAAGTGCTAAGTGGTTGAGCTTTCTCAACAAACCTTGTTCCTCAGCCGCCAAGCCAAAACTTTCAAGAGATTTTTACTTACCTATTTGAGCCCTGCCTGCTCAACTAAGCTACATGTACAAGAAAGCAAAGTGTTAATAATGTTGTTCTTTAAAAGAATGACTTTTCATGATGAGGGGTTGCTCATGGTAGCTACTCCCTCATCTCGGGGTCTTTACCTCGGGTTTTGGTTGAGGGACCCTGAAGGTCCCTTCACTAATATGACTTTTTTGTATTTGAGGGACAGTGAGTGCTCTTTCGCCGATTATGCATTTTCTGCGGTCTGGGGTCCTAGGGTCCCGTACCAATATGAATTCTTTGTGGTCGAGGGATCTTGGGTGCACTTTCACCAATTTTGCATTTTCTGCGGTCAGGGGGCCCAAGTTCCCACACCAATATAAATTCTTTGCTGTCGAGGGACCTTACCGGGACCCTGGATGGGGTTCCTTCTCAATATGAATTTCTGTCGGGACCTGGGGGGGTTCCTTCTCAATATGATTTTTTGTCGGGACTATGGGGTTCCTTCTCAATATGATTTTCTACCGGGACCCTGGGTGGGGTTCCTTCTCAAATGAGTTTCTGTTGGGACCCTGGGTGGGGTTCCTTCTCAATATGAGTTTATGCCGGGACTTAGGGGGTTTCTTCTCAATATGAGTTTCTTCTATTGAGGGATCCTAGGGTTCCCGCAACCTTATATTTCCTGAAGACTACAGAGTATTAGAGGGACCCGCTTGGAACACCCTTCTGCATTAGCCTCTCGTGCAAACTCTTTTGTGTTGGGCAGACCAAAAGGCTTTGTACGTCATAAATTCGATTTTCAATTTTGAGGGACCCTAGTGTTCTTTCATCATTCCCCCTAGGGTCATTAAATGCTCTATCATAGATGAGGTCACTTATATTGGACCTCCTTATCTGGGTATCAACTTGGGCAGAGGGGTTGCTCGCGGTGAGTCCCTCATCCTTAGCCCTTTTTCGTGGCCTTCTATCTTATTTAGAGGGGTTACTCATAGTGAGCCCCTCGTCCTTGGCCTTCTTATGTGGCCTTCTATCCTGTTTAAAGGGGTTGCTCATGGTGAGCCCCTCGTCCTTAGCCTTCTTATGTGGCATTCTATCTTGGATAGAAGGGTTGTTCGTGGTGAGCCCCTCGTCCTTGGCCTCTTTCTGTGGCCTTCTATCTTGGCTAAAGGAGTTGCTCAAAGTGAGCCCCTTAGCCTTAGCCTTTGTTCTATGGTGTTCTATCTTGGGTAGAGGGATTGCTCACAGTGAGCCCCTCATCCTTGGCCTTTGTCTGCGGCCTTCTATGTTGAGTAGAGGGTTGATCACAGTGAGCCCCTCATCCTTGGCCTTTGTCTGTGGCCTTCCATCTTGGGTAGAGTGGTTGATCACAGTGAGCCCCCTCATACTTGGACTTTGTTATGTGGCTTTCTATCTTCAGTAGAGGGATTACTCACAGTGATCCCCTCATACTTGGCCTTTGTCTGTGGCCTTCTATCTTTTTTTTTGATAAATAAATGATATTATAAAACTATTGCTAAGGGAGCGAACCCGCATACAAGAAGTATACAAAGAGACAACTCAACTAAAAGGAAAAAAAGCATCCTGACTATAAAACAGTGTGAAGCTCCTCGACGAACTCAAGAAAATCCTGAGAGGTGATGACAAAACTCTCTTTATACCATCTAAGAAGAGTGCTCAAAAATAGGTAACGAAGCCTCGAAGGAGCAATCTCGATGCCATCAAAGCATCTCGCATTCCTCTCCTTACAAATCGTCCAGAAAATGCAGTGAGGAACTAAATACCACACTTGCCTATCACCACGCCACCCCCACGGGGGTCTCCACCCCTATAAGAGTGCCCTCACAGACCCGGGCAAAACCCAAGCGATCCTATTATGGGCAAGAAAAATATTCCACAAACCTCTCGCCACCTTACAGTGGAGGAGAAGGTGATCAGTCTTCTCCCCATCCTCCTTACATAACCAGCATCGACTAGCGAGACGGTAACTTCTCTTATGAAGACCCTCAAGCGTCAAGCGTTAGAATTGCCTATCGAGTCGCTATCCACACAAAGAATCTGACCTTCGGCGGCGCTTTAACATTCCAAATATTCTTCCAAGGGAAACGGACTTTGGGATTCCCACTCCTGCACAGGATCGAATAATACCCCTTCTATCTTGAGTAGAGGGGTTGCTCACAGTGAGCCCCTCATCCTTGGCCTTTGTCTGTGGCCTTCTATCTTGGGTAGAAGGGTTGCTCGCTGTGAGTTCCCTCGTCTAGGTTTTACACCTCGTCATAGGGCCACTCAAGATGGACCCCCTTGCTCTAAATATTTTCTTGCTAGCTTGGGAAGTAGGAGCCACTCTAGGTGGGCTCACTCGCCCTTGGCTATTTGGCTATTCTATAATAGCAGTTGGACACCCATCTACATTAGTCCCCTCATACAAAAATCATTGTGTTGGGTAGACCAAAGGGTTTTGTATGAAATAACCTTAAAATGTTCATAAATGATTCCGTTGATCTTATGAAATTTGGAAATTGTCGTATGCGGTTACATTGTTTTTTTCATTATCCACAAATTATATGTCAGATACTCTAATATATTTTCTTCCAATTTCAATCTAGTCCCTATCCATTAACTTACCAAACACCTCTGCCATGAGAATAGTGGGAAAATAAATAGAGAATTCCTCATCTAACATTCCTTGATGCCCCAAATGTCCCATCAGCCTTATTAACAATAACCAAAGAGTTTGGCCAAGCTCAAACATCCCCTAATCTATTGCTTGAATTTATCATTAAATCATTTTTTCCCTCCTTTCTTTCTCATTACTTGATTATAGAAATATCAATTTACAAAATCAATTAAAAAACTCACCCTTTTTCATATCTCTATGTTTTTCTACCACTTCATGTTTAGCACATGTAATTTCGGGTTCATTTGAGTACTAGTCAATCCTATCCTGATCTATAAAGTAATTGTACCATATTAATTGACTCCCCCCAACTTGTTCAATATTCCGTCCTTTATTGTAAATCTTCAAATTCATTAGTCTAACAAAGCATATTAATGATCTTGAGGTTCTTTAGTCCAGACCCCCCTCCCCTCTCCTCCCCCTTACCGGGCCCTCTAATGATCCACTTTAACCATCCATTACCCAAACCACACAACATCAACAAAACCCACTGCTATCGAAACACCTGCTACCACCACAGAATGACATGAAATCGAGCATCACTGAACCTGTGACCACCAAACTCGCCTGTAAGGATTTCCAGTAACTTAATCTTTTCATGGTGTGTTGCAGTCTGAGTAGTGAATCTAAACCCTAATATAGTAGTTCTGGATTATTGTAATCCACTGGTTCTAGGCAATTAAATCAACAAAGGAAAATGCCAAACAGTCACTAACGGAGAGAAATTTAACCATTTAGGCAGTATATTAACAAATCGGTACGAAGATCTCTAGGCTCCGCTACTATTAGTTGTAGACAGCTGAATCCAAAAGGGTAAATCAAAAAATTGAGTTTTAAGAAAATTTGTCTTGCAAAGCCAAGCATTTGGATGAACAGCCTTAATAGTAACAGTAAACCAGAGAATGCCTAATAAAGAAACAAAAGCACTAGCGATTCGAACCACCAATAGTCCTCTTCATTATCTTCAATCCTCTTAACAGCAGTAAATGGCCACGTTGAAATATGATATAAGCGGTAGATATGTGTTTATTTCTTGTTTTTTTTTTTTGTGAAAGTTTATTCCTCGTTGATTTTGTATTTGCTAATGTTGAGCTTTTGCAAGGTATATAATTAACACCACATATGATTCTTTTTTAGCGTGTTTATATCTGGGTGTTCTATTTCCCGATGATATATCCACATTATAATTTTTTTTTTGTTTTTGGTCATGATTGTACATAGTTCTTTGACCCTCGAAATTTGTCCACTTCACAGGGAAGGTTATTTTGGAAGCTGTTATTCTGACAGCCGTAGTGGTTGTGAGCCTCACTCTGTACACATTCTGGGCAGCAAGGAGAGGCTATGATTTCAACTTCTTAGGTCCCTTCTTGTTTGGCGCTCTTATTATGCTTATGGTTTTTGCCTTCATTCAGGTATTTGGATAACATTTTCCGGCTCTTTTCTTTCTTTCTAATAGTGGTGGACAAAAAAACAGACTGATCAATGTCGATTGCACCGAATCGAAAATTAAGGTTATTTTAAAAACTGGTCCAGTCCTCCATCCAAAAAATTAAAAATTGATTAAACCAACCGATTACCCAATATATATACAAAAGGTAATATTTTTTATTTTCTTATATATATTATTTGAATTAATGGGTCTCATTTATGAATTTATTTTGGAACATTTATATATATCTATCTAGATTATTCTATAGATCTATATATATATATATATATATATCTATTTTTTTTAATTGTTGTATGTACATTTTATTCGAATTAAAAAATAAAAAATATGGTTAGGATCGAATTTAACCAGGATCGGACTGAAAAAAGTCGGGACCAATGGATGAACCAAATTAATAGGTTCAGTCTCGGTCCAAAAAAATTAGGACCGAATAATTTTGTCCGATCCAAAAAATAGGCAAAACCTAGACCGAACTAGATCGGACCGTGCCCAGCCCTACTTTCTAGTTGTTTTTTTTTCGGTTCTGATTTAATTGCAATATTTTTATTGCCCGTTGCTGGGGTTCTGACCATTTTTTGCTAATTTTTTTTTCCAGATTTTATTCCCTCTGGGAAAGATTTCAGTAATGATATATGAGTGTCTTGCATCAATCATATTCTGCGGGTACATTGTATATGATACAGACAATTTGATCAAGCGCTACTCCTATGATGAATACATCTGGGCTGCCGTGTCGCTGTATTTGGACATCGTCGACCTTTTCCTTTCCCTGTTGACTATTTTCAGAGCTGCTGATAGCTAAACGGATACAAGTCTGTTTATTTTCCACATTTTCATGTTCATAGTTTTTGGACCAGAGAAAAGATGATGTGGAGCAAGTGTCAAGTAGTTTACCTTCTCTTTCTCTCGGATTATATTATGGTTGGAACAATGTATCGCCGCTGGAAGTAATAGTTATGATAGAAATATACCCTCTCCATTATCATATCTTAATTTTAGGTGTTTTTTGTAGTAGGAACTACTGACGTTACGTCTCAAGATTATATTTTGATTTTACCACCCATTTAGTTTCAATAATTAAATTTTATTCATTATTTTATTTTCTTTTAAATTTTGTCACTAAAAGTAGAAAAAAGTTAGTTGACTGCTTAAATTATTATTTAAACTATTTTAGGTTAAATTATTATCCTTTGTACAAAATTTTAAGCTATTTCAGGTTGTGTGTGGAATGTTGCTAGGGGGAGAGTTCAAAATTATGAGTTGTGAATCATTTTTACCATGTCAAGGTTCAAATCTAAAAACACTTTTACTTTTGCATAATTTTATGCATTATTGCTAAATTATTTTTATACTCGAGTGGAGAATTATTATCGATGAGTGCGTTTTAAAATTCAAGTGGCGGATTGCTATTACTTTGTGAAAGTGTGAGCTTGTCTTAATCAAAGCTCTGATACCAATCTGTAAAACCCCGGATTTTGATTATCTCAATTAAAATCGAATCTATAATTTCCTTTTAGAAATATTCGAGATGCGGAAGCGTAAAAGGATGTGATGGTTCAACAAAACACTAAAATCCAAATTTTAATTCTCTTAAACAAATTAAAGTAAAACACAAGTGAGAATTAATGAAACACACAAAATTATTAATTTCACTTAAACCAAGTTTAATTCAACTCAAGTCCTAGAATTTGCCTAAGTCATATTTTTCATTTAAACAAAGTTAGGACAAACCAATTTTAGCAAATGACTTGAATTAAACAACTTTACCCAATATTTAATATAAGTCCTAAATTAAATTGAGTGTGATAATTTAAACCAAATTTTATCTTGAATTATCCTAAGCATGCATTCTAAATTATTTAAGCAAGATAAAATAAATCAATCACACTACGCCGCGATGTACGAGGAAAAACCCAAGACGGGAAACAACCTCGGACGGCCCTAGCCACAAATTCACTAGATACGGAATTACAAGTACAAGACAAAAGACTTACAACACACGACTCGATCCCTCTCAAGCCCCGATGCTTCTTCTTGTAGAAACCTCTTCCTAGCGAATAACCTTGGAACACCACCGCGGTCTCGGATACCACCGATAGGACGTTATACGGTCACTGTCACCCGAACATGAAGCCTTTCTCCAAACGGGTAAAATAAAAACAAACTTCTCTTTAATTCGGTGTAGAGAAAAACCGGTGCCAAACTCCAAGCAGTTGATAAGTATATAAGAACTTGGAATAAACTTCTTTGGGTGTAAACACTAGAGTGATGGATATTTTTCTCTAAAATTCTCACTCAAAACATGAACATTTTCCTAAAGCAATTTTGCTCTCAAACTCTCTCTAAGAGATAAAATAGGATGGAAAAGTTAAGTTGGAAAATGTCCTTCCCGCACATGATAAAGTCTGAAAAAGTTGGTTAAAAACTAAGTGGGGAAGTGGGTACAAAACTGCCAAAAACTGTTCCCGCCTGGCATCTTGTTCGAATGACATTTCGTTCGAACGAAATCTCGTTCGAACGAGACTTCTAACGTAGTTCCAGATTGAATTCGTTAGAATCTCATTGGATACCTCGTTCGAACAGAAGGTTCGTTCTAAGGACATATCGAACGACATTTCACAGGCCTATACTGGTACCTCGTTGGCAGACTCGTTCGAACGAAATCTGGTTCGAACGAAATCTAGTTCGAACGAAAAACTCGTTCGAACGACATATCGAACGACTTCCAGAAAGTTTATAAAATTCGATTTTGGCCCAGAAACTTTATATAATTTATTTTAAAGTTCTACTTTAAATTTTTCCGAAAATAAAACACAGTTTTTATTAAACCTAACACCCAATAAACTTGTTCCAAGCTCCTATATATATATAATTGCATTCATACCTTGGGAGCATGGAACTATGGTTGATGACGTAGAAACGAGGCACGCAAACCGGCATATTTGATGAAGCTTTATACTCTTTGCCGCTACGTCTTCAACAAACACTTCATAGCCTTGAGAGTATTACACTTAAATACTATCCTATGAATAAATGTTTTTGTCCGGAATTGAGCCAAAACTATATATGGACTCAATTGGAAATTTGTGTCCTTACAAATATCCCCCTTTGGCTATTCCGCGACAAAAACCAAACAAAAATCCTAAAGGGCCGTCAAGCTCTACTAGACTCAAAAACATAAACCACCCAAACTTGACTCAACTCAAGGATCAAACGCTTTGCCATTGAAGGATGTCGCTTTAGTAGAATTCCTGCACACTTAAGCAAACTATCAAATGCATAGGGAATATCAAAATATTAAATGCAATTAATTAATTACTCCCCCTAAATTAATTCTCCCCTTTATCAAATAAATGACATACTTAGAAAGACGTCTCCCCCTAAGATAAATCTCCCCCAAACTAAGATACAATAATAATAGGATTAGATACCATTTCTCCCCCTATCATTCTCCCCCTTTTTGTTCAGGAATAGACAAAGGCTAAAGAATCATAACATAAAAGCATGTTGAAGCTTAAAGTGATAATGGGCAACAAAAGCAAGGCAAAGGCAAAAACAAAATATCATATATATATATATATGTACTATGAATATACCAAGAATGCACACGCACATATGTATAGATATAAACACAAATGACACACACAACATATTATAGGAGTCTTTCACACTCGTATGGCAAAAATGTGTCATATGGAAACGGAAGTGTAGGGGTGTGAACTAGCAACAATTAAATTTAGACCCAAACACTTCATAAACGTTCACGGAGTTCTCATTTGATTGCAAACTTCATCACATTTAAATATAACCTCATGTGACAAGATAGATTGAACTTAATGAACAAACATACACAATGCATACAAGCCTAGCATATTGATGATTCTACAAACCAATAGAGTCATGACATGAAATACGCAACTAGGATAAACGGACATTGTGCAAACCGATGATATACCATCCAATCTCCCTCAATATGCATTTATATTAATTTTGAATGAATATATCAATCAAACATAGGCCTTGGCAAATTATTTTATTTTTAATGCCGTATTTTCTGTTTTTAGGCCTTTGGACCACGTATTTCTTTTAGTTCCATTCAAAACGGTGGCTTACAATCGCAAAGGATCACTTAGTCCTTTCGGAGCCCTTCCCCGTGCATAATTATATTTATCATGTTTTCATTTTTCACACAAATCTCACATGCAACGGATTTTGACATGCACTAGTCCTCCTAAGTCACAAATATGTAGATGACAAGATTGGTAGGAGAACACCTCACATAGCTCAAATATACATATGAAGTTAAAATTTCAAAAGAGCTCATGCATGTGTGAATAGAGGCATATAAAATAGAATCCATTTAATCAATACAAAATCCAACTACTCCATAAAATATGGTAAAGAACATAATAAGGATTGATAATCTAAACCAAAAGTTCTAGCCACATGGGAGCGTTAAAGGAGGGATTCAAACACAAGTATATGCCACTTAAAGTGTGTCAAACAAAAGTACACACAAAATAAAAATCTTTTTGAGTTTTTGAAATTTTTAGCAAAAATTAAAAATATATATATACTCAAAAGACAAACAAAAATCATTTGTATTTTTCATTAAGCGTTAATGAAACAAATAAAACACAAATGATAAACAAAAATCTTTTTGTATTTTTCATTTAATGCAAACAAAATGAAGGAAATATAATACAAAAGATAAACAAAAATCATAATTCTAGCATGTGATAAGCATGGAGTATAGACTAGAAAATGATTAAACAAGCATACATTTAGCATGTGAATATAGCATGGAGTAAAAATGTTAAAGTATGCAAACACTAACACATTCATCCTTTAGATTTAGCAAGGGAGGAAGCATGTAAAAGTAAATGAGAATCAAAAACCCTATTTTTCAAGGCAACCAAGTCCGATTTCCTAACCCAAATTAATGAAGACTGACTATCTTGGGGTGTTGGAACGTTAACTACCGTGGTTACTTTACTATGGGATTTTCTAGGAATTCGTTTAAGATCAAAACAAAATTTCCTAAGATGACCTTTTCGACCACAATGAGTACAAGTAAAAGCATGTCGAAAAGATTTACCTAAGGAGTGATCTTTAAATGTATTCCAAGTAGATTCTCCTAAAATGTTGGTCTTGGCTTTATGAGTAGATTCATTACAAGTATTGAAGCCTAAACCACACGTGTCATTTTTAATTTGGACCGTTCCTAATATTTTATCTAATTTTTTCGAACGACACTCCAAATCAAATTTGACATTACTAGAGTCTTTTAATTTATTTTGCAATTCTAAGATGTTAGACTCTAATAAAACATTTCGCTCTTCAAAAGCAAGAAGCTCCTTTTTCAAGGATTCCATTAAACCCCTAAGGCTATCTCTTTCGCCTTCTACATAATCAAGTTTCTCTTGAAGAGTCATGTCACGTGTCCTAAGGTCTTCTATTAAAGCATTATCATCAACGACCTTGACACTCTCTCTTAAACTAGCTTCTAACTTCAAATTAGCTCTTTTCAATTTAATTGATTCTTTATAAATCTCTTGAAAAGAGTTTTGAAGTTCACTCACATTAACCTCTTCTTCATTTTCACTCTCTCTTTCTTCTCCACTCTCACTATCATCAGAAACAAGAGAATCATAAACAATGACCTTGGAAGTATCATGTGATAAGGTTTCATCAATCGATGAGTTCTCACTATCACTCACATGACTAGCCATAAAAGCCACAAAATTTTTCTTAGTGGGGGAATCGGGCTTCTCTTCCTTATCACTATCACTAAGGGTCGCATTATATGAAATGGGTCGCTTACCCTCTTTCCTTAGTTTAGTGGGGCACTCAAAAGCCCTATGGCCATAACCTTCACAACCAAAACACTTATTAGACTCGTCCCTGTCTAAATTTTCATTACTAGGTTTAGGGATCTTCTCGGCTTTAGCGATCTTCTCGGCTTTAGAAATCTTCTCGCCTTTGTCGTGCTTAGAAGATTCAAATTTCTTAACATCATTTTTAAATTTATCTTTGTTAATTTTAAGAAATTTTCTAAATTTGCGAGCAAACAAAGCCATGTCTTCCGAGTCACTATCACTCTCGCTCGCTACTACTTGTTTGACCTCTTTTCGGGCTTTTAAAGCAACACCCTTTTCGATTTTCTTTTCTGTTTTAGAGGGAAACATATCTAGTTCGTAGGTTTGCAAATCACCTACAAGCTCTTCTAATTTCGTAGAGGCTAAAGATGGTAAAGAATTTAAAACGGTCACTTTTGGAATAAATCTATCGGGTAGGGACCTTAAAATTTTCTTTACAACACGGTCGTCAGGTATTTTCTCTCCCAAGTTAAAAGATGAATTAACAATATCAAAAAGTCTAGCATAAAATTCATCAAAAGTTTCTTTTTCATTCATTTTGATAGTTTCAAATTGAGTGGTGAGGTTTTGGAGTTTTGAAGCTTTGACGACACTAGTTCCTTCATGAGTTAATTGTAAAATATCCCAAGCTTCTTTAGCGGTCTCACACGTCATAATACGTCGGAATTCATCCGGTGTGACAGCGCTAAACAAGGCATTTAAACCACGGGAATTGAAATTAGCAAGTTTAAACTCATTTTCAGTCCATCTATCGGCGGGTTTGATAACACGTTCATTTTCAACTCAATAAGTTGGTGGGGGCCACCTGTTAACAACAGACATCCAAACTCTCTCGTCGATAGATTTTAGTGCCGATTTCATGCGCGCTTTCCAATACGCGTAGTTTGAAACATCGAAAATAGGAAATTTTGAAAATGGGGAAAATTCCATTTTAGCCAAAAATTATTTAAAGGATCGTTAACGAAATAATTTATCGCTTTGGCTCTCGGTTTCTCTAATTTGTTAGGGAATTTATTGATTATCATTCAGGGTGTTGTGAATGTGGCAATGGTAAATGCCTAGTTTATAGGTATTTTACTTTCAATGCATGATTTTATTTACTCATGTGACACTATACGTGCAATCCTCTTGTTAGTTTGCAATTCACATTTTAAAAACAAGTCAAGTCTTAGTACTTGGCTGGATCCATTGGATAATGGCACAATACGCTGGACAGGGCTAGTATTTGGACCAATAAAGGGTTGAATTATAGTCAATTCAACGAGTCATCGAAAAATGATATTTCGTTACTGAGTCTGATACGGATTCAAAAACCAATAGATTATAAAATTGTAGAAGTATTTGAAAGAGATGAATTGTAGATGATTGACAGGTCTGTGCTAACCTAATTACGATGTCAATAAGTTACAATTATCGTACTCATAAATATATTTTAATTACATAAATTTGTTAAACATCTACCCATTTAGTTTTTCTCAATTCTAACGAGTAAAGGTTTAGTTAGATCATCATCCCCACCCATGCACGTATGTACCATTGAATACCTCGTTAATATTTTATTTTACTTTTTCTTTTTTCTCTTCTTTTTCATTTAAGTATCATTATCTTCAAGCTTCGGTTGGAGATAATGATACTAGAGGTCGTACCTTGGAGCGATGGCAAGTGCCCTCGCCCAAGCTATGATTGGTCTCTGGTTTGAGACTTGGGAGCGGTCTCTTCATATTATAAAACAATATGGTGGTGAGGTCAGCCGACATCTATCTCTCCCAGACCATGCAATGAAGCGGTAACCTTGTGAACTGGGTACGACCTTTTATCTCTAACTTCTTGGGCTCATCTCATTGCTTTAGATTTATCTTGGATTATTTTTTTGGTCATAAACTCATTGAGAACAATAGAGTTGATGTTTTTTCTCAAATTAATGAAGATAGAGGATCTGTTTTCCTAATTCCTCTCGAAGCTTTAGAAAGTACGCTTGGTCTTTATTAACACATACTAAAAAAGTAGCCGACCTTTCACACGCTTCAGTCGAATTCCCCCATCTCCTCACTTTTCTTTCCAAAATATCATCCAGAATATCCCAATGTACCAAATCACATACCTTTGCTTTTCTTCCACCGCATTACTAGATATATACAACAAATCGAGGAATTAATTAAAAAAATATTAGATATAAATTTTATGTAAGAAAATTCCCACGTGCAATATTTTTTTGACAAATTCCAGTGACTTTAAAGTTGAACTATTATCATTTGAATTCTTTAAGTGATTACGAAATTTAATTGTGTCCTTTTCAGTTCTCATTATTGGAAATCACTTTGAGTGGTTAATATTAGTTGAAATATTTTTTGTTTATATTTTCTTCAAGAGCCTTTTTGGTGCTCTTCTTAGTCACTAACCAAATAGTTGTTATTTTCTCCAAAGAATGCTTTATCAATATACTTGGGAAAAGTCTTTGTCGAGTTTAGAATGCTTTATCAGTATGTTACACTAAGGAGATTTGTCTATAGCATCATGAGCAGTTTTGGAAGATCGACTTTGAGCAAGCACAACTATTATTGTGCTACTATAATCAGTTATCAAGTTTTGTATTTTTCTACTTCAACGTGTTAACAATATTAATATCTTTGCACGTAGTTTTTCCTTACTCATGTTGTTGAGCTCTTGGGATCATATCTGATTCCATAAGAAAAAAAGGACTTACTTTTTATATTGTTTTTAGAAGTGGGTCAATCTTTAAAGACCTTTGAAATTTTTTATTGAAACAAATTTTCCACCGGTTAATACGAGGAAGGAGGATATACCCTTACCTATACAATTTAAAATTGACTAACTTAACTTCTATCTATGCAATCTCAGTATATTTTCGTGATACAACTGCAATGTGCTAATAGTATGCTGGAATGTTGATTTCATGGATGTGTGCGAAGTGACACAAGCCGTATCTAATACGACATGTTCAATTTGAGCAATAAAGTACGATAAATATGCCAAGGGGATGGATATTTCCATTTAAAATATCAATTACAATTTTTAAAACGACTTAATGTGAAGGTGTTTAATATCATGTCACTCGCCAGTTGGAATACCTTCGTATAAGTCTAGAGTTTCACCTTTCATGTTTGATCCTTCTCCATAAAATTTCACAAATGCCACCTTAAGGTCCCATACCGTCACGAATATGACCTCTTCCCACACTAGGCCCAACGAATTTTCCTAAGCACAAACATTGTTATATAGCTTAAATCGTCCTCTGCAAAGCTTCACCCATTTGGTTGTGATGATTTGCATTCGAGTCTTTCTAGGCTTCCTTAGCCGTGACAGGTGAGCCGTCAATTGGTCCCTCCATGTGAGAACCTGGGTTGTCCGATAAAGATAAAAATATCTTGGACGTAACCATCAGTGTATCTATTGTTTTAGATGAGAACCAAATAAGGATGTCAAATATGACACTTCTTTCCACGCCAGCCATAAACACAATAAATCTCAACATGGATTATTGTATATATAAATTGAATAGTCTGAGCCTTGTAGTCAACCAACAACCAAGATTTAATC